>CAHIKZ030000885.1:0-85000 GCA_903632075.3 Acanthosepion pharaonis | reverse complement strand
GTTTCTCTCAATACTTTCCCACTTAAGATTATTACATGTGTTTCTCTGTCAAAATATGAAACTGATCCCAGCTAAGCAATGGTGCAAGTGATCAGGCAGATACTACACTCTGATCCTAAGTATAGAAGCAGGTCATACATACAAAGAAGCAGAATAAAAATATAGACTGTCTTATGAACATTTTTCTTAATAATAATTTAATTCAATAGATATTTTTTTTTGATATGGTAACTGGATTTCTGGCAATTATCTTTCTTTTGTTCAATGCTGTGGAAAATGGCACTTTTATCATAGTCACCATTTTTCCTCAGCTTTTTGGCTAAGATCTACATGTAGTATCTGTTCTTATCAGGTTAATCTAATTCTCTCTCTCTCTCTCCTTCTATCCTCCCTTCTTTCATTTTAACACTGAAAGCAAGTATCATCTTTTCCCCTATTTCAATACAATCAAGACAGAATAGTCCATTATTTATGAAAGGTATTAGCAGGGTGTAACAGTCATTCAAAATAATGAAGGGGGGAACAAGAATAATTATATTAGGATTCTTGGTCAGAAAGCATAAATGATTCCAGCTCAGAAGATTTGGTGATCAGGCACAGAAACTACACTTTGATCCGAGGTAATGAAACATAACAGTAGTTCATACAAACAAGCAGAATAATATTACAAATTATTCCAACTTCAATAGAAATAATTACAATACCTCATCTCAGAAATATAAACAAATATCCAATTACCTTTTCTTTTAAATTTCACATGTACATTTTTAAAATTTTTTTACTTAAACTGTTAAAATATTTTGACCCCTCTACAAAAAATATCACTTTCATTTTTATCATCTTTGAGACAAGCTTAATTGACATTGTATTATAGCAGACCCCTACAGTTATTTACACAGTTTTGTCTGGCACAAGACTATAATTGAGCATCTAGTGGTGATTGCATTTACTACATTTGTGAACTGGCCTTCATGATGAATTTTCATTCTATGGTTGACATAAGCTTCTAGTGGGTCACCACCTGAGAAATGAACCTGGACTTAAAAGCTTGATTTGTAGCTTGTTAACCACAACATTACAGTAGACAACAAATTTAGTATAAGAGATAAAGAGGTAGAACATTGCATAAATTGTAGTCATAATACTTTTGTCAAGCACTGTACAATACTACAAAACCAAAATAATGACTTGAGGACACAAGTCGTGTCTATAAATAAAATTTTCAGATTGAGACTTTTATGGCAACTGGAAAAAAAAAGAAGAAGAAGAAGAAAAAAAAGAAAGAAAGAAAACAAGAAGAAAGAAAGAAAGAAAACAAGAAGAAAAGAAAGAAAACAAGAAGAAAAGAAAGAAAAAAGAAGAAAAGAAAGAAAAAAAGAAAGAAAGAAAAAAGAAAACAAGAAGAAAGAAAGAAAAAAGAAAACGAAGAAAAAGAAAAAAAGAAAAAAAAAAGAAAAAAGAAAAGAAAGAAAAAGAAAAAAAAAAAAGGAAAAGAAAAAAAAGAAAAAAAAGAAAAGAAAAAAAAGAAAAGAAAAAAAAAAAGAAAAAGAAAAGAAAAAAGAAAAAAGAAAGAAAGAAGAAAAAGAAAAGAAAAAAGAAAAGAAAAAGAAAGAAAAAGAAAAAGAAAGAAGAAAAAAGAAAAAAAAGAAAAAGAAAGAAAAAGAAAAAAAAGAAAAGAAAAAGAAAAGAAAAAAGAAAAGAAAAAGAAAAGAAAAAAAAAGAAAAAAAGAAAGAAAAAAGAAAAGAAAAAAGAAGAAAAGAAAGAAGAAAAAGAAAACAAATCTCAGTGACAATACTGATTGATTCATACACAATAAAACTTGACGTATAAATCCCAATGACCAAGAGGAAAAAGGCAGTCAGTTTGAAATTCCAGAGTTTAAAAAACAAAACAAAAAACATACCCGCAAAGTTTGCTGTAATCTGTCTAATTTGGCGAAATGTGGTAATCTTGCCACGGATATGGATCAGATCCCCAAGCATAAAATCCATCTGCATAGCTTCCTTAATCTGCTGGACTTTACACACCAGTGAAGATGGAAGATAACTGATCAGATCTGGAAGATAATTATTCGGCTTTGATATTTCTGAAAAAGAACAAGATTTCAAGTTGAAAGAAACCATGTTTTTCAAAAAAATATTAAATGCATTATGAGATTGTTTATTTTAAAATTTACATTCTGCATGCATTCGGGCTTCCACTCAATCTACACCATAATTCAGTTTTTAGAATGTTATAAATATAAAATTAATCTTGTAAATAATCTAATAAATAATGTTTATTCTTTTTGTCTTAGGGGCACGACATGTACTGCAGCCACAGCAAAAGTGGTGTGTCTTAGGCAAGATAGCTTGACAGAGCCCAAGCCTCTCCAAGCTGCTTTTGAATTCAGAGTTTCCCTTCACCTAGACTGACTGCCAACCAAGGCTATAGGACCCAATCTGTCCTGTTATTTACCCATAACTGGGGAGAATAAATAGATGCATACCTTTCCCAAGTGAATGCATTGAACTTGACTCTCTGATTCCTCAATCCAAGCTGCTAATTGATACTGCACTTAAATTATGGTGAGTGAAAAAAAAAGTAAACTTTTTATAATTTATTTATTAATGCAAACAAAACAATTTCTTATAGTTTGTAATGAAAAGATAATAATTAAAGTTCTTAAAAAAGAAATTACATTTATTTTTTTTGTTTATTATAATTTAACGAGATAACGTTTTTTTTAGAATCCCTCCTACATTTTTGGATATAGACGGGACTCCATCCGTACAAATACTTATGCTGGATTCCCAAGACAAGTTCTTACAACTAGAGTAATTATCGTTCAAATTGAAAAGATCTTTACCCTTTGTTTTCGGACAGGCCTGTGTCTTTTCTCAACAAGACAAGAAATAAAAATTGAATTGAGACTTTTTATGGGGAAATCTTTTTTCCGCATGTTATATCACTGAAGCGATCTAATAGTTTTCGGGGTGTCAATTGCCACTTCTAGGATTGTAGAGGTTTTGTAGAAGGCTTTCTATAGAAACGAATTCATTGAGTATATTTAAATTATAATGATCAAAAAATTTTTTATGCATGTGTTATGTTACTGAAGAGATCTAATAGTTTTGAGTGAGTCATTTGCAGAGGGCTTTCTGTAGAAACTGATTCATGGACTATGCCTAAGTTATAATAATCAAAAAAAAAAAAAAAAAGAGTTAAAAAGAAATTAAAAAGAAATATTTATTAACACAAACAAAACTTTTTAATATAATTTGTAATAAAAGATAGTAATTAAATTTCTTATAGAAAACTATATTTTTCGGTTGATTACAATTTAACATTTAATGAAATATCTAACCCTGGCGTCATTATTTCAGAATATCTTCTTTGTAAAGTTGAATTTTCGACAGGCACAATCTTAAATTTTTCCCAAGGATTCTACTCAAGATTGATTTCTGTTTTAATATTGTTTATTGCAGAAAAACTTGCCTTGCACACTTATTGTGCTTTGGACTTCTTTTTAAAAATAATTTTATTAATGACATTTACAACTTTTTGTGACACACCTACAATCCTGCCGCAGCACAACGGTTAAAAAAAAACACTGATCTATGTGAATGCTAAGGAGGCACAGTGGAGTAATGGATGGCAGATCGGATTATGGAGTCAGAGAGCTGAGTTCAAACTCCAATTGAATTGATTATATTCATTTACATGCTAATAACTTTGGGAAAAGGTATGAATGAATCCATCTCTTTCCCACCTAGCTATGGGTAAAATAGCAGGACAAACTAGGCCCTATAGTCTTGTTAGGCAACTGGTCTAGAAAGAAATGCTCTGAATTCAAAACCATCCTGGAGAGGGTTGGGCTCCACCAGGTTATCCAAGAAACACTAGTACTACTGCAGCTGCACTACTTGTGGTGCTCCTATGACCCTAATGATAGAAAATATTCGTAAAGAAATATATAAGTATGTATAAATAGTCAGATCTTTATATATGTAGGTGTGCATCTATTATGGCTGAATGTGTTAAACCATTATTTCTTAGTGTAGTTTAAATTAAGTAATAGTAATGTTCGTTTTGAGTTTTCTTCACGTCTTCTTTCTTCCACTCGACTTTCTCAACAATCAAGCAATTGGCAAAAATCCTGAATGGGGCTAAAACTGAGTGACAAAGGTTATTCAGGCAACAGAATTGACTAGAGAGTAAAAGCATTGGTTTTTATAGAACTCTACTAAGTAATCAGCAGTGACATCTTCATTAAAAGCTGCAGTCTTGAGCTGGTTGACTGAAGATTGTAAGCTCACTCTCTGCACAATAAATTTTATTTTCTATTTTTCTCTTCAACCACACTTTGCAAATACCAAACTTCAAATTTTGGATTTCTGACTGTTAAACTCTGATGACAATTGTAGTGACTTTAATATCAGTAGCAGTCCTTAAACATAGTAGCAGCCATAAATAAACCTTATCAGCAGCAGCTCTCAAATATAAAAAGAACATGAACACTAAAATAACTCTCTCTCTCTCTTCTGGATTTTTCTCTTTCGAACGGGTGACATGAATTTTCCATGCTGTAGCTAAAAAGGCTGTGAACTCTTCACACTAAAACACACAGTAATCCCACTCAAATATATTCATGAACATTTCATTGTGTATGCAATTTACTTCTAACTAAAGAAACTCTTGTTTTAAACTTTCCTTTTGTTGATTTTGTTTTAATAAATGCTATCTTGCCTTGCAAATCAATTGTTATGTTATTTTGCACATATACTCTCTTCACCACCATTATTTCATATGCTACAAAATATTCCCGTAACAAACCTTACACATTTAATTATTGAAGTACCTAATAACTAAACAATCTTATTGGAATGACAAGAAAGTAAAAAGTATCAGATTACTTCTTTTGACCATTAGATGCAACATATTCTTGAAAAAGGACCAAAAAACATTTCAGTTGTCAGTTTAGGATTTATCAACACAAAAATAATATATATAGACAATGATGAAATGTAGTGGCAATCATGAGTCGACATCTGAGATCAAAAGGTTTCATGGGACTAACTTTTACAATTCCATGATATGGCTTTAAAAATATCCAGTAAAACTGAAATTACCTGTGGCAGGACGAAAGTACTTGCTCTCCTTCCAGATACAGCACAGGATGACTCCAGTTCCATCATCAACTTTGAAAAAAAGGGGCAAGAAATATATTTATGAAAAAATTAAACAATTATAATGAAAAAGTTACAGTAACCAATTCTAATAAAATACGTTAAAATATTAAGGTGCCAATAAATTTCATACAATTGTTTTCACAGAAAAATCTTCAGGAAATTACTTTGCTTCAATGTGAATAAGGAGAAAAGAAATGATAAAACGACTGACAACTCATTATTCATTTCTGACAAGTATTTTTTCATTTAAGTTGATTTCTTTCCACTAGTAGTATTAGTAATATCTGCAATTTTCATTAGAGGAAGCATCGTCAAGCATTATTCATTTTTTACTAGAATTTCTTTCATTTTTATTTCACTTGCTTTATTCCCACTGGTAGTAGTAGTAGTAATATTATCTGGAATTTTTTATTAGATGACGCATTGTTAGCCATTATTAATATTTGACTAAGATTTCTTTCATCTTCATTTCAATTGCTTTATTACCACTAGTAGCATTAGTAATATTAATATATCAAATTTTTTAAACTCTGAATTTTTATTTACTATTTATTTTTTTAATTTTTCCTCAATAGGAGTAGATAGGTTCACCTATCAACTGGTTTACACTCCTTCCCTGTCTTTCGAACAGGAGTAGAGGTTTGGTTTGGTTGTTTTACCAGCAAAACTCATGGGTCATTTAATACTGAAAATCAGATTTTTATTCAATAATATTTTAGGAAGTTTTAAGTTTTATAATTTGTGTAGTTGAAAACTGGTTGTATTGTTCAGCTATAGGTTAAGTTGTCTTGGTTAAAGTTTAGTGTATAATTTAGTTTTCCTCAAGTAGGTCAAAATGGTTTTTACATTAATGTTTTTGAAAATTTTTTAAGGCTATTCATCTTATAAAGCCGTTTACAGATAGTCAAATTCGGTCCAACATAAAATATTTTACTGTGTATGTCTCTTGGCATACGATGCATTGAGGTGGATTCTCATCTTTTAGAAGGAATGAACGTACAATATTGGTATGACCAATTCTACTACTTCTCTTCAGGAAAGACTCATGTCTTATCCGAAATGTAGGTTTGATTTTGCATAATTTATTATTTGGGTGAGTATTCCATAACTCTTGCCACTTATTTAAGATGTATTAACAGCCATTTTGTAATCAGTGTGAGGGACTTTTGTTTTTGATATGTTCATTTTTAATGATTCTTCAGCTGCCATATCTGCCTTTCCATTTCCCTGGATACCTATTGTTATGGTCCAATATCCTCGCACCACAGTTATGGTCCAAGGTTAGAACCAAGGAAGAACAACATGAACACAAGAGTAGAATAATAAAGATATATTACAACAGAAATATAGTACAAGAAGTTGAAGGTGTTAGTAATGACTGTCCGTCTGGTTTAGAGTGAACTAATATTGTCTCGACTCGTTACACCATTCATTCATTATACCTCTTGAGAGGTGCAGTATTTATAGTGTCAGGAAGAATCCATTATCATTATAGGTAAGTTCCCATAACACCTATATAGGTAGGGATCCTGCAGAAGATGACATGTTTTTGTTTAAATTTTGGTTATTAGACGATTGGTTAGATTGTTATACATCAATGATGTATGTATAGACAGGGAGTTTGAGAATATAATGAATCTGCCTGACTCACCATCTGTGATCATATCCAAGGTAAGTATATTGGCAAGACTTCTGCACTAAAAACTGAGGATTTGTCAGGTAGGTGCATTTGAAATATTGTTTCATTCAATATAGCTGAATATTCAACTCTATCAATATTTTTGAAGCCATCATTGTATATGTGCTTACAATTTATGTGGTTTTGTAAGACATTATGAATTTCTTCCATCAAGACAGCTGTGTTAGTTTCAGTTTTGGAGCCTTTTACCAGACTTAATAGTACAGCAAGGTGTTTCATTAAACAGGACGAGTTTTTGAAAGAATAGTTTCATGTATTAGAGAAGTATTTATTTTGAGTTCATTGATTGTTGTGGAGATGAACACACCTCCTCAGAAGAGGACTTGGACTCATCCAAATACATAAATTCGGACACTGTGAATCGTCAGTAGAAGGATTAAACAAGTAGAGAATTAGTTTATTTGCTTACTACCTATTTCAGCAAGATTACATCAACTCCAAACGACATACTAATTATTGTGTTATCTTCGTTCAAGGCAATGAAGATATAACAAATATTAAAAGCCAAAACATCTTTCAGATTGTAAGAATAATTCATTTTTGCTACCGAGTATTGTATAAAGAATTATTTAAGAATAAATATTATTTAACCCATATATGGAGTGGAAATAGATTCATACCTTTTCCAAAGGTATTTGCAGGTAAGGGAATGTAACGAACCTGACTAGAATTTGAACTTGTCCCTCTGATATCTCATTCCAAGTCGAGAGTTAGAGATCTAGTTTATCTGCTTACTACCAATTTCAGCAAGACTATGTTGACTATAAGTGACATACTCCTTAATTGTTATCTTCATTCAAAGCAATAAAGACATAATATTGATATTGTTCTTTATGTGGATGCCAAAGGGTTTAACCCTTTCCCCACCAATTATTTTTTTTTATTTATTTTTAACTTTGTAACTAAGAAACCGAGGTACCATGAAGTACCCAAGCAGTGACTAACACGTCTACCAGACACATGAGTTGACAATTGGACTCATTTCTGGCTCAGAAAAGAATCAAGATTAACATATAAACATGTCTGTAGCTGGTTTTGGACATGTTTGTTCATGTCTGAAAAAGACACTTGGTAAAATCGTTTATACATGTCTACACCAGGGTAGAGATTAATAGCAGTTTCTTTTAAATTACATAATCATACTTATTATAAAACCCAAGTTGTGTGTGTCTGTTCGTTTATATATTGGATTGGACTTCCTACATTTTTCAACCGATTTCAACTAAACTTCACAGGACTACATAAAATTACCTTGCAGTGGTTCTGACAGTGCCAAAAATTGGAAAAACGCAATTGTTTTTGCACGAAATCAATTTGAAAACACGATTAAGAGGCATTAATGAAAGGGGGACAACTCATATTGAGTTATACTTATTATAAAACCCAGGTTGTTTGTTTGTGTGTGTGTTCGTTTATATATGGGATCAGATTTCCTACATTTTTCAACCGATTTCAACAAAACTTCACTTTTTTTGGCAGGTAGTGTTTCTTATTGTCTTACACACTTTTTTCTTTTATTTTTACATTCAGAATGCTTTAAAAATTCCATTTACAAGACAATTGTTTATAATAAAATTCTATTCAATTGGTAGACTCATAACGATTGAAAACAATGTTTTGTTTTGAGTTTAGGTTTGACCAATTCATAAAAAAAAAAAAAACTAATTAAGACATGCGTGTCCGTCAACCTTAAACAATAATCTTTGTCAATTTTATTTTTTAGTCTTTATGA
Organism: Acanthosepion pharaonis; assembly: GCA_903632075.3. Lineage (NCBI taxonomy): Eukaryota > Metazoa > Mollusca > Cephalopoda > Sepiida > Sepiidae > Acanthosepion > Acanthosepion pharaonis. The sequence continues at coordinate 76,397 of CAHIKZ030000885.1, read as the reverse complement.
TGGTCAATACTTGATCTATCACTTACTGTTACATCCCCGGGCAACGCCGGGCTCTACTGCTAGTTCTTTATATTGAGGTTGGATAACACTCTTGTATGCAGAATTAATTGGCATGAACATAGTTTGATGTAATATTGTAATGCTAAGTTATATTATCTTAATGCCAAAGGTGGCTCATGTGATTCAGCGTACACACTTTCTATTAGAGATGTACTATAGGGGGCACCTAGAATGAGTTGCAGGCCCTGGTGATGGATGGTATTAAGTTCTTTCACATATGATTTTCTTGCCACACCATAGATAAAGCATCCATAATCCAATTTGGATCTAAGCAATGTCTGATAAAGTTTTAGAAGCATCTATCAGAATAATCAATAATCTATACTGGCAGAAAACGGCATGCATGAGTTTAGTGAATATACCAAAATAGAAAGGGGTGTAAGGCAAGAATGCGTCTTCTCACCTGACCTGTTCAACCTATACAGCGAAGCAATTTTGAAAGAATTGGAAACCCTACTGAGATTTAGCATTGGTGGCAACAAACATAAGGTACGCAGATGACACAGTACTGATAGCAGACACGGAAAAGAAATTACAAAATCTTCTACAGAAGGTAATGACAGAGAGTGTGAAGAAGGGACTAAGCATAAACTACAAGAAACAGAATGCATGGTCATCAGTAGAAGGATGAGCCTGAAATGCAATTTGCAGGTTGAGAACACCAGAATCAAGCAGATGCAGAAGTTTAAATATCTGGGAAGCATCTTGACAAAAGATGGTAAGTGTGACACTGAGATCCGCAGACATATTGCGATGGCCAAGGACACATTCTAAAAGCTGAGCACAGTATTGCAAGACATCAGGACTTCATTGGTAACAAAGAAAAGAATACTGAGCTATTACATGACATCTGTTCTTCTTTATGGCAGCAAATGTTGGACAATTTCTTCAAAGATGAAGAAGAGACTCGAGGTGACAGAGATATGGTTCTACAGAAGGATGCTAAGGATATCATGGACCAAGTGTGTGAGTAACAATGAGGTCTTAGAGAGGATGAAAACAAGGAGGAGGCTTATACTTAACATCAGAAAGAAGCAGCTGAAGTTCCTGGGATACATAATGAGGCCTGGAGAATCTGATACTCACGGGTTGAACAGAGGGAAAGAGAGACAAGGGAAAACAACACATGACATACCTAGCGGGCTTAAGCAAGTGTATGATAGAACGTGGTCTGGGGGAGGAAGCAGAGGGAAGGAACTTGTTTAGAGCTGCAAGGGATAAAGGGAGGTGGAGAGCCATGATCGCCTACGTCCTGAAAGGATACAGCACAAAGAAAGAAAAAAAAAAACGTTTGTCTGTCAGCTCCCCAGTCTTTGTGAGAGATGACTCGGAGTAGTTGTACTGCTTTATTGCATTTCTCACAGAGATATTTTATGTGGTACGAAAGAATTTCTTGTCGCATATTATTCCTAGGTATTTGTATGGGTCTACGAGAGGCACTTATGTACCATCAAGTCTTAATTTCTTGTCGAATATTATTCCTAGGTATTTGTACCATAGAGTTTTAATTCAGGATTATGATGTATCTTTTGAAGTTGGCAGAAGCGTATAAGCTTTTCGTCTGGAGAATCTGAATCCATTTTATGTGACCCACTTGTTTATTGAGACACTGTTGTAGTTGCCATTCAATTGTATGGATATTTTTCAATCTGTAACATATTAGAAAGTCATCTACATACAGTGAACAGTCAAATCCAGAATTCAGGTATTTAATGGTGCCATTTATTTTGACGTTGAAGAATGTAACAGATAATATGCTTCCTTGAGGGACACCCATTTCTTGCTCATATAGGTCTGAAAGTGTGGTACCAACACAAACATTAACAGTTCGTTCTGTCATGAAGTCATTGGTAAGAATTGGTAATCTTCCTTTAAGATCCATAAGTCTTTCATGATACCATATCTTCATGTAGTATCATAAGCTTTTTCTTGGTCAAAGAATACTGTTATTAAATGTTGCTTTTTAATGAATTTCTGATAAAAAGCTCCTGTTGAACCAGGTGATCGATTGTGTTTTTGTTCTTTCTGAAACCAGCTGGGAAATTTGTAATTTTATTTTTAGCTTCAAGAAACAAAGTAAACCTATTATTAACAATTCTTTCAAACGTTTTGCATAAGCAACTTGTAAGTGCAATTGGACAATAGTTTGAGGGATTTTCTAAGTCTTTTCCAGGTTTGGGGATTGGAATTATGGTAGCTTGTTTCCAGAACCTGGCAATATTACTACTGACCCATATATTATTGAAAATTTTGAGTAGGTAGTTTAGGGAAATATTTGATAGGTTTTTCTTAGAAATTCATAGTGAAATTTTGTCTGGGCCAACTGTTGAATTGTGTGATTTTTTTTTTTTTTTTATATATATAGAATCTAATAATTCTGGTAAAGTAATTTTCTTTTTTGTTAGAGTAGAAATTTATATTTTTCTTCTCTTTATTTATTTTGATGTTCTGAAATAGTTTACTCACATTATTTGAGGAGTTTTGAGGGAAGTTTTATGCTAATAAATTTGCAATATCCTCTTTGTTAGTTGCTTTGATATTGTTTTGCCACAAATGTCTTAACGAAGTACTTATTTTTCCCAGCGATTTTATGGATCATATTCCATATGATTTTGGTTTTGATATTAAAATTAATATTGGATACAAAGGATCCCTTTCATTCCTCAATTACTTTGTGTGCTTTAGCTCTAATTATTTTGTAAATGTTCAGATTTTCTTGGGTTGGATATAATTTGAATTTACGTAGAGCCACATGACACAATCTGATCGCTTTTTTACACTCATCGTTAAACCATGTTTTTTTTTTTTTTTGTTTTTGTAAAATAAGTGCATTATCTACATTGGCATCAGGTGTAAGTTTTAGGGAACAGGTGTTTTTAAATTCCTTCCATTTGGCTTTCTTAAATTTCCAGTATGGTATTCTTTCTTCTGGCAATGATCCAGAGTTTTCCAGCACAACTGGGAAGTGATCACTTCCACATGTATCAATGTACTTTCCAGTTATAGTCCGAATCAATAACTACTACAACGCAAAGAAAATATTTATCTGTTTTAATTTTAATATATACTAAAGTATATATACTATATAAAATATGTTGTAGAACAGGTATATTGACCTTGACTTGTATAAAAAAATATGTATGCTGAATTATTTTAAAACCCTAAGTCAGCACATAGCAAAAAGTTTCCAATCCCCTTGTCTATAGGATCATTAGGAGGGATGTAAACACAGCATATGTTGATGGCTTTATGTAGTGAGGACCTTATAGCCACTGTCTGTAATGCTATATTCAGTTCAATTTTGCTCTGGATAATATTGTTTTTTTTTTTTTACTAATATTGAAGTACCAGTTGAAGCTTTGTTTTGACTACCACTAATAAAATTATATGATGTGTAGTTTTTAATATCTATATTCTCATTGTCCTTTAAAAAGTTTTCCTGAAATAAGATAATTGCTGGACATAAGTCTGCAGTAAGTAAAAGCAATTCATTTCAATTTGCTTTTACCCCTGTTGTGTTCCATTGAATAATTTGGTTACTCATGTTTATGTTGAGGTTTTTAGTTTTTGTTGAGTTGTAGTAAGTTTCTATATTTTTAGGTTGTTTTCATGTGATTTTTTTCTTTACAAGGTTTCCTTTTTCATTGGGCTGTGTGTTTTCTTGCATTTTTTTTTTTTGGTTGAGGAATCTCTAGATCAAAATGTGTGACAATGTGATTCCTTTGGTTTTTTAATTTCTACGTTAAACGAGTTAGAATTTTCTATATTTTGATTGGGTATATCAGATTTTAGTATAGGTTGCAGTGTAAATCATTGCCTTTCCCAGTTGATATCAGTTTTCATTATTTTCAATTAATTTCTTTAGCTCTGGGATTAGTGCTGTTAATTCACAGAGATCATATTTATCGCCATTATGTCATTGGGTTCTAGATGAATTTGTGTAATTTATTGTAATATTTTGTCTAGTGTTGTTTTCAGCAATTTTCCTGACTTCTGGAAAGGTTATATTTCTCTTATATTTGATTTCAATTATTTATTTTCCTTTTTGCCAAGCTTTATATAGATGTGAGTATGTAGGATGGTTCTCATTACAATTTATGCATATTATGGCAGCTTTGCACTCAGTTTTTTGATGTACTGCTGCATTTTGGGCATACTGGAATTCTAGTACATCTGTCTTTATGATGACCAAATCTTTGGCAGTTATGGCATCTTAGAGGTCTGTGAATGTAAGTTTCCACTTGTCTATTTTTATTTCAGATAGTGGTTAGGGTGTGCTGAATTTTAATATGTATGTATTGGTGTTTATGGGTTGACCATTTCTTTTGCTATTTTGGTTACATTTATTACATTTTGGCTTTTTAGGTTAACTTTGATTTCTTCTAGGGAGAAAGCAGCCAGGTGTGGCATTTTGATTACACCTCTCGATGTGTTTAGACTTTGGTGTGGATAAGTATTTTTAAGTTATTATTTTAAGTTATTAAATACTGACCATTCAAGGATTTGTTTTGAATTCATTTTTTTTGTTCCCCATGTGTATTATTTTTGCATTGTTTAATGTTTTTTAACACATATAAGAGTAATTTGAGAGTATATTCCTTTTTTGATTATGAATGCTGATAGTTTTGTAATAGGAGTTTCTTCAAGTGACTCCATTACTATATATTATGGGAAGTAATCGTGAGATTCTGGTTCATTATCAGAACTTGATTCAGACAGGGGTCTTTTCATTTTCTTTGTTGCCATATTATATTTTCTCTTTCACCATTCTTGCTTCCCGATCACCTTAGAGCCCTATCATGGGAGACAGTTGGGGGAATCCCATTTGTCCAAGCATCTCAGGAATACAAAAATGGTATACTCAGTTTTAGTATTTATATGCAGTCATCAATAATTTCTTTCATTCTTCTACCCCTGTGAAGTTGAATATAAGTTTTAATTTTTGATGATACTATTTAGTTATGACCTGGTTGACATTTCTCACTGACTTCTACTACCAATTTGATTAGTTTTTGATTTAGGTTTTTTTGTGTAGTTGTGTTTTTGGTGGGTGGATTGGTGCTAGTGCTTGACATGACTTACCTGATTGATCAGATCAAGCCTCTCTGACTGCCTGTCTAGCCCAAGTAAGGGCCAAAGTAGTGTGATGGAATTCAGGAGTATTCTACCTAACACCTGAAGTCCTCAAACATCACAAGTCATCACCCACAGCAAACAGGTGGCCTCATTGGGTACAGTTGGCATATTCTATAACCCCAGCCAACAGGGCAGTACAAGTGTAGAGGTTTATCTTGGAGGGATTTATAATGCAGGCTTATCATCTCTCAGTTGCATCTCTGTCTTTGGGTAGAGTGCGCTCTGGGGTTTCACTGTCAAAGGACAGAGGAGCAACTGAGAAAATTATACTGAGAGGTGCCCAGCCCTGGGGAACAGCTACCCAAGGCCGCGCCCTCCCACTGCACCAGTGGGAAGGATCGGTGCTCACACTAAGGCCAGCGCAACTGGTTGCAGGGGCTGAGAGCAATTTTTGTCCCTTGCCCAGGTGTATGCGCTCAGGTCCCCACTTTAAAAAGACCTTGGGTTACATCTCGTCCTCGTGGGAGAACAAGTAACACCATAAAGGTTTATCTCTCATTTCCTGTTTAGGATTGGGTTTCCGGCTCCTTCTAAAAGTTGTTTCATTCTCTTTTCATTTCCTAGTCTAACCAAAGTAAGGGTCAAAAAGTGTGTTGGTGTGTGTATATGTTTTTGTTTATTTGTGTTTTTGGTAGGTGGATTGTTGTTCAGGTTTGACATGACTAATTGATCAGATCGGGCCTCTCTTACCTCCCATCTAGCCCAAGTAAGGGCTAAAGTAGTGTGTTGGAATTAAAAAGTATTCTACCTAATGCCTGAAGACCTCAAGCGTTATGAGTCACCACCCTCAGCAAATAGGTGACCTCAGTAGGAGAGTGTCTTACCCCTCTGCAGAGGTGCAGTCAGTATATACCACCTGCCTATCCAGATAACTTACATTACACCTATCCAACTACAGCTCCATTAGTACTACCAATAGAAAATACAAGCATAATAACCTCATCCACATGTAAAAAAAAAAAAAAAAAAAAATTAAAAATAATGGAAGCAATAATAAAAAATAAAAAAAAGAGAAAGCCAACACACACACAGTGTGTTGTGTTCAGAAAATAAAACATCCTTATAACTCTATATACATGCACACAACCCATACATCCAGTTGAGAAGTAAAAATAAAATCCTTGATAATGGCTTAAGTTATAGCCAAAAGCGCTCAAAATTACAGGACATTTGAACAATTTCTACACACACTGTGTCCAGAAAAGAAAACACATTTTCAACACAGGAACAATTAAATTAAAAGCTTAATTGTAGTACCTTGTCCGTCATCTTTAATGAAATATGTATAAAAGAGGGATTGCTACCTAAATACTATATATATATATATATATATATATATATATATATGTATGTAAAATTCTTTATAACACTAAATGTAAATTGTTCCAATTTTTTTCATATACTTTATTTAATGTAACAGTTATCAGTGTAGAAATTAGTAGCTGTGCACCAAGTTCAAATTCTGGTATAAAACCATCTTCGGTTAGAGTCTAGAAGAGAAGCCAGATTCACATGCACAAAATGAAAACTGAAGAACTTTTATTACTAATCAATAACAAAGAAAATTGTTTTGATTTTTTTGAAAACAAATTGATAGCATATCATGCAGAACATCTAGTTTTCAACAGTATCAAAGAAATCTTCTGGTGACTATACATGGAGATGTGTGCCTACAAACTAGAGAGAAAAAAAAAAAAGAATTGAAACAGATGAATTTAAAAAAAGATTTTTTAACAGATAAAGGAACATTCAGAAAATGGAATGCACTTGTGAATATAAAGGGTGTTCCAATATCTTGGACTGATTTTAAATGTGAATTAAGTTTCTTTCAGATTTAACAACTTAAGTCTTTGGCAATTTCAACCATGGAAAGATTAACAATGTGTTAAAGTTATCGAAGCTTCTTACAAAAATGGATGTTCCAAAAGAATTTAAATGACAAGTTCTCAGGTTTCATCATCTCTCGAAACAGAGAAGTCAATTGGCTACCACGATCGACACAATAGATTTCTTCTTTTGAGGTCATCTCAAATATAAAGTATATGCCAACAACAATTCAACAGCTGAAGGATGAGAAAAGGCATATTGGTGAGATTGAGGAGCAACTATACAGAGATGTCATCAAAAATTTTGACCATCAAGTAGAGGTGTACCACCGAAGCTTTTGCGGACATTTGGGCAATATTATTTTTCATACATAATTGTCATGACTTAAATAACATGATCCAATAGAGAAATAAATAAATTTTCATCAATAACATTGATTTATTTACTGCTGACTTTGATCCGTCTTAATGAAACACCCTTTATATTCAGCAAAGTTTAACATTTTGATCCCAAATATAAACAATCTATAATTTTTGTGCATGTGCATCTGACCCCTATTTTAGACTTTTACACCATCTTACCTCAGTAATGGATTAAATAGTAGAGTAGACTGGGCCATTTAGCTTTGGTAGGGCAAACAGTTTAGAGGAAGGAAAACTGAATTCAAAACCAGACTATCTTGAATTGGACACATTCACTGCTGCACTATATCTGGTGCCCCTTCATCACATGCCAGCAATCCTAGTTTTAGATGCAGGACTGTCACGATACAATGAATACACCTTTAGTTTTTGGTCGCTGAGTTTTTATGTTATTTATAATTTTGCTGAGCAAGAGATTGGAATAATAAAGTATGAGATCACTTTTTTCAATCAAAATATCTGATTGCTGCACAAACTGTAAGATCCCAATTGAAGTCTATTTCTGCTATCATTGACACCAATCATGCACCCACATCCCAGTTCTACCTGCTTTGGCTGAGTGCTGGCTGTCAAATCATTACAACAATTATAACAACATGTTCAAATATCCTCTCTTAAATGAATTCATAATCAAAAACATTTAATCATATACCTAATTAAATTCATTTAATCATGTACTTTTCTTTCATTGGACAACATTTAACACTGACTTATTTTACCAATTTATAGTGAGATAAACTTTTTTAAGCTATGTCATTAAATATATTAACCATGAAAATGTTTTCTCAGAATCTTAAACAAGAATCTTATCACTGGCTAAAGTTGAATATGAATGTAGAAATACAAAAGGCAATTATCTCCCTTTGGTTGAGATGAAATCAGGTGAATCATATGACAGTCGCTTAGTGCTGCCAGTTCATAGAGCAACAAAAATGGACAGTCATCAGTTAGTTTCCTAGAGTCAAATTAAGTGTTTGCTTTTTTTAGTATGGGCAAAAGCTAAATCTGCCCATCTGAGCTGAGGTTAAATCTACCTCGCCCGAGTGAACTGCCAAAGGTACAAATCACAATCTCATTGGGAAAAATATGTCCTCACCAGAGATATAGAAACTATCTCTAGCTAGCAGTCTTCATGTTGGGAAATACCCATGTTTCGCAGTTTTTCTGTCAGGAAATATGTCCTTGCTAGAGACATAGAAGATAAAACAGGCCTACTCAAATTTACATTGAAAAATATAAATATGGTTTCTCCAGAAACGTAGAAGACTCTTCTGGCAGCTATAATTCCCATGAAAATTTATTACAAGTAAGACCCTATATCTCTATGCCATTTTCACACAGCTTGTTGTTGAATACATGTGATATAGTTTCTCTATGTGGAACAAGTGTAAATGTTTGTATATAATTTTGTGTATGACTTAGCGGTATAAAACTCTCTCTGAAAACAAAGTATGTTTGTCTTTTTTTCTTTTCTTTCAGCTGTTCCATTCCATCCAGGTTTAAGGTGTTATTATATCATGGATATAATAATGCCCATAATGGGGGAAATGCAAACTAGGAATATTCCATTTCTTGCATAGCACTCCCATTTTGTGAAAACTCAACAGAAAATGAATAGATTAGAATTAATAATGTGTGTAATCATGCAAATCAATAATCTCAGAACTTTAAAAGAGGACTACTCCTTTCATTACCAAAGTTTTTGATTGAGTCATTTGTTTTTATGGTTTATCAACCATTTGTAGCTTATTTAAAGCCAAAATATATTTTAAATTGGAAGAAGAATTTTTTTGTGACAATATTGAATTAATAATTTTTTGAGAAAAAGGAATTGTCCAGAAACAAGCCCTACTATTTATCCCATAATTGTTGGGGAGGAGATGGATTCATACCTTTCGCAAGGATATTTGTGCATAAACATATTTAATGAACCTAGGTTACTTAGAAGAAAAGAAACAGCTTGGACAATAAGAAGAGCCAAATTCAAAGAGAAAGAAGATGATGGTTGACATTACATTTAAATTTTTGAAGATCATAGTTTACAGGGAAGCAGGAAAAGATTTCTATAACTGAGAAATACGAGAAAAGAAACTGTTGACACAGAACTTATGGTTATAACTAGCAACAGTGAAATTATGAGACCTAACTGCCAACCAGGTTGGAATAGGAAACTGAAGGACAGCTGTATTTGGTGTACAAGAGCAACATACATTGTGATACAAAATATAAAGACACTAGTTTTATTTACACTTGTAATTGTTGTCCTTGTTTATACTGTCATAGTCACAACATTTTCGACCGTTGTAAGATCCGGCTCTCTTCAGGTGATATTTGTTGGAATTTCAAAACAAACAACTTTTATTTTAACTAAATAAAGAGTTCAGTTTGAAATTCCAACATATATCTCCTGAAGAAGGCCAGAATATACAACGGTCGAAATGCTGTCAATGTGACAATAAAGATGAGGACAGCAGTCCAAACAATGTAAATAATGTAAATAGTTAAAATACCTCATCTCAGAAATATAGACAGTTTTAATTATATACTAAGACAAACAAGAGAATATAATTTTACTTTACCTCCATATTGATCCAGCTTCTCTTTCTTATCCACTTTGACCACAACACCAAGAATGTCCACTTTGAATATTGGGTGATTCTTGTAAGCAAAAGCTCCTTAGAGAAAAAGTAAAGAAAATGATTTGAACGACAGGTTCTTTATGAATAGCTCTAAGCGTCCTCTCATCAAAACCAGAACATAATGCTGTAATAAAAGTTTTCTACTGTCACAAAAGAAAAACAGAATACATTTAATTTGAACAAGACTGCACAAAACTGTATATTCTCAGGAAATTTATGTTAACAAATAGTATTGTCTAAAGTTTCAAATTAAAGTACTATGACTGAAACCGCTATCCTTATCTCAGTTGTTTTTAACATAACATTTCTATGTTTTTGTTCCCAATGTTCACACTATACAAGGCTTGAGGGAGACTCAAGGTAGAGGGAGACAGAGTTAGAGGCACACCTTATGCAAATTTGTGGAAGATTATGGTTAATGACCAGACTTGATCAGTTAAAGATTGTAATCAGGAAAGCAACCTCTTAGGAGTCAGTTCCACAAGGCAGTGGTTTGTGAGAAGAAGCTGCCCAAGTGGAACTTTTGATGCACACTTCAGCCTTCCTAGAAGCTGATTATTACTTTGTTAATTATTTGAGGTAATATCCTCATCTTTGTTGTTTTCAGCATTATCTTTTTACTGAGTTTGAATAGTCTATGACAGTGTATTTCAGCCGGTGTTCCCAGGAACCCTAGGGTTCCGTAAGAGGTTGTTAGGCATTCCACAAAAAACAGTGATAAGTTAATGAATTTTTTTGTAATTTTATATTCATAATTTTACTATACACATATGGTATATAGTTAGAAAATATTTGGTTATTATAATGAAATATAAAAAAAAGAGAGATATTAATAATGGTATATATTTTTATGCAGGGATTTTCTGAGACATGAAAACTATTTCAAGGGTTGGTTGGTTGATTGATCGATTTTGTTTAGTAACATATCAACACGTCTATGGGTTATTTAATGCTGAGATCGAAATCTATTTTGAATGCAATTATATACCTTTAACTAAATGTACTTTCAATGCAATTGTATGCTGTGACACTATGCGACACTGGCAAACAGAAAGAAAGGGTTAAAATTAAAATATAACTTGGAACAAGACAAAAAGGGTTAAAGAATGAAATGATACATGAACTGAGACAACTGCAAAATTGCTTTTAATTTTGAAAGTCTATTTTTTAAGCAGAGACGGTTTGAAGAAAGTGACTTTGTTGTTTTGGTGAAAGATATTTACCAAAGAGGCCATCCAAAAAAGCTGGACTGACAACTAATTGATGGTGCTGCCTTAAAATGGAAATTATGAAAACATCTCCTAGGGACCAGCCATAAATGAAAGAAGATTGAGAAGATAATATTTGGTAACTTTTAAAGATAAGGCAGAATTGAGAAACTGACTTATTCCACTATTTACATTATTCGGATTATTATCCTCATCTTTGTTGCCATATTTATCACTCTGCAGGTGGTTGGAATATCAAACTGAACCCTTTATTTCACTCACTGAGATAGACTGTTCTAGTTCCACATGCCATGTCTAATGGATGTCAGTTATCAGTTATCTCCTGTTAATTCCTCTCTCCAAGTCCTCCACTGCCTTAATCAGGTATTGAACTCACACTCTTTGGGTCCTGTCACTGGATCTAACCAATGCCTTTATCCACTGTGCCATGTGTCCACAAGAATATCTATGTATGAATTTCTGGATTTTATAAACCTAATGTCTTCAACAATCATTTTTTTTACCAGTGCTCATGTTGCAATTTTTGCTGTTATGATTGCATGTTTTTATCCACTGTGCCATGTGTTCCTTAAGTTTACGAATTTTCCAATGGTGTTGTCTATGATTTCAACCCGATCCCACAGACGGTGGTGATTGCTCTTTTCTCCCCATATGTGGTCAGCCATGCCTGATTTTTCCACTTCCCCTCGCGTTACAGCTTTTTGGTGTTCTTGAAGACTTACCTTAAGGGGGCGGCCTGTCTCCCCTTTATTTTTCTTTCTGCAGCTGCATGGGATGGCAAACACACAGTCTTTAGTCATGTTCTCCTCTATGAGGGGGGTTCTTCTTACTCAGGAGGTATCTGGAAAGTGTCGTCCAGCTTTTGAAGGTTGTCCTGATGTATGGATTACAGATTCTTTGTATTTTCTCTGATAACCCCTTCACATAAGGCAGGCAGACTGTTTTCTGAGTGTTGTTGTCCTCCTCGTGTACCCATCTATCCCAGTTTATCGGGGCTGCTGCCATGTACTCAGGGTAGTTGTTACATCGTAGGGTATTGCTTATACTGACCAATTCTTTATCTAATGTCTCTGGGTCGCCACTTATAACTTTTGCCTGAAGAAGGCCGAAGTGTACAACGGCCGAAACGTGATAAACATGGAAAAAAGATGAGGACAATAGTCTGAATAATGTAAATAGTGTACATAATACCTCATCTCAGAAATATAGACAGATACTAATTTATTCCACCTATCAAAAAGTGAAAATTGTAAACAAATCAAGAAATAGAATTTCTTTATGTAAAGACCCAACCCAGGGTTTATAAGTGTGATTGAGTAAACAAGACATGAAGATAGCTGCCAGAAGAAACTGCTGGTAAATCTCTGATTATATGAACAAGACCAGAGCGACAAAAAATTAAAGTGATAATTCTAATTAATAACTAAAAAGTGAAGCCATGCCATTTCACCCACAGGGTTTAAAAATAAAATTTGTCTAAATGACAACTGAGGTGAAAATGTAGATGAGATACCAAGAAGGACAAAACAACTGCTTACGCCCATTGGGAAGTAATAGTGCAAGGCGTAAATAAGAGAAGGTATGAGTTATACAGGTGGGTCAATACCAGCAACCACTACCCATAGGAAGTAGCAATCTTCAAATTTCAAGAGATAATTAATTTTCCAAAGCCAAACAAGGAACTTTTTTGGAAGACAGGAGGAAACACCAGGACCCCTAAACACGTCAGCCTCATACCAGTCTTGGGTATAAGCAGAACACTGAAGTAGTTCCAGAGTTGCCAGCCAGAGACACAGATGAAACCAGACAGCAGGAGGATCTGCTAAATCCCATGTGACTTGCTGCCAAAAAGAACTCCCAACTTAAGCCTTGTTCCAGACTTAGCTAAATTGAGCAAAGTGTCATGATAGAATTAATATTTCTGTACAAGGAACAATACAGATCAAATAGAAAATAGACATGTAATATGTAGAAATTCCTGTCTTTTCTTCATTTTGTTTGCAAAGAATTTTTTCTTTTCTTTTGTGATATAACTTTGCCATTATTCAAATCAATGCTACAATTGCTGACGACAACTCAGCCTTTGCCAGCTTCGTGATCAAAAAGAACAATGTGGGGTGAAGCAGGGTGCAGACTAGAATGGCCAACTTCAATGACCAGCGGCAGTATCAACCAGTGTAGGAACTGATCCAGAATCAACCAGCATGGAGGGTCATAATTAGTTGCCTTGGACAAGGATTGACCCTGCATGTCATAAGCCTTCAACTACTGATAAAAATATATTGCTGGTCATCTTGGATTAAAAATATATCACTTGTAATTTTACTATAAATATGTATTGTTGGTAATTTTTTTTATATAAAAATGTATGTCTATATTTCTGAGATGAGGTATTATGTACACTATTTACATTATTTGGACTATTGTCCTCATCTTTGTTGCCATATCTATTACAACATTTCGGCCCTTCAGTATCTGTCTATATTTCTGAGATGAGATATTATCTGCACTATTTACATTATTCAGACTATTGTCTTCATCTTTGTCACCATATTTATCACAATGTTTCAGCCATTGTATACTTCAACCTTCTTCAGGTGGTTGAAATATCAAACTGAACCCTTTATTTCGCTCACTGGGGTAGACTGTTCTAGTTCCACGTGCCATGTTTAATGGATGTCAGTTATCAGTTATCTCCTGTTAATTCCCCTCTCCAAGTTCTCCACTGCCTTAACTGGGTATTGAACTCACACTTTTTGGGTCTTGTCACTGGATCTAACCAACGCCTTTATCCACTGTGCCATGTGTCCTCAAGGTATTGGTTAGATCCAGTGACAAGACCCAAAAAGTATGAGTTCAATACCCGTTAAAGCAGTGGAGAACTTGGAGAGGGAAATTAACAGAAGATAACTAATAACTGACATCCATTAAACATGGCACGTGGAACTAGAACAGTCTACCCCAGTGAGCGAAATAAAGGGTTCAGTTCAACATTCCAAACACCTGAAGAAGGCTGGAGCATACAACAACAGCCGAAGCATTGTAATAAATATGGTGACAAAGATGAGGAAAATAGTTTGAATAATGTAAATAGTGTAAAAATGTATTTACTGGTATTTTTATACTTTCATACTTTTTTTTCTTTGAGGGTTCACTATTTACCCATAGCTGGGAGCCTAACAGGTGCTTTCACATTCTGACCCGGGTTCGAATCTCATCATGGTTGATTTGTCCGGAAGGAGACTTCCTGATGTTATCAGACTTGAGGGACAATCTCAGCATGCGGCACCTTTGGAAAGTGCCTGAAAACCATACTGCAGGTTGATCCAAGCCTTGTGAGTGAAATTGGGTAGATGGAACCCTTAGGGGCTGTTGATAGCTGAGCTAGCACAAAGCCACAAGTCATCGTGGTTGAGGGCTTGAGCATGCTGGCCTTGTTCAAAGTGTTGATCACACTAGATAACACTCTCTTTCACAGAAACTGTAACTAAGGTCTGCTCAGCATAGTTGCAGTATAAACCACAGTTGGGATCTGTGTTGAATAAACACAAATGCGCCTGAGCAAGCATCTGCAATAGGGATTGGTTAACCGCCCTGGTAGATGGGTATCCTCAAATACGAGTGGCCAGCTATACAAGGGTAAAACATTTGAGAAATGCTGATCAATGGAATAACATAGTATCCTAAATTAATGTTAAAAAATAAATTACATAAAGAATTACACAATCAATTATTTTTAGCTTTCTTTCTTAACACCAAGAAGTGCACAAGATTTCTTAAAGTAAATTCAGTTCAGTCAGTAAAATTTACAAAATCTTATGCTTTATTTACTGTAAAGTGCAAGATAATGCATTCAGTTTCCAGTCTGCTGATTCCATAACTAAAGCAAGTAATGGTTCTACGAATCTGATTCTACTTATTTGTACTTGTTGCAGCATTCATCCGTCAAAAGAACCCATCACAGCCGAATGAAAGCCGACCAAGTGTAACAGAAGTTGAATACATTCAGACATGCAAATTCAGTTTCAATGGAAATTTGGATTCACTACATGTCCCCAACCACATGTATACACACTTTTAGGATAGTGCGATCCGACTGGAATTCAGAGTTTCCCTTTCCTAGACTGGTTGCCACCCAAGGCTATAGGACCCAATCTGTTCTGCTATTTTAGCCATAGCTTTCTCAAGGGTATTAGCAGGTAAGTGAATGTAATGAAATTGACTGGAATTCGAACTCATCTCTCCGATTCCTCAATCTGAGCCAATAATCATAACTCCATGATTTTCCTTATCAATCGGATTCCCTAACTAGAAACCAGACATTTGCTTCTTCTAAAAATACTTATGGCAGAAATTTCTTATCTTATTGTATACATTACTATATAAAATGTATTGTAGAACAGTTATATTGACCTTGACTTGTATAAAAATATGCATGCTGTTGGCACACTGAATGATTTTAAAACTCTAAGTCGGCACATAGTCAGCAAAAGGTTGCTGACCCCTGGTGTGCACAATGATTAAATATACAAGTTAAAGTGAAAAAAAAGTGGGAAGTCCAAAGACAATTATATGTATATAATCAAAGTAACATTTAGACCTAAAAGCCGGTAATTCTGTTCACAGGGGGAGGGCTCTAGGACTTAATATTTGAGTTCTGATCAAAAAGCATTAGAATTGTTACCATGACAACAGAGCTTAAAAGTGTGCAAAGTGAAGACATTTGGCATAGATTGACCTTGAACTTTGTTGTGCACACTAAGTTATAACAATCTTGTTTACTTCTGTTGTTTATTTGAAGAAAAATGTGTAGGTGTTGTTTTTTTTTTTTCAAACCTATGTTTGAACAAACAATGGCTTGATGTGTTTTGTTTTGTTTTTTAACACCTCGTGACCCGGGTGATGACAACAACACTTAGCAGATGACATTGGTTTTTTTTGCCGCATGTCTTTCATATTTCCCATCATTGGGGCATATAGTGTTTCATTTTATTCAATGACGTTCATACCAACTTAAAAAGAACAGATTGAAGTTTGAACAAAATTGTTTTGAAGTGAAAAAAGATATTTTTCCATAAAAAAAGAAGTGATTTTTCTCAGAAAATTGACTATAATTTTTTAATGCTAATCCCTGAGTGACATTTTTCACAGCCAAATCAAAGATTAATTACCAGTGAATAATTCCATGTGCAAACAATAGCTGTCTGGATCCTATAGCATGGCCTGAAAACGTCTAGAAGCTAACTGATTGATTGAAAACTTGTTGCACATAATTGTGTTTTCCATGGTCAGCTTCCATTATTTCATCCTGATGTCATTTTCAGACAGCCAAGTCATCAAGGATTCAGGAAAACAATTTGGCACAGGTTTGCTCTGAGAACTTTACATTCTATGAGGGGTTTAAAATGTTACTGACGAATGGGGGTTTTTTGCCGAATATTTCGTTCAAGCGCCATCTTGGATTTTCCTATAGGACAAAAACAAGCCTTTAAAATAGCTGTGACAACCAGAGTACCAGTATTACTTTTTTCATCATAATCCTGGAACCTTCACAAAAACAACTTTTAAATGTTATATTTTCTAAGTTTTGTTATTATTTATAGTTGTTAGTCAGTTTTTCACAACTTTAAACATTTCAATTAAATCACCTTAATTTTACATGTACAAGCTTTTATTAAACTTTTTTGCTCAGAGTAACTTTGTCTTAATTCCCAAAATAAGGTATTGTAATTATTAATATTGTTCGGACTGTTGTCCTCAACTTTATCGCTATAGTCACACTGTTTCGGCCGTTGTATGCTCTGGCCTTCTTCTGGTGATTGGAATTTCGAACTGAACCCTTTATTTTGGCCACTGCAGTGGTGAACAAAAACTTGGAAAGTTGAGTTAAAGGGAGATAACTGAGACAGCCGGAAGAGGCATGGCACATAGAACTAGAACAATCTACCTTGGTGGACAAAATAAAGGGTTCAGTTGAGAACAACAGTCCAAACAATGTAAATAATATTAATAAATAAATATTAACACATTCCAACTATTCACAAAAAATTTTTTAGTCTATCAAATAATTTTTATTTGCAATTACCTGCCTCATGTGGTGAACAAATTCCCTGTCCACTATGATCTTCAAAAGTTTATATTCAACATTAATCGTCATCATCTGTCTCCTGGATTACTGTTCTTTTATTTTCCTCTCTGTTTCCTTCACTGTCAGTAAGCCCTTGTATCTTACTGGCTTTATCACCTTACTTGGGATGAAATGATTAAAATAAATAAAATTAAGAAATAACTCACCTGGAAGGGTTGGGTATTCAGGCATGCTGAGAATATCTTTAATGTACATTCTATTAAAGACATGAAACAAAGGATCGAGGCCACAGAGATCAGGTGGCAAAAATTCTGGTTTTTGTGTACTCTCGCAACCGGCAACATGATCAGCATTCTCAGACATACTGTCAAATAAAAATAGAATTGGCTTGGGAGTGGGAGTTATTTCTTTTATTTTTTTTTATATCTTGCCACCATTTATCAAATGTTTCAAGATTGCTGAAAAAAAAAAAAAAAAAAAAAATTTTTTTTAAATAAAAATATATGGTTTTTGCATAGATATATATGAGTGTTAGGTGGAAAGTTTATGAGCTGACCAAGATATAAATATAAGTAGAAACACCAGTTAGTAGACATACATGTGTATCAGAATAAAACAGTTGACCGACCAGCTATTGCATTCTGGTATACTTGTATGTCTTTGTACCTACTTAGATTTATATCTTGGCCAGCCAAAGCATCTTTTTGCCCCCGCTTTTCCGACAAAAAAGTTTATCGTATGCTGGGAGATTTCAAACTTGATACAAGCGTGCGGAAACTGAGGGAAGAGATCACTGAATAACAACCTACTTCCGATATTAAAAGGGAATTACTTATATATCATCTTCTTCTTAAGTCTTAAATCTTCTCATATGCCAATGTTTCTTTCATATCCAGCATAAGAACAACTTCCAAAACAAGACAAATTTTTAGCCCGAGACAAAAAGTTCAACAACCTGTGTAGAACAATTACTCAAGCACAGATGTCGACACAAAAACAATAAAATTAAACAGAAACAGATAAATTAACATGGGGAAATTAATAATTACCTGATCTATAAATCCTAAGTTCGTTGTTAATAGCTCACGAGTATATAAAAAAAAATATTAAGCATTTTTCTGTCGAAATCAAACAGGTTACCCGTTACCATTTCAAAATGACCGCGTTAACTTTTACGGTGTTCAACTAAATGCTGTTCCTTATTTTAAAAAAGATACATTACATTTCGTATATCATTTTCAAGAAATTCCATAGTGAATATCACAAGGAAATAATACGAAGATACTATTCACTGACTTCTTATCGATTATTAATTAGTACTTTTTAAAATATTCTAATGTTTAAATAATTTCTCCATGTCAGCCGCCGACTGTGAAGAGACATTTACAAATAAGGGAAATAACTCTTCTTACAAAATGGAATTTACTTCATGCATGAATTCAGAGATATTTACTTATTTATTTAGGTGCAGTAAAAGATATTATTGAGCGAACAAGCCGAAATATTGGGATTATAAATAAGAAAGGTGAAAACATAGAAACAAATAAAAAAAACTAATAGTGAGTTTTCAAATGTCTTAAATGCAATGTTTTTCTAATCATGATAAAAAAACATAGAAACATTGCATTGCACGTCAAAAAATGACAAGAACATATAAGCAATTTTACATTTGTACTTAAAAAGAAAAAAAAAACTTTGTCACTTAAAACCTTACACCTGTAAGGGCCTATTGGTTGAGACATTTATTTTTGGAACGTTGGGGTTTGTAGATAGACTAATACTATTTATATTATTATACTTTTGAACGTACGGGATTCAAGTAAAAACAACAAAAACTCCAAACAGTGAATCAACAAGTAATTGAAATAACATACAACAACAAACATGCAATAAAATTGTATTAAGGGAAAGAAGTTGTTCCCCTTTAATTGTATTTTGATTTGTAATTGATTGTTCGAAGAAAGTTCTTTTTGAGAGAAAAATGTTCAGGAATCAATATTAGAACAAAGGTCTGTTTGTTAGAACAGATAACACAAGAATACAATTAATCAAAAATGTGTTGTGTTATAGAATGGTTCGAAATCAACAGAGTCCTGGTTGATTGAGCTTGGCTAAGTCACACAGAGAAAAATAAGTTTATATTACGAAATTCTGTGTCTGTGTGTGCGTTTGAAATGTTATGAGCAAGATCGTGGACTTGTATGTGCAGGTGAATTTTACTGGATCTTACTAACGTCTTGTGAAAAAATCGGCTCTTTTATGGAAAAAGGGCAAGCTCCCACAGCAACGCGGGAAAACTTAATCTTGAACTAAAATATGTGATTAGTTAAAAATTAACCAATCACTATATTCGTACTAACAGAACAAGCAAGCAAGCTCAAAACCGAAGGATTCAAAGAAACGACTGCGATGGCTAAATTGTCCTATATAAAAGTAGTAATGATTTATTAGCCAACCGCAGGCGGATAAAGTGTGGGCGATGAAAAACATAGCAACCGCTACACACCTGATCTTGTTACAGTTACATCCTAAATAAAATTCAGATCTGATCCTGATTCATGACCCTTTTTTTCATCATTTCTAAAAATAGAACAGTTGATTGGTCGAGAACTAACAGTTGCGCGAACGTAGTGGTGAGCAGGCAATTTTACTAAGGTCTATTATTTTGTTCAATCAGAAGGTATCACAGACTCATCTACAATGTATACTTTGTGATTGTTAACAGGTTCAGTGTTTGTGTGCTTACAAAACTTGAGTTTCTGCTACGGACGTGTAGTCGATGCCCCTGGAGAGGACGCAATATAAAATGGCCTGTGCGCCCAAATAAAGATAGTCACAGCAGGCACGCTATAAATTAAAGACGTGAAATCTGGCAGATGAAACAAAAATGGACAACAGAACTAGGATATTTAAAATTGATACAAAATTTATTTAAAATACAGACCAGAGTCATTGTAGGTTAAATTAGCATGTAAGTCCACAGTTAGAAGTTTAAGTTCACATGTCCGGTGTTAAAAAGTTGCTGGTTAAAAATCCAATGATGAACCTTTCGTAGTATTTCAACTGAAGTGTACGGAGTAGGTTATTTGAAGTCTGGACGATGTAGCTGTAGTGTAGAATCTCCCACAACACAACCAGTGTAGCGGGCCCCCCGAGCGGCCCCGTATCACACAAGGGTGAACGGGGTCACAAGAGGCCTGCTGACATTTTTGAAGACGTTAAATCTGACAGTGAAACAACATGGACGACAGAACGAGGATATGTGATATATGCTAATTTATTCAGGGAAAGAAAAAGGAAATAAAGATGGTCGGAAACGGTAGAGGTGCAGAAGTTCTGGTGCAGGCATTAATGGTCGAGGTTGGTGTTGGTAGTTGCCAGGATGATCGCTTGGTGGTTGTTGATTGTCGAAGTCGATTGTTGCCGGGATGATCGCTGTTGTTGTTGGTTGCTGGCAGGATCATCGCTGTTGATTGTCGAAGTTGATTGCTGCCGGGATGATTGCTGTTGTTGAAGCTGGTCGTTGCCGGGATGCCAAGTGTTGGTTGTTTGTCGTTGCCGGGATGCCAACTTGACGTGTTGGGAAGGAGAGAGAGAGAAAGAAAGTTCCCAACTATCGTCAAGTTGGCAGACAAAAAAATTGGGAGCGTAACTTAATACACAGCCCTTGGATCTAGCGAGAAGTCACTGTCTTGTGACAAAGGAGTCCAGCAAGAGAAATTGGATCAGCTAACCGTAAAGTCTCTATAATAAAATACTACGAGGTTAGCTAAAGATAACTATAGCCTAAAAATGACTAGCAGTATATTACAACTAGGTTTGTAATATAACTTAACTAAAAAAGGGAACTTGATAGTCTCTACCACAGGTTAACAGTGTGTAGGGAGCATGAATGAGAGGTCAGGGTCGAAATGACCTGTTCCTCTGCCGGTTCAAGGGTAGAAGGAGGAGGTAACTCCGACAATACCTCTCACCAGTTTAAAAGTTGTAATGAAATGTGAACTTTTAATATGTAAGAAAAAAGGTTCATGAAAGGTTTTGATTATTCTTCTTGTGAACTGAAAAGAAAATGTGTCAGAAGTGTGGTTGAGATGCGTGATTCGACGAAATGTGCTTGTGTTGTCGTCAGGGTGCAACCGTTGAAAATGTTTTTCGAAACAGTGAGTCGTCCGAAAAAAAAGTTTGAAGCATGGGAAGCAAGCGGTGGCGTGAAGATGTCGCCACGTGGTGTAGGAAAATGTATGCGCGCGCTTTTTGTGTTTCAGGATGGAAGAAGATGCGAAATGCTAGAGCGGAATTTGCAATGTTAGTAGCGACGAATTACGTTCATGCAAATCCTCAGTGATGTCGCATCGCAATGGAACAGTGAGTCGTCCAGAGAAAGTTGTAGATTCACTCCAATGAAACCTGTGTGTCGCTTCCATGTCGGAATCACCAATGTTGTTGAGAGTAAAGGACAGTGGGTCGCCTTTAGTGGTTTGGTTCACACTTTATCTATTTCAGTCCAGAAGAGAGTGTTAGTTCGTAGAAAATGGTGTTGCAGGTCTGCTGGTTGCTAAGCGTTGAATATGCCTCGTTTGAATTGTGTCGCCATATTGTTCAGCCTAGTCAGATCACGTCGGGGTCACCACTTGTAACTCCGACACCAGCCTTACCTCTTTGTAGGAAATACACTCTACCTATCTAGTAAGCCAAATTCTACCTTCAGACAATATAACAAGTATTCATTGGTCAATCACCTCCAATCTGGCTTGCTGATTGGTCAGTTCCGACCAATCAAACCGCCTGCACGCGACCAAACTGTTTCCCGCTCTTATGCTGAGAGCCACCCAGTGATTATATAAACAGAAAACGCGTGAACCTTTCGGAGCAGTAATTACCAAGTTTCAAGATGTAACATTCACCGACTCCCGTCTTAGTCATTGCTGACCAGACGTTAAAGACAATTACCAACTTCATGCAGTCAGAAACACGTATTCACAGAGAACCTTCCAAAATACTCCACGTCACTACGAATCACAATTTTGCCGAGCAAAAAGATAGATCGCTGACTCATACTCGATCAAGATTCAATCAACTCTGTGTACATCATTTCTCAACTTTGCTTATCTAAAGTGAATCATATTCACTACTTATTAAGTAAACTCTACGAACGAACGATCTTAGAAAAATATTACAGTTAAAGGTAGATCACTCTTTAAAAAACTCTTTCTATAAGACACTTAATATCAACAATCGCAAATATCGACACAAACAAAAAATACTCCAAATGAATGAACAATTACGAAGAGAGACATTCTGAAATCTGAAGAAACCGCATACACATTTCGCCTACACAACATGCATCAATTATCCTGACTGTATATTGTTTGATTTGTATATAACTTTTGTATTGATTTCTAATTGAATATGTCTCGTCTCGTTTTTCAATTGCATTTTGAATTTCATTTTGTTTATTTGTTTGGGATGCAGAAAGTCACTCAAATTCCTTCTGATTCTTTCTAACATAATTATCAAATTCTGCACGTCCCCAACAGAAGGATCAAATTTCTACATTTGTTTAAAAACCCATTAAAAATGGCTCAGAGCGAAACTTATCAATCCAAGTACCCCAACAACCCATTGAAATCGGCTCCAGACGAGAAGAAACTAAAAACGCCTTCTGATTGACTAATAAACAAGAAATCATAATTTCATATGTTCTCAACTAAGTACACATCATATCGGTTTAGTGTGTATGCTAAGCAGATCCAAATTTGCGCCAAATTTCTTGGAGTTTCCCACGTGACTTGAAGCATCAATAAATACGAAACATCATTCGACTTCAATAGTGAATCTTACGAATTTTCTCAGCTCGACACACTGATCCATGTCACATATTTTACCAGACTTAAAGTTAAAATCAGTTAACATTTCCACAGCTTGCTAAGTACACTCACTCAACTACATAAATTCAACAGAAAACATCAAGTAACACATTCAATCAAAGAGAGACAACTTCATACACAGAACAGTAAGTCGAGTACAATATTACAAAATTCAACACCGAAAACGAAGTTTAATTTTCGTACAAACTCAAAAATACCTTATCAAACTTACCCATTTTTATACACACAATTTCTCAACTCTTAATCTTTCATATAATATCTTCATAAACACTTCAATCCACACAAGAAAAATAAAACTTTGAAGCAATTTAAACAACTCCCAACCTACAATTATATACCTTTTATTGGTTATATAAAAAAGAATATTTATTGTTGAACCAAAGTATTGTTTCATATCGTTATTTCTCTTATTGTTTGCTTGCTTTTTGTTACGTTTGTGAAATTTTTAAAAAAAGTAGCGGGTTAATCGTATTTCCATCAACACTTTACAGATTGGTAAAACCGTCTTTACCCCCACCACCACCCCTACATAGTCAAAGAGAACAAAATTTAAATGCCCGGTGCTGGCGTCGCGAGGTTTATGGTCAAGTCCAATGGTGAACGTTCCGTAGTATACGGAGTAGTATTCTGAGGAATATCAAAGTCGCTCCCACATCAAGGAAAATTCTTCGACTGGTGTGATTGTTCTGTTTGTCGCTGCTACCACGAACATTGCTTTGAAAATTGTACCTATTCTTTGAAAACTGTTCAAAGAAGTATTTTCCCCTTTCTTCATTTATTTTTATACTGTTTACCTTTTCTGAGGACCTTATATAGCATTGTAATACTTATTGTAAAAGAAGATTATCTCATTTGTATTGATTATTTTTACATACATGTTATTAGCCAACATTTGGCACATAAAGTACTTAATTTGTGTAATTCTTTCATTTTTGTGTGTTACTGTTGCGGATGTGTGATGTGTGTTAGAAAGGAATAGAAGGTTTGAATTATCAGAAGGTTTAAAATTGTGTGTGTTCAATAATCTTCGATCCACAACAATTAATACAAGATAGAGAATAAAGATTCATAAACATATTGTTTCAAAATGTAACAATTGAATTTATTAGTGTTTGATATATATGCATGAATACTGAGTGAAAAGGTTAGACAGGGTTGTGTTTCTTAGATTAGGTAATATTTGTACCTAAGTTCATAAAGTGAAAGTAATTATTAAACTGTAGTTTAGAAGAATAAAGTTTCTTTAGCATGTTTGGAATTGTGTATTGTACAAGTTGGTAAAAGTTCAGAAAAGATTTCAGAGTTCGTACTTGCGTGAATGTTGGTAATGGTCTTTATCGTCTGACTGCATTAGTCAAGACGGGAGTTCTTGAAGATTACATCTTGGCAAATGAGACGCGAGAGAGATGAATGAAAAGAAACACGAGGGAGTTTACACGTGTTTTGCTTATATATGGTCGTGTATCACGTAGGAGGCTCCGAGCATATTGAGCGGGAAAACAGATTTGTCGCGTGCAGGCGGTTTGATTGGTCGGAACTGACCAATCAGCAAGCTAGATTGAAGGTGATTAACCAATGGATGCTTGTTATATATTTTGTAAGATTGTGATGGTGAAAATTACAACAGGAATAGTGCATTTCCTAGCAGGGGTTAACTGGCTTGTTGTGGAAGATTCCACATTACCAATAAATTTATCGTCTATTTTTTAAACTCAGCTCGTGTCAGCTGTCTTTGTTGTGTGCCCTTATAAATTGAATGTTACTGTAGCGAGCCGTTTGTACGCTTGAGACAAACACACGCGTCTCTTGAAATAGCCCACTGCAAACATAGTGGACTCTCCCGGAGTATGAGCCCACCAACAGAAATATAAAAGAAAAAATGTGAAGAAAACTACAAAGACCGATTATGTACAAACAAGTATATGTGTATTGGCATAAAATAAGGGTTACAATTGGCAAAGATGATAATTAGTGGGTATAAATGAACGTAGAAAGTTTGTGGTCAAAGTATGTGTAAGTTAATGTTCGTACGTGTGTGTGTGTGTGTGTGTGTGTGTGTGTGTGTGTGTGTGTGTGTGTGTGTGTGTGTGTGTGTGTGTAATGTGCATGTGTGTTTCTCGAAGAAACACATAGCGCCCCCACCTCACAAAGAAGAAGACACAAATCTTCACTAGAGAACAGAGATTTACACCGTGTCGTATCAGCTGAAAGAAGAAAAGAGAACGAGACGAGGTCTCGCCAAGTATAGTCAATTGAGATTGTAGTGATTACTACTACGTTTGCCACGTCTACATTTTTCTCAACTGTGATTGGTCAAATAATAAATACTAAACATCACAGGACAATTTACTTATCGCATTCACCACACTGAATTTTTCCTACCGTTAATTCACAAACATGCTTTTGTTATAAAATCACCGATTGGTTAATTTTTCATCCAATCAGATATTTTTCGTGTTCTTTCAAAATTTATCCCCCGTTCGTGCTGGGAGCTTACCGGTAATAATGTAAGTCCGGATTCATTCCCAAATTAAACAGTAGAGTTGAAGACAGTAGAACTCAACTACTCACACGCGTCTACACAGATTATTCATTCTACTCACTCCGCACGCACACACACAGACACAGAACTTGAATATCATTCACCATCAGTTCTTTGTGAACAAGCCAAGTTGCAACAACTCTGTTAGCTATACAAAATACACAATTGAACTTACTGTATGTTCTTCTGAATACACATTTTATTTCAATCCAGAACTTTGAACATTCTATTCTGAAAACTTGCTTAATTACATTTCCTTATTCAACTAACAGTTAAAGGGAAACTACTTTTTTCTCCTTATTATTCACACATTACAAAAATTGTTTTTTTTGTATTTGTTGATTTTAATATATATTTTATCGTTGAAACACAAATCGGTTTTCTATTGTTTTTCCTTGATTTAAAAAATGTATAAATGTTAAATGCTCTTCAACACGCAGCCACATTAATCTTTTCAACAAAACACCATTTATATTGGTAACCCAACGTTTAAGGAAAATAACATTTACAAAGAGCATCCCCAAGTAGCGGTTTCAAAAATTAGGAAATTAAGGAGGAGGTAACTCCTACTGTTACCACAATCGTTTGTTGCAACTATTTTTCATAGTTTTTTTATCAAATAAAAAATGTATCTGTTTTTCTTTTCTTTTTCGTTATTAGTGTTTTGTTTATCGCTTTTATTTCATTTACCCACGGCCTCTGTTATTGACCCAAGAATTTATAAATGCTCCAAATTCTATTCATCGATTTTATTTCATTTTCCCACAACGTCTGTCATTGACCAATTAATTATAAATATTCCAAATTATATTTATCGAATTTATTTCATTTTCCACAGCGTCTGCTATTGAACAAAGAATTTATAAATACTACAAATTATATTTATCGATTTTGTTTCATTTTCACACAGCGTTTGTTATTGACCAAATAATTTATGAATACTCCAAATTCTATTTATTGATTTTATTTAATTTTCCCACAACTTCCGTTATTGATCAAAGAAATTATAAATGCTCAAAATTCTATTTATCGATTTATTTCATTTTCCCACAGCGTCTGTCATTGACGAAAAAATTTATAAATGCTCCAAATTATATTTATCGATTTTCTTTCATTTTCACACTGCGTCTGTTATTGGCCAATTAAATGCTCTAAATTCTAATTATCGATTTTATTTCATTTTCCCACAGCTTCTGTTATTGACCAAAGATTTTATAAATGATTCTATTTCTATTTATCGATTTTATTTAATTTTCCCACAGCTTCTGTGCTTGACTGATAATTTATAAATGTTCCAAATTCTATTGATCGATTTTATTTCATTTTCTCACGGCTTCTGTTATTGACCAAAAAATGTATAAATTAAATGCTCCAAATTCTACAGTCGAACAATTATTAAAATATTATAAATAAAACTTGGAAAAACATTTATCATTTGTGCCACTCCCTCCCCCACCTCATTAAATTACCATATATGGGACTATTTTTAGAGTTCACAGAGAAATGTTGGTATTATGGTGGCTGAGACATAAAAGTGTAAATGCGATTTTTTTATTGAAAGAGATGTGCGAGTGTAAATGATACGAGGCCTTGTTCGGGGTTTTGTTATTTTCATCTGGGATTATATTATCCGTCCACAACATGTTAAATATTCGTGCATGAAAAGACGAAATAAAATATGAACAGTATTTGGTGTGAATGCCACCACATAACATATTTTAAATGATTGATTTTTGATTAAACTAAAAACATATAATTGCTGATATAACTGATTCATGATTATTCATAAACACACACACACACACACACACACACACACACACATATATATATATTTCTTTTTTTTACGTTTTATATTTCTTTCTTTTCTTTGGAGAAGGGAAGATTTTTTGTTTACCTCTTTCTATTTCTGTTTCTCTTTCCTCTTTCCTTTTCCTTTTATTGATTTCTTGTCCTTTTCTTTTTTTTCTGCTTTAACCTGTGTATTTCTTTCTTTTCCTTTTATGGTAAATTTGTTTATTTCTTTCTTTTCCTTTTATGGAAAATTTTATGTCTTTCTAATTTTTTTAGATATAAACGAAGTGATGTTTCATAACGAGCAATTAAAAAAAAAAAAAACGCTTATAACTGTCTTTGATCACCAGCTGATGAGATGTCTGAATCTGGCATCGAAACAAAATTTCTTTTTTGTAGTGGTAACTTAAATGTTCAAATGTAATAACTTATAATATATATATATATATATATATATATATTGATTTTTATGTATTAATGCAAAGAAAGAAATGGCTTTAGTCTTATCTGTATGAAGAGTCATCTTCCTTGTGAGGTCATTTAAGAAAACATGTCTTTTTGGTTCAACAGTTGGCCGCTAAAGAGAGAGAGAGAGAGAGAGAGAGACTTTATATTTTCGCACCAAAACTATCTTTCTAGTGCCCTATGGGATTTCTACTTCTTTTTCTTTACTATAACCTAACAATGCAGGGGACACAGCTCCTTGTTTATGAATCACAACAGATATAATTTTGTGTGATGGGTGAGGAATTAACCTCACTTTCTCTGTCAAGTCGTAATTATTTGGCATTGTTTAAATACTATAAAATCTGGAAAATATCTTCCTTTCTCTTCCTTTTCATTGGCTTAGTGAGTGTTGTAAAGTGAACGCAAAGTTTGTTTTGTTTTTTTTTCCCCCGTATGAATCCAAAATACGTTCGTCGCCAAGTGTTGTATATGGCGAAACGAATTTTTTTTTCTTTCTTTAAATGTTTTTTTTTTTTTTTTTTTTTTTTCGTATGAATTTCGAATTCTGGTCGCCAATGTGTTATTATAGAGTGAATGAAAAATTTTCTTTCGTATGAATTACGAATCCTCGTCGCCAATGTGTTGTAGAGTAGTTTTCACTGTGGAGGCTTGTAATTCGCTAAGTCGGTCCTCAAAGGGTCCGACGTACAAAACGTTAGGAACTTGAAATAAGAGTTAATGACGCAGCAATCTAGTTGTGATGTCTGATACTTCAATGTCCGACATCGACTGACTCACTCAACTCCACTGAGCTCAACTGGCGACCGCTACTACTACTACTACTTATTATGTGTGGAAGAGTCTATTAATAATAGAATAGGTACGTTCATGTATAACAGTGAGTGTAAATAACATTTTTGCACAAAAAGGGCATCCTGGCAAAGGCGCCAAAAATTTATTGACAGTGACCATGAAGGTCATAAAAACTATCTACTACGTTATTTCAGGAGCGGATATAGTCGAGAATACGCTGTTTTTTTGTTTTTGGTTTTTTTTTTTTTGGTTTTTTAAAAAAAAATAACGCTTTTAAACTAATCAAACAAGATTAAAAAATGTACTTTCATCAAGCTTTTGGATGGTCCTAAAGATGATAAAAAATAAAATTTAAAAAACATGGCGATTTTTTACTCCACTGAGTCACACGTTCAACCTGCTTAGGACTCTAATGGCGCTGATAACCAAGAAACTGCCACCATGACCTTTTACAGCCTCATTCTCAAAGGTACTGAAATTTATAATTATCTTCCTCACATACGCTTATTATGAATGAACCATTCCGTTTTCTTCTAAGGGTTATTTATCCGCTGCCAGAAGAAATGCTTCCCAAGTTTATGCTAGGTATCAGCTGTCTTCAAAAATGTGAGGAGATCACTCATCCCTCTTTCAATAGTGTCCTAACAGCCACCTTAATGACGTCATCAAACCGTTTGCACACCTCAACATTGTTATAGTGGAACACACCTATTCTATAGTTAATAGACTCTCTCACCTATAACAAGTAGGAGTAGTAAGAGTAACGGGGAGTCGCTCAGTGAGTTGGTCAGTCAGTCGATGCCGGACGACCGTTAGTAGGATATTAAAGTATCAGCCACCACAACTAGATTACTGCGTTATATCTATTATATCAAGTTCCTAACGCTTTGTATGTCGAACCTGTTTTAGGACCGACTTAGTACAAATACAAGCCTCCACTGTGAAATCAACTCCATAACAAACTTGGCAAAGTTTTTCGAAAGACAAGACGTCAATTTAGTGACGAAAAAATCTGACGACGAGGATTCGAACTCATACGGAGGAAAAAAAAAATTGTTCGCCATATAACAAACTTGGCGAAGAGGATTCGAACTCATACGGAGGAAAAAAAAATTGTTCGCCATATAACAAACTTGGCGAAGAGGATTCGAACTCATACGGAGTTAAAAAAAAGTTCGTTCGCAATATAACAAACATAACCACCTGAGTACGATGGACTTCACTCCTCTCGGCAAACTGCTAATGTCTTATCATTCCACACAGTATCACTCATCTGCACGATAATAAGTCATTATGAAAGTGATTGACTTTGATATCTCAAATTCCTTTGACAAGGTGTGGAATAGAGATTGCTACACAAATTTTCCAGATGTGGAATCTCTGGAAGAGTCCTCGCAATTATCAAGTCTTTCCTATCAGCCCTTGTAGTTTGTTGTCAATGGTCAGATTTTTGAAGCCAATGAGATCAATGTCAGTGTCTCCACATGTTCTCTCCTCAGTCGAACTCTATTTCTGCTTTATATTAATGATATGTCTAAGAAAATTCATTCATTTGAATCAACCCACAAAAAAATAGGTGGGGGAAGGTTTTTAAATATAAAAATATAAAATATTTTTTTATTTTTGTATCATGTATGAGTGCTTTTACCGTCCTTGTTTGTAGTTGTTTGTTAAAATGAAAAGAAATGTGATTTCTTCGCGTGTATGTGTGAGAAAAAAGAGGCAAGGGAGAAAGTGAGGAGAAAAGTGTAAGTGTCACGTAGCTTGGTGATGAAGACTGATGAATGAGAAAGGGAATCTCTTTTAAGCTGTGGTGTCGTGAATCTGTTGCAGTATGTTTGCACTCCTTTTCCATACTGCTTGTCTGGTCTAGATTCTTGGCTGATATACTTTTCAAAAAGATCATGAAGCATGATTTATTTGTTGGCGGGAACGCAACCCACGGCAGAAAAATCTTAAATATTTATTTTCAAATTATCATTAATAACCGGAAGGATGCGCAAATCCTCAGATAATTTTTGTAATTTGGTTTTTGATTGTCTTGCGATTCATTTCTGTCTTTCCTCCACAAATCTAAGTTGATGATACCACAGTGTATGAGTGCACCTTCAAAAATCTAGATGACCAGAGCCTGGCTGCTGATCTCTCATCTGACCTGGATCTAATATAGGGGAAAACTGGCTGGTAACATTCAAAAGCCCCAAAACCAAGGTGGTAACGTTTCACCATCACTGAACTTTCACCTATTATGATGAATGGTTGTTCTTTCCAGGAGGCTATTGGGACTTATCTAAGACCTGAAGTGGAACTCATATATACGATCCATTGCTAAAAGTGCTGGGGAAAATGTGTATTTCAAGCTTTGGCAGAGTTCAAAATATTTATGTCGTCTAGTGGGTCATTAATTATTTCCCACTCTACAATTGTTCATGGTAATTACTCATGTTAATTGTTCTGATGAACTTTCCTCGATGGTACCTAGACTTTATGAATTTAAGCGCAGTACTAGATTGGCAGCAAGCTCACATTTTACAGTTGAAGTGATTATATGTAACCGTAAGTTCTATGCTAATAGTTTCTTCTTTCACACTTCTCGTTTGTGGAACTCTCTTCTGGGTTCTTGCTTCCCAGTCAACTCCGATCTTAAAAAATTTAAATGCAATATCAACCGCACGAGGACTTTATAAGGATATACATTGTTTTATGCATGTGTATATATGAAATTATGAAATTAATCTAAATTTTAATTGTGACCACTGTCGGGTTATTTCCTCCTAATTTCTGAAACCGTTCATAGGGGACACCCTCCAGCACTATAAATTCTCTTCGAAAATTTTTTATCTCTCTCTTCTTACTTTGCGCTTATACGAAAACAATGTAAATCTCTCGCGGAAGATCACGTTTTTACCTTTGTGGGAAACGCATGAACAATACATGCACACACACACGTAGGACGCACATTCACTCACTTCACATAATTTGAACTACAAAGTTTACATTCATTTGTCACACACACATTGTCTTTGTTACTTGTAAAACTTTGCTTGTTAATACATTATAATATTATGAAATGGACAAAATCCGACAATTATTTTAAGACATTTTTATGTTTATCTTTTTTATAGATACAAATATTTAAGTAAATGCTCTGTTTATAATAAACAGTATTAAACAACATTTACCGGCCTGAATGTCCGAGGAATTTTCATAGAAAATATGCGTTCTCCGACAGGAATCGAACCTGTATCCTATACGGAACCATCGTGCTTTTACCGATTTCGCCACAGAGGAGCGTTTCGGTTAGCAAGGTCGATTTTACTGTTTTTAAACTACAATTTTCCATGATTTTCTCACGTACATTCATATTTGCTCGATGCATATCCAAATGTAAACAAATGATGTCACACATTATGAAATGGACAAAGTTCAACAATTATTTTAAGACATTTTTATGTTTATACATTCTTTTTTATTGAACGAAATCGGAGGAAAAAAGTTGATTTTATTGATTTTGATCGGCTTTATCGATTATTGTTTTTTTTAAATTATTGATCTTTTACGCTAAGAACCTATCAACTTTTTACGCTAAGAACCTATATATTGTACAATGTATTTGCCAAGTTTGCTCAAAATCGGTTGGCTGGCTTTCGAGTGAAAAGTTATCACACAGAAAGACACACAGACATCCTATGTTTTATATATAGAGATAAACTGGTAAATAATAAACAATGTATTGTTTAGTTGGTTCACATTTTTAGAATATTCTAAATATAAATTATTCTTGTAATAAAGAGTG
The DNA here is from genome assembly GCA_903632075.3 of Acanthosepion pharaonis. NCBI lineage: Eukaryota > Metazoa > Mollusca > Cephalopoda > Sepiida > Sepiidae > Acanthosepion > Acanthosepion pharaonis. The sequence continues at coordinate 43,716 of CAHIKZ030000885.1, read as the reverse complement.
TTTAATATTTTTTCATAAATTCTCAAAGAACAAATAAATGTATTGATTCACTTTCATATGTTTTGGTTTTATTAAAATTCTAATACTCACTTTTTAAAACAATACACATTGCCAAGTGAGGCAAGGTAGTACAAAATAATAGTAGTGTCAAGGGAACCCCATCCATTTGACACACTGCTTCATATCTCCTACTGATGTAGCAGGAAGATGGTCTGTGATAGAATAGTTTTGTGACCAGTACGAAACTCCCATACATGTAGGTTTCAGCAGAGCTAGGTAGAGACTTAAACCCTACAGCTGCTCTGTGTTTTGACCAGCATGTGAGTGCAGCTTAATGTGTGTGTGTGTGTGTGTGTGTGTGTGTGTGTGTGTGTGTGTGTGTTGTAGTGGCTGGGCAATTTTTGTCCCTTGGCTGGGTGTACGTGTATGGGTTCCCCACATTAAACTCGACCTTGTGTCACATAGCGTCTAAGTGAGAAGACTAGGTAAATATTACATTCCGCAGCCTATGCCGGCTAGGGTTATCATCTCTCACTTGCGTCTATGTGTGTGTGTTCATTAATTCACTACACACCTTTTCATGGCAATTGTCGTCAACGTTGACAGGGGCTTCATTCAACACAAAATTGTATCTGGAATGGTTTTAAGAGCATAAAGGTTTCATTGAGTGGCAGTAAGACACGTCTTGTTTCTAAGGCATTGTTATAAAATAAAATAAGACATATCTCGGCTGATTTACAGGCAAATACTCAAGAGCGAGAACCGGATGTGAACGGGACAAAGCCCCGTCACAAAATGACCATTATCTTTCTTTACAAATGTTTCCGACACACGTGTTCCGGTCGAAAAATAAAATAATATTTAAAGTGCTCTGTTTTTCGTCCAATAAAAATGCTTCCCTCCTAATTATACTCGCTTCGCTTCTCGAGCCAATTAGGCCATAAAAAAACGCTATAAAAGGGGTCACACGGAAGTTTAACAGACAGTCAACAGGTGGCCACAAGGGAGACCGGTCACGTTCAGCAGCTGTCAGCAGGAGAGGACCAACCACCGTCAACATGTGTGATCTACTATGAGAGATCGACCTAGATCCGAAAGCCGGCTTATGAGCTTTACCACACCAAGGTAGCTGTTATAAACCCTTACGTTCCTGTTGAAATAAACCACGTAAATCTATTTCTACTGTTGTCGTATTTCTTTCTTGCAACCATACGCTTGTCTATAACAGCATCCTATATGATTGATTGATTGATATTTTTTTTACAGTTTATGTAATGTGGCTTCCCTTTGTCTTTTCTATAAATATCTTCATGGCATCTGCTCTGACGAGCTATTTTCACTGGTGCCCCGACTGTATGAATTTAAACGTGCTTCTTAGTAGCAGCTACTAGTTTGGCATCTCAGTCCCACCATTTTACTGTTGAAACAGTTAAATGTAACCAACACTCCTACTCCAACTGCTTCTTCTCTTGCACTTCTCAACAGTGGAACTCCCTTCCTCTAACTTGCTTTCCTGATAACTATAATCTTCAAAAATTTAAATGTAATGTCAATCGATATCTTTTTCTTTGATCCCTGTTCTTCTTTGTATCCTCCTTCATTCATTTTATCCTTTCCTCACACCCCTATACCCAATTTTTCCCTTACTTATACATACCAGCCTGAATGTACGAGAAATTTTCATAGAAAATATGTGTCCTCAGACGGGAATCAAACCTGTATCCTACATGGAGCCGTCATATAGCCTGACATGCTATACCAGTTTAGCTACAGAGGAGCTTCTGGTTAGCAAGGTCGATTTTACTGCTTTTAAACTACAATCTTCCATGATTTCTGTCAAATGTTCATATCGGAGGACACATATTTTCAATGAAAATTTCTTGTACATTCAGACCGGTGAATGTTGTTAATACTGTTTATTATAAACAGAGCATTTACTTAAATATGTTTGTCTCTATAAATAACATATAACAATAAAATATATTAAAATAATTGTCGAACTTTGTCCATTTCGTAGTGTGTGACATCATTTGTTTACATTTAGATATGATTGTTTGAGGGAAATCATGGAAGATTGTAGTTTAAAAACAGTAAAATCAACCTTGCTAACCAGACGCTCATCTGTAGCTAACCTTGTATAGCATGTCAGGATACAGGTTTGATTCCTGTCAGAATAGACATATTTTCTATGAAAATTTCTCGTACGTTCAAACCAGTAAATGTTGTTAATACTGTTTATTATAAACAGAGAATTTACTTAAATGTTTGTGTCTATATAAATAATGTATAACATTGACACCATAATTTTCATGGACGAGGCTGCCACTTATGAACGGAACATGGCAACCAGCTGACATGCACGTAGAATTAAATCCATACAATCCTTGCTGTTCTCAGACAGTGAATGAATAAAAATTGTTTATTTATGCGTTAAAATACATTTGTCATTTATTTTCATTCATTCTTGTTCATCCCAACATTTACTTTTTTTATAGTTGTTCACCCAGTAAAAGGCCCACGAGTCACTCAAGGTAGAGGATCGCTGAATAAAGTTATTGAAAGTAGATAGTGGTTGACCCAAGACTTAAAGAGATTAAAAATGTAGTGATTGGGGAAGAATTCACTTGGGAGTCTCTTTTGCAATGTAGCAATTCTTGAGAAGAAGCTGTCTGAATGAAAGTTCCTTCTTACCAATGGAATACAAAGAAAGGTAACATGGCAGGTCTTAGCTGTAAAGGTCGGAACTGGTGAAACTAAAGAATGTAGCTTGTCAGAACATTTTCCATGAAAATATTCTTTCTTCTTGGGGTTTGCATTTTGGAATATTCATAAAGAATATTCCTTGACTTTCACACCATTAACAACTTATGATCATGCTACTTAACAGTATAGACAGGTCATGTCACTGTGGTGCTATGATAGCAGCATCACCTACCCCTACAGGGAGTGAAAGCGAATGGGAAGATTTTGGTGAGAAGTGATGGAAGGACAATAAAAGAACAGACTTCAGGAAGACAGAAGATGACAATTGTCATTGCATTTAAATTTCTGAAGATTGTAGGTGGCAAGGAAGCAAGAAATCAAAAGGGAGTTCCACAGGTGGGAAATGCAAGAAAAGAAAGTGTTAGAGTAGAAGTTGCGGTTGCATCTAGCTAGTTTAACAGTATAATGGTGAGACCTAGCTGCCAATCTAGTATCATACTTAAATTCATGTAGCTGAGGCACCAGTGATAAAAGCTCACCAGAAGAGTTGCCACGTAAATATTTATAGAAAATTTTAACCCCTTATATAATCTACAGGTTTAAACTTTTCTTGTTCCACTATGTCTAGGGATATTTCTTTTTGCTCTTATTTCATCTTGATTCATTTTCTATGGCTTATCAATCAACTGCAGGTTATTTAAAGCCAGAAAATATATTTTTTTTACATTGTAAGAATTTTTCTCTTTTGAGATAACAATGGTTTTTACTGATACAAGTCTTAGTAATTAGCCTAAAACTGTGGAGAGAGGAGGTGAATTCCTACCTTTCCCAAGGGTATTAGTGCATAAGTGAACATAACGAATCCAATGGGAATTGGAACCCGACTCTCAAATTAACAATTCCAGGCCATTATCCATTACACCGCCTACACATCCAAGCTTACAGCACCTGGTATTCCCAAGCTGTCACTTTTCTAGGTACTGACCAGGCACAACATTGCTTAACTTCAGTGATTGTATGGGAACTGGTGTTTGTAAGCCCTTTCATGCTCTTCAATACTGGAAAGAGCAATAGAACCTACTGGACTTGAGAAAGATATTTTCCTGAAAAATTTTTTTAAGAAATAAATTTGATAAATTTTAACTGACAATAGCACAGGTTGCTCAGTCAATGAATGCTGAATGTTTCCTTATAGGGAAATGGCTGATATTATCATTACCATTATTTAGTTCAGCTATTGTTTACACTGAGTCCAAGTCTGCACTACCTAACCCAGGGATTGAACTCACAATTAATCTATCATCAAATTAATGAATCAATGCTTTAATCTACTAAGCTATTTTCCTGTGGGACAATCCTAAATCTAGAACTTGCATCCTCAAACCTTATGCTTTACTTCTATAATGATGATATTTTACTTCTATAATGATTATATTTTAATAGCAAAATCCTGTTACTTTTGAAAATTTTAAAATAACCTGTTTATATAAGCTGAGATATTACAAGTAGGATTTAGTAAATGATTATTTCTATCGTAACACAAATTATGGCAGATAGAATAATTTTGTGTTCTAATACTGATTATATTTTAACTTTTTATTTTTAATCAAGTTCACGCCACGCAATGTAGTAAAGCCACTGATTTTATTAGTATATGAGTTATTTTTAGTGGTTACAAGTTGACATCGCTGTTTTTTAATTTTTTTTAAATAGTGAAATTATTATCAACCGGCCTAGATCAAGAAGTCCTACTAAAGAAAAATAAGACTCTCAACAGAAATTGAACCAGTATCACCTTTTTTCAGAAAGGAAACTAATCCTATAGCTGATTCATGGCATCACCAATTTGACTATGGGAAGTCATCATGATAAACTAATGTACCGTTACCTACTTAAGAAATTTGTCTGCTTTATATATGATGGTCTCCTATGGCCAAATTGGTAACACCACACTTTAGTATAGGAATGTTTTCTCTGATAGAAAAAGAGAAGACAACTAAAAGTTTCATGCATGAGAATTTTGATATTGCAAAATATGGATCTTCCTAATATATTAAATAAAAGAAGTGAACTTATGGTTTCATGTAAATAAAAAACCAGGTGACGTCATTTAAATGGTCAAACTGAAATTTTTATGAATATATTTTTTTATACACACTTTAATATATGATCTCCTATGGAAAAAATACCTTATTTATGGTTGACTGCTTCTCTTGTATTACAACACCCTTCAAATTTTGAGTAATTGTATTGTGCAATTTGAAAAATGGGAAAGTTGGAGTTAACCAAAAACAGTTATGTAAACATACACAAAACAAAATCCTTGGAAAAAAAATGTAGCAACATTCGACATTACTTAGGACAAAAAATTATATATATATATATATATATATATAGATATATATAAGATATAAACATTGAAGTCAACAGTCAGAGGCGACAGACTGTTTCAAGTTAAGCACAATCATCAGGCTGACATTTGTGTCTAGCATGAAACAGCCTGTCACCTCTGAATGTTGACTTCAATATTCACTTTTATATTTACATATGCTCTGATATTGAGCACTTTATCACATAAATATAGCATACCTTAAAACCATATTTCTTCATATATATATATATATATATATATATATGTGTGTGTGTGTGTGTGTGTGTGTGTAATAAAAATATAGTTTGAAGGTATGCTATATTTCTGGGTTAACATGCTCAATATCTGCTGTAGAGTCGTTTTCACAGTGGAGGCTTGTATTTCACTAAGTCGTCCTAAATTAGGTTCGACGTACAAAACGTTAGGAACTTGAAATAAGAGTTAATGACGCAGCAATCTAATTGTGATGGTTGATACTTCAATGTCCGACATCGACTGACTCACTCAACACCACTGAGCCAACTGGCGACCGCTACTACTACTACTACTTATTATGTGTGGGAGAGTCTATTAATAATAGAATAGGTACGTTCAGGTATAACAATATCAGAGACAGATCATATGTAATTACAGAGGTAGATATTGAGAGCAACACCTGGTGGCAACAGTCTGTTTCATATTTAAACACCTTGCCAAAATCTATCTTATACAGTCTACCATTTGTCCATGCATTGGATATTGTTGGCACATCTTGTCTGATGCTTCTGCTGTATACTTAGAGATTCTAAATAAAAATTCAAAGAGGAATCTGCAACATTATTGGTCCTGACCTGGCATCTTTGCTTCAGCAACTTTCCACTCGCCTTAATATAGCTTCCCTGTGTCTTTTCTATAAATATTTTCATAATAATTCTTCTGGTGTGCTTTCTTTTTTTGGTTCCTAGACTTTATGAATTTAAGCCCAGTTCAAGATTGGCGGCAAGGTCTCATCATTTTACAGGTGAAATGGCAGCTAGATGTAAGTGCAAATTCTATGCTAACAGTTTCTTCTATCACTCTTCTCGGTTGTGGAACTCCCTCCTGGCTTCCACCTTTCCCATCAATATGATCTTCAAAAATGTAATGTCCATCATGATCATGATCTTCCTAATTCCTCTTCTTTTATTGTTAAAATGAATGTGTCCCAGATGGGCGGGGGGGAAACTTTACCAACATTCAACTACATCTGAAAGCAAGAGTTGAAAAAGGCTAAAAGAGGGTGACTGAGAATATCATGTTTTTTTTACAGGCTTAAGGAGTGTCCCCTAGCAGGTACGTTTGGCAGAGTCAAGTGTGGCAACCCACATTATAAACAGGAAGCCACCTTTTAAATTGATAAAAATCAACCTGAGATGAAGTATTTTAACTATTTACATTGTTCAGACTGTTGTCCTCACCATTCTTGCTATATTCACACTGTTTCGACCATTGCATGCACTGGCCTTCTTCAGGTGATATTTGGTGGAATTTCAAACCAAATCCTTTTATTCAGATCATGCAAGTAGATTGTTCTAATTTCATGTACCATGCCTTTCGATATCTCAGTTAATTCATCTTGATAACTCAACAAGTTTTTGTTTTCTCTGCTGTGGCCAGGGATTGAACTCACAACTCTTTGGATTACAGTCACTTTTGGATCAATCAACCAACACTTTTATCCACTAGACCATGTATTTTTTAATCTAGCAGATGACAGAGTTTGAAGATCTAAAAAAGACTACAAAAATTATTTCCCAGAAAATTATTTTCTATTTCTTTTAAAAGTGGACGCATCTATTTAAAAAAAAATAACTTAATTCTGACATTTAAATTTTTTCAAATTAATTTAATTTTCAATTTTTTTTATTTAAATTTTTTAATTAACTTATTTTTTTACTGTTTTTTATTTAAATTATCTAATTAATTTTTTATTTAACTTTTTAATTTAAAATTTTTTCAATTAATTAAATTTTTTATTTAAATATTTTAATTTATCTTTCATTTAAAGTTTTAATTTAAAATGTTAAAAATTAATCAAATTGAAATTATTTTTTTAAATTCTAACAAATTGAAATTGCAGTAACAAAAACTACTGCAATTTAAATTTTTTTCATCAGTGCAAGTGCTGGACTTTCCTGCAAAGAATTAAATGTTTCAAAAATATTTCAAAATCCATGTGTAAATGTTATGATTCTTCTCTTCTTCTTTATATGCTATGTCTCTTCAGGATATCAGCAATCATGGCTCTTCACATCTTCCACTCTTTTGTTGTTCTAAGTAACTTTTTACCCTTTACCATTCTTTTTTGTCCTGGTTTGCCATCTATACTCTTCTTTTATATCCCATGTCACTTCAAGATGTGGACAATCATGGCTCTCCACAACTACCAGTCTTTTGTTGTTCTAGGTAACTTTTTACCCTTTACCATTGCATTTTGCCCTGGTTCTGATATCTATATTCTTCTTCTTTTATATGCCATGTCCTTTTAGGATGTCAGCAATCATGGCTCTCCACAACTTCCAGTCTTTTGTTGCTCTATGCAACTTTTTACTCTTTCAGTCAGTCAGTTATGTGCCATACGTGATACACACTTATGCGATCTTGTATCTTTCAATACATGACTGACAAGGCAGATTTTTTCCCACGGTAGGTTGCCATTTCTTTCTGTGGTAGACCAGTTACCATCCAAGGCTATAGAACCCGGTCTGTTCTGCTATTTACAATAACTGGTGGGAGGATTCATACCTTTCCCAAGGGTATTAGAATATAAGTGAATATAATGGATTTGACTGAAATTTGAACTCGGCTCTCTGATTCCTCAATCCAAAACACTATCCATTACTCCAAGGTGTGTATTCTTCTTTATATTCCATGTTCATTCAAGATGTTAACGATTATGGTTCTCCATAACTTCCAGTCTTTTATTGTTTTATACAACTTTTTACTTTTTACCATTCCTTTTTGTCCTGGTTCTGTCATCTATATTCTTCTTTTATATGCCGTGTCCTTTTAGGATATGAGCGATCATGGCTCTCCACAACTTCCAGTCTTTTGTTGGTCCATGCAACTTTTTACTTTTTACCATTTCTTTTAGTTCTGGTTTTGCCATATATATTCTTCTTCTTCTTCTTTTATATGTCATGTCCTTTTAGGACATGAGTGATCATGGCTCTCCACAACTTCCAGTCTTTTGCTGTTCCATGAAACTTTTTACTTTTTACTATTTCTTTTAGTTCTGGTTTTGCCATATATATTCTTCTTCTTTTATATGCCATGTCCTTTTAGGATGTGAGCGATCATGGCTCTTCACAACTTCCACTATTTTATTGTTTTATGCAACTTTTTACTTTTTACCATTCCTTTTTGTCCTGGTTCTGTCATCTGTATTCTTCTTCTTTTATATGCCATCTCCTTTTAGGATGTGTGCAGTCATGGCTCTCCACAACTTCCAGTCTTTTGCTGTTCTATGCAAATTTTAATGTTTACCATTCCTTTTTGTTCTGGTTTTGATATTTATATTCTTCTTCTTTTATATGCCATGTCCTTTTAGGATGTGAGCGATCATGGGTCACCACAGCTTCTAGTTTTTTATTGTTCTAAGTAACTTTTTATCTGTTACCAACCCTTTTTGTCTTTTTTCTGCCATTCATTCACATTCAAACTAGTTAAGTAGATTATTCACCGTTTCCCTCATTTCTGCTATTGCCTTGAATATGACTTGGGAATGCTAACTTTTAAATTTCCTCTTTCCTGATAACGTGTCCCAGAAATTTCAGCTGTCTTTTTTTGATTGTAAGCATCAATTTCCTTGTCAAAAAATGAAAAGGTATGACTGTACTAGAATTGCTGATGGCTGCTGTTGATAGACCATTGTAGAAAAAAGAGTTTATGCAACTTCTGCATTCGGATCCACCCTACAATTACAAAAGTCAAAGGATGATGATGATGATGATGATGATGATGATTACACTTATGTATGCACATTTTTCACAATGCAAATGGCCACTCATATGTGAAGCAAACAATGCACTGTGCTTGTTTAACTCCAGGAAATTTGCCATAGTAATATAAAAGTCCCTTCACCATCTAACAATAGTTAGAAAGCTAGTCTAATAGTTCTTGTTATTTTAATGAGCTTGACCCTTACTGGGTACCAAATACTTGTGGAATTTTGCCAGATTAAACTAAGCTTAGCAATTTATTTTAATTTTCTTTTCTTTTCTTTTTTTTTTATTGAATTTACCTCAAGCAAGGCAGTAAAGCCACTAAGACACAAGGGGTTACTGAGTGTGAAAAAATTAGAAAACAGAAACATTGCTAAGGGGCAAGAACAATAGAAGAGTAAGCAGAAAAGCAGTAGATAAGGATTGATTTTGCATTTAGATTTTTGAAGATCAAAGTCAACTGGAAAGCATGGAGTTGAAAGAGAGTTCCACAAGTGAGAAGTGCAAGAAAAGAAACTGTTAGCAAAGCATTTATGGTTACATCTAACCAGTTCCACTATAAATTGATGAGACCTATGACACTTAAATTCATAGAGTCTAAATACTACAGCAAACAGCTCATCTGGACAATTACCATGAAATAATTATAGAAAAGGCAAAAGGAAGAAACCTTATAGTGGTGGGAAAGTGACTGAATCTGAGATGCCAGGTCAGGGCTGATAATATTGCTATTGCTGTAATATTGAAAAGAAACCTAATCAGAAGAACAGTAAATAGCGATTGACATTGCATTTAAATTTTTGCAGATTAAAGTTGGTTGGAAAACATGGAGTTGGAAGGGAGTTCCACAAGTGAGAAGTGCAAGGAAAGAAACTCTTAGCATAGAAGCTGTTAGCATAGCAACATTACAACAATAGGAGAGTGACTGAAGCTGAGAAGCCAGATCAGGACTAATATTATTGCCGATTATTCTTTGGATTATATCAAGAATCTCTAAATATATAGCAGGACCACTGGACCATATGTGACAGCAATATTCTAAACCTGGATGAATGATAGACTTATAGATATGTAAGATAGATTCTGGAGCAAAAAAATGTTTAACACAACACAGTGAACCTAACTTTCTTAGCAATGGATTCAATATAGTCATTCCACTTCATGTCAGCCAAGAATGTTAGCCTGAGAAGGTGTAATAAGCCACTCTCCTGGAGGTTAGCATCAGCCAAGCTGATGGAAGGCAGAAAGGGGGTCTCTCAGATCAGGGGTGGGCAATCTTTTGCTTGCTATGTGCCGACTTAGGATTTTAAAATCATTCAGTGTGCCAACAGTATACGTATTTTCAAGGCCAATATACCTATTCCACAATATATTTTCTATAGTAATATATAGTATATCTACTTTAATATATCTTAAAATTGAAACAGCTAAATATCTTTTTTGCATTGTAGTAGTTATTGGATCAGACTTCATGATATCATTTGCAGCTGTGTGCCAATAGAAATTGCTTGGTGTGACACAGGTTGCCAACTCCTGTTATATTCCATCAATTGCTAAGTCTTCTGCAAAGAAATTTGTCGTGCTAGACAGTTTTTCTCACCAGAATCTATCTTGGCCATTTATAAGTCTCATATTTGCCTGTGTATCAATTATTGCTGCTACGTCTGGTCTTCTGCTTCTGCAATGTGTCTAAAGATTCTCAACAAAATCCAAAGAAGAATTGGCAACATTATCATTCCTGACATCTTGGCTTCAGTGTATATATATATATATATATATATATATATATATATATATATATATATAGTGCAAGTGTCGGAAACCTTTTGCTAACTATGTGCTGACTTAGGTTTTAAAAATTATTCAGTGTTCCAACAGCATACGTATTTATATACAAGTTAAGGGCAATATACCTGTTCTACATTATATTTTATTTAGTAATATATATATACACACACTTTAGTATATATTAAAATTGAAATCTTCTTTGCATTGTAGTAGTTATTGGTTTGGACTTAGTGATGTCATTTGCAGCTGTGTGCCATTGGAAATTGCTTAGCGTGGTACGCATGCCGTAGGTAACCGACCCCTGATTCGAAAGATATCTGTCTATATTTCTGAGATGAGGTATTATAATTATTTACACTCTTTACATTGTTTGGGCTGTTTTCCTCATCTTCGTTGCCATATTCATGACATATTGGCTGTTGTACGCTCTGTCCTTCTTCGGATGATTGGAGTTTCAAACCAAACCTTTTATTTTGTCTACCAGAGTAGATTGTTTTAGTTCCACATGCCATGCCTCTTCCACATATTTCAGTATCAGTTATTTCCTTTTAACTCTCCAAGTTATTGTTCACCTCTGCCGTATCCAGGTAATGACACATGGCCCAGTGGATAAAAGCGTCAGTTGAAGTAATCCAGTGACTGGATCCAAAGAGTTGTGAGTTCAATACTCAACTCATAATTCAATTTTACCCATTCCATTTATATAGTAATATACAGTATATATACTTTAGTATATCTTAAAATTGAAATAGCTAAATATCTTCTTTGAGTTGTAGTTGTTATTGGTTCAAATTTCTTGGCATGCTACATGGGGCATGCATGCCATAGGTTGCAGATGATTAATAAAGAACATTCTTGTATCAGGAAAATGATTCTCTGTCTAAGGAATAAAGGAAATTAAAAAAATACTTGTACATAATCTATTTTTTGAGTGCAATGTACTTTTAGGATATGAGTGAGTATCACTCTTCACAACTTATTAGGTTGGTGCATAATTATCGGGCGTTTTGTAGGCAAGTTATTTGTTAATAAAAATTGCTGTTTTGTTTACTTTTTTTTAATAAAAATATTATTTTATTTTCAGGTTATAAAAATGTGTATTGATAATCATACACTCTGGAAGAAACATTTAAAAATGCTATTGTGGAATTTTTATGTTTTTTTTTAATAATAAATAATGTTTAAAAAATGCCTGATAATTATGCACCAACCCAATAATTTTCATTAATATATTAACTGCTATGTCACCATATATTGATGACACAGCATTTCCATTTATGCTGTGTTGCCAGAGACTGGTGAGAGTTATATTTTCATTTTAAGTTGCTTCAATAAATGTTGAAGACTGCATATTCTTATATAAAAGAATGTTTGTGGCTTCCTAAGAAATTTTATGAAAATGCATTTGGCACTCTGCTTCTCTTAACTTTTACTTGAATGATTTATAAATGTATAGGAGGTATAAAAAATGTATAGGGGGTATAAATATGTATAGGAGGTATAAAAATGTATAGGTGGTATAAAAAAGCATGGGAGGTATAAAAATGTATAGCATGTATAAAAAATGTATAGGAGGTATGAAAAATGTATAGGGGTATAAAAAAGGTATAGGAGGTCTAAAAATATATAGGAGGTATAAAATGTACAGGAGGTATAAAAAATGTATAGGAGTTATAAAAATGTATAGAAGGTATAAAAAATGTATGGGAGGTATAAAAATGTATAACATGTATAAAAAATGTATAGGCGGTATAAAAAATGTATAGGAGGTCTAAAAATGTATAGGAGGTCTAAAAATATATAGGAGGTATAAAATGTACAGGAGGTATAAAAAATGTATAGGAGTTATAAAAATGTATAGAAGGTATAAAAAATGTATAGCATGTATAAAAAAATGTATAGGAGGTATAAAAAATGTATAGGGGGTATAAAAAGGTATAGGAGGTCTAAAAATATATAGGAGGTATAAAATGTACAGGAGGTATAAAAAATGTATAGGAGGTATAAAAATGTATGGGAGGTATAAAAAATGTATAGGAAGCATAAAAATGTATATGAGGTATAAAAAATGTATAGGAAGTATAAAATAAAAACAGAATTAATTTTGTCACCAATATATGGTGACATGGCCATAATTATAAAATAAATGTAAGCTGCACTGATAGCAAGTAATATTGCTTCTTTATTTGTTATAAAGCAACTCACTGGTGTTTATTTGTTTGTTTGGCAACATATCAACCCATTGGGTCATCTAATACTGAAATTTGTTTATCAGCATATCAACTCCTTATGGTTCATTTAATGTCTAAATTTAATTTTCTAAGCAGGCATTCATAATTTCTTTTACAAAAATGTATTGCTGATAATATTATTTGTTTTTTTAACAAAAAATGTATTTCTGGTAATATTTTTCTTTTTTACAAAAAATGTATTTCTGGTAAAATGTTTTTTACAAAAAATATATTTCTGGTAATATTTTTTTTATCAAAAATGTATTTCTGGTAAAATTATTTTTACAAAAAATATATTTCTGGTAATATTTTTTTTTACATAAAATGTATTTCTAGTAAATTTTTTTTACAGAACTGCATTTCTTTTAATATTTTTTTTTTTTTACAAATAATGTATTTCTGGTAAAATTATTTTTACAAAAAATGTATTTCTGGTAATTTTTTATTTTTTACAAAAAATGTATTTCTGATAATATTTTTTATGAAATATGTATTTCTGGTAATATTTTATTTTTCCTTACAGAAATGTATTGTTGGTAATTTTTAAAATTTGTAACAAAAAAATATTGCAGGTAATTATTTTACTATGAAAATGTATTACTGGTATTTTTAGTATAAAACTTTTTATACTTTCATAGTGTTTTGACTCCAGTTTGGAGGTTCACTATTTGCTCATAGCTGGGACCCTAACAGGTGCTATCACATTGGGTCAGGGTGGTGCTGGGAACAATAGCAATTAAGATGTGATTCTATGCTCCTCAAAACTCTTGAATGGAGACCTTGTTGGCAGATGGGGTTTCTTGTTATTCCCAGGATGAATTGTTAGAAAATAATATATATGTACATACATATATATATATATATATATATATATATATATATATATATATATATATATATATATATATATGTATATATATCATTTGGGAAATCTGGAAAAGGATATTATACACACAAGTTGATGTTGTAGCTTCTGAGGTTACAAAAGACTTTTAATGGGTATTTTCTCAAAAAATATTAAAACTAAAAATCTTTCACTGATACAAAATACTTTTTTAAATTAAAAAAAAGTAAGAGCCCCCACATGACCCTATACTGATTTTAGGTTGGCAGTCAATATATTAATCCGCGTAAATGGCCATAACTTCTTGAGGAGTATTTATTTCATTTTCCCTTTGCCTTCTCATTGTTTGATAGATTCATTTAAATTTATTTGCAGATTATTTAAAAACCAGAAAATATTTTTACATTATAATATTTTTTTTTTTTAGATAATAAGGATTTAGTGATACAAGTTTTACTAATTAACCCATAGCTGGAGGGAGAAGAGGTGGATTCATACCTTTCTGAAGGATATTTGCACATAACTGAATATAAGGAACCGAACTGAAATTGGAATTCAGCTCTCTGATTAACAATTCTAAGTCATTATCCATTACACCATTCAAACAACTAATCTTACAGCACCAGGTATTCTCAACTGGTCACCCATCTAGGCTCAATATTGCTTAACTTCAGTGATTGTGTGGGAACCAATGTTTTGACATGATATGTCTCTAAGCCGTATAAAGTAAGAGGTTTTTTTTGTTTTGTTTTTCTTGCAACATTTAGATCATGGTTAGTCCATTAACTTTACAGATAGGTTAATGTTATCTTACTTTTGGGAAACATATTTGGCTGTTGGTATAATAAATAGGCGATAGAAGCTCTTCGGTGTCCAATACATTAAAGAAGATAAAAAATATAAACAGATAGATTCATTTTCTCTGGTTTATCAAGATTATTTAAAACAAGAAAATATTTTTTAGATTGTAAGAATTTCTTTTTTTAAATGATAATGATTTAGTGATACAAGTCTTACTAATTAACCCTATAACTGGGGGCAGAAATCAACCATTTGCCCTTACATGGAATACTGCTGCCATATATGGGCTGGAGCCCCTGCTGTTTGTCTTAAGGTCCTCGACAAAATCCAGAGACAGATATGCAATGTGATAGGCCCTGATATGGCATCTCGTTTACAGTCCATCTCTCACAGTCGTGCCGTTGCTTCCTTCTGCTTCCCTCTGTCTGTTCTACCAATATTTTCATGGTAACTGTTCTGATGAGTTACTTTTGCTGGTACCCAAACTGTATGAATTTAAATGTGCTACTAGGTTGGCATCTCAGTCCCACCCTTTCAATGTTGAAATGGTTAAATGTAGCCATCTCTTCTACTCCAATAGCTTCATGTCTCACACTGCCCATCTGTGGAACTCCCTTCCTCTTATTTGCTTCCCTGATAGCTATAATCTCCAAATATTCAAATGCAATGTCAATCAACATCTCCAGATGCCTTGATCTATTCCCTGTCTTCTCTTCATCCTTTCCTGTAAGCCTCATTGCATGGTTTTCAATTCGAAGTTGTCTTTTTCTAAACAGACAGCTATCCAAGTTTGCTGTACTATTTAACCCATAGTTGTGGAGAGAAGAGATGGATTTCTGTATTTCCCAAGAGTATTTTTGGTAAAAGTGAATGCAGTAGACTAAGCTGGATTTTGAATGAGGCGATCATAATTCTTCACAACTTTCTTTCCTTTGTAGCTTCCAATAAAGTTTTTCTTTTCACCCTCCCTCCCAGTTTCAGGTTCTGCCATTTATTTACACAAGCTCATTAGGTATCTTACCCAGTGTTTCCATCTGACCTCTTGCCTTCAATATGTTCTGTGAGTGTCAAATTTTCCAATTCCTCTTTCTTCATTATGTCTCCTAGAAATTTTAACTGTCTCTTTCTAAGTATAAGCATCGTTCTTGTTACCATTCTCTATAAAGTTTCTTCTTTACTTACTCCATCCATGGAATTCTCATAATTAGCTGATCACATGAAGCTTAATGGCTAGTCAGTCAAGACCACGCTATACAATCACAGTTTGGGAGTAGATGTCATAAAGAGAAAACACTTTGCTGACAGGGTAAAAACACAACATCTTGCAAAATGACATGCTTGATTTGTTAGCAAGGACAGATTTTTGTAATATTTGCAAACTTTCCTTTTCAGGGTCAAAGAGAAGGTATGTAATGCATTTGTAGATTTTGTTAGCCATGTTCTACATTCAAAAAAGAAAACTATCGTTTAAATTCTTCAGATTTCTCTTTAGCCTTTTTTTAAAAATCAAGTTCACCCCAAGTAAACAATACAGCCACTGAGTCATAAGGAGTTACAGGGTGTGGAAGAGTTAGAAACATGAACATTGCTAAGGAATGAGATCAAAAGGAGAGTAATTGGAAGGACATTAGATAGTGATTGATATTGAATTTAAATTGAATTCACCCCATCAAGGCAGTAAAGTCACTGAGACACAGCAGGAAGATTTAGACAGTAGATAGTGAATGACATTGCATGTAAATTTTGGCAGATTACAGTTGGTTGGAAAGCACGGAGCTGGAAGTGATTCCCACAAGCGAAAAATGTGAGAAAAGAAACTGTTAGCATAGAATTTATGGTTACATCTAGCCAGCTCAGCTGTAAATTGGTGAGTCCTCTTTGCCAGTCTAGTACTCTTGTGTCCATTAAGAATGGTAAATCACTATTCTAGAGTTATTGCCCTGGCAAAGGAAATAAAGTAAAGAGTAGTTAGAGTCTTGATTTGTAGATGTTTTTTTTTCAGTACTGCCATTTTTGAGAATAAAACTGTTATTTGTTTTTCTCTGAATTAGGTGATTCATTATAAAAGTACAATAGGTACCATACGGCAGAGCTCATCCGAACAATTACCATGAAAATATTTATAGAAAAGGTAAAGGGAGGCAATGTTACAGCAGTGGGAAAATGACTGAAGCTGAGCTGCCAGATCAGGGCTGATAATATTGATGATTCTTCTTTGGATTTTATCAAGGTTCCCTAGATAAATAGCAGGAGCACTGGAGCATATGTAGCAGCAATATTCTAAGCATGGATGAATGGTTGCTCACCAAAGGGATATATGATTTGCAGACATTCAGAACTAAGTAAAGAGAGATAGTTCGAAATACTTAGCTTTACATTGTAACTGATTGTTCAGAGAAAATTGTTTGAAGTGCTGTGTGCTTGTTAGAGACTGATAATATAATTATTGAGTAATTTCACATTGGTGAGTACTTCAATGCTGGTTGTAAGGAACTGAAACAAAACCTTTCACATAACTTCAGACACTCTTCTCTGATTAATTTAATGTTTCTCCTCATTTTATATAAAAAAGAATTTCATGTAGACTTGTTACTTTCTTTCCTTTTTATTCTCAGCTTACTGGTTACTTTCTGTGAAGGCAAGGTTTTCCTTGGTCCAAAAAGAATTTTACATAGGCTCACAAATTTCTTCCCTTCTTCATCCTCAGTCCTCCGAATTTGAAGAGAGTGGATGAAGGGAGTTATTATTTCACACTCACTACACCTTCTAACCATCATCAAACTTGTCAATACAGGTAACCTTCAGGGAATTTTGAAATGAACCCTTTATTTAATCTACAGAGGTAGATAGTTCACATTCCACTGATCATGTCTAGATTTGAGAAATGCTTCAGTTTTAAATTCCTTTAAGGTTACCAAACTTCCGAAAACCAAATCTTCTTCTGATTCATGTTATGCAAATTTCCACCACTGTCTGGATGTGAATGCTTCAAAAACTGAGACTGAACTAAAAATTCTGTCAACGGCACATAAGTTTTGCACATAGCTTCCATTTTACTTACACACTCAAAGAAAAATACAATCCAGAATTTCCACCCAATAGCAATCAATCCCGCCCAAAGAAACAAAATAAAAATTGTAGCTGATCTGAGCCTAAGAAAAAGACATAAAAGCCCACCAAAGGGACATCTTCGGCAGCCGGACAGCACAACAACCAAGATTCAAAATGTTCGTCAGAACGTGACATCCTATCTGCAAAGACAACTTGCCAAAGGCCATCACTGCAGTAAGTCACAACTCGCCCTGCCTCTCCTACTGTATGCCTCTACGGCCAAATTTTATTTTACTTATCTCTTTATTTCAACAAGAGACATTTAGACCAATTTACCATTTGTTGTATTTTTACGTTAATACAATTGTTTATTTCTTAAACTTCCATCGTTTCTTCTTTGTTCTGACACCATACACTTAATATAATAGATAGTTCTCATTCCACTGATCATGTCTCGATTTAATAAATGGTTCAGTTTTAAATTCCTTTAAGGTTACCTGGATTGACAAGCTTTTCATGAAGGACAGATGGCACAACAACCAAAACATTGTCATTGTGGTAATAGTATCCTATGTTCCCCATGTACAAGAAATGAACTCACCCCTGTTGGCTATTTAACTTCTCACTCCTATTTTCCTTTTGTAGCTGAGTTTCATTTAGTTGAATACAACCCATGAATTAATAATTTCTAATGGAGTGTTTTGTAGGACCCTTGTGAATATGTGGTATTGTGGTGTGTGTAAGATTGAAAGGTGATGGATGAGTTCTTGTGGTGAATGTGTAATTGTAATGAATGAATGGGTTATGATTGTGGCTAATTAGGAATAGGATAGCTAGTGAAAGACCAGCCTTTCCCCACTTCCCCTTGTACGACAATTTTGTATTTTTACAATTTAAATATATTCATTTAGTTGAATAAGTCTTAGCACTTTTACTGTTGTCCTGATCTCTTTTGACTCTTACAATTATTACAGTGATAACAAAGGTAAAGAAAACAGTGTACATTTAAATGATATAAATAATGATATCTGCTCATCCCAGAAACCCAGAAAGAAACCTACAATACCTTGCTATGAAATAGTTCTTTGTAAATTTATTGTACAGACCATTAGTATTAAAGTGAGCTAGATTTTCACTGCTACCCTTGTAGTGATAGAAAAATAAAAAAAAAGTTCACTATTTCAAAAATAAAAAATAGAAACCTAAAAGTTGGCAAACCATTTTGGCCTAAAGAAATAAAAAAAATAAAAAATAAAAAAATAAATGATTTTATTTATTTATTTTTTTTATTTTTTATTTTTTTATTTCTTTAGGCCAAAAGGTTATTCCTAAATGTAGGTGAAGAAAAAGGGCTATTAATGACTCATGAATCACATCTGTGAACCAAACAAAAATCAAGAAACAGTTCTGGAATGAATTCCATTGTCTCGAAAAAAAAGTGAAAAGACAGACAGTGGCTGTAATGATAAATCATCAGTTACCTTCCCTTAAGATCTAGGAGGTATAAAAAGCACCCTGTAATACCCGTCAGTAAATGAGTAGTCAGAGTAAAGTGCAATAAAGCTTTGGTATAAGTTTATCCACTGGTTCTGTTTTTACCAGGTAAATGAACCAGCTGGTGAAATAATTTAATTGGCTCTCCCATACCCTAAAAATTCAGACACTTAAAAATCCCAGAGAGTAGAAAGGATTACTACTTACAAGAAATACTTACATACATACAGATTTACAAGGATTCTTTTCTCTCTCTCTCTCTATTATATGCTAAAAAGGACTTAAACGTTCAACACAAGAAGTTTGTGATAAGAACTTATGAACTCTTCATATATTGTATATTTTAAGAGATATAAATTTTTATCAGTACATGCAATATATCTTTGTATTTATTATCTTTACATGCATTTTTAAAAGACCATAAATTGGTGTAATGTTTTGATTTAAGGACGTTATCTGAAGATAACCACTTGTAAACACATAAAACTTAAATAATACCCTACATTTAACTTTAGTTAAATTTGCAGACTAAAACAATTTTAATATCTTAGAGTTCACTTAGTGGATTAGGCAGTTGAGCATTTGATTGATGACTGTTGCCAATGTTCAAGCCTAGGTAAACTAAAACTACTAGGATTTTGAATACTAATTTTTTGAAAATAAGTTAACTCCTTCCTATTTGAAAGACTAATGTCATATAATCATTTTGAGTTAATTTCACGCTATTAGGCCTATATTACAATAAAAAAAATACAATTAAGGTGAGTTTATGAAATAATCTCAGATTAACGTTTTAGATTTTAGTAATAAAAACAGTAATATTTTATTTGTAATAAAACTAATATTTTACTACTAATAAAAACAATAATTATAATATTTTATTAGTAATAAAAATAAAATAGATAATATTTTATTATTAATAATAAAAATAATTTTATTAGCAATAAAAACAATAATTATAATATTTTATTAGTAATAAAAACAGTAATATTTTATTATTTTTAATATTTTAGTAATAAAAACTAATATTTTATTTATTTTTTTTATAAAAAATGGGGAAAAAAAATACATACAACTAAGGGAGTTAATTCAAAATGTAACCAGCATTACCTCCCTTCAATGTTATTTATTAAAAAAAAAAAAAAATGGTTTTCATATGGCAAAAGTGAGTGGTTTGCTTATTTTTATCCACCCTTGCTTGTTTTTAGTATCTGTTGTAGTAGTATTATTAGTACTGTTGTCTTCGCTGCTCGAACACTAGTGCAGCAGTTTATTTATCTATCAATATCTATATAAGTACTTATTCGAATAATTGGATTATAATGCACGATTAAGTCGAGAAGAAGCCAGAAATGTTGAACAGTCAAAGAAATTTATTTTTGGCGTTATTTTCAGGACGTAAATCAAAAAATTGCAATACCGTCGCGGCGGACCACGGTACTTCTTGTTGATTACTTGCTTGTCTTTAAAAAGAAAGAGAAAAAAAGACAAGGAAAGAGAAAAAAAGAAGAAAAGAAAAGAAGTTGTTTATTTGTTTTTATAATGGATAAGGTATCACTGTGAAAAGAAACAAAACAAACGAAAAAAAAAAAAAAAAACAGCCAAGGAACTTCTTCAGGAATTTTAATTTCGTCTTCTTAAGAAGTTGTTTTTATTTAGTTATCTCTTGTGTCCAATTTTCTTTCAAAGAAAGAGACTAAAAAACAAAACAAAACGTGTTTTTGGTATTTGCTGAATTTTTTTTTAAAAAAAGAATGCTAAAAAAATTAAATAGAAAATCTAAGCTTGATCCTAAAATAATAAACAAAAAAAATTATTTTGTTTCTACCTGGTTATTAAAAAAAAAAAATAAATTCTAGTATCGAAAAAAAAAAAAAAAAAAAAAAGGCAGCATAGTTCTTTTACCAAAACAAAACAGTCTTCAGGTTTTAAAAGTCTTCGATTTAATGATTAATCTGATAGAGAAAAATTGAACTCCAATTTTTCTTTTTTTTTTTTTTTCTTTTTTTTTTTAAAAAGAATACTAAAAAAAAATAGAAAATCTAAACTTAAAAATAATAAACGAAAAATCATTTTGTTTTTACCTGCTTAAAAACTAAAAATTCTGGTGCCAAAAAAAAAAGAAAAAACCCCCAAAAAAACAAAAAAAAAAAAAGCATAATTATTGTCTTCTTTTTTTTTTTTTTTTACCAAAACAAAACTGTCTTCATCAGGTTTTAGAAATCTTTTAATCAATCTGACAAATAAAAACTTGAACTCCAAAATCGAAAAATAGAAAAAAATAATCAACCATAAAAATATTTGTTTTCGTTTTTAAAATTAACAAAAAAAAAAATTAAATAAACATTATTACGACAGTCAAATCTTATTTCCAAAGTACCAAAAACATAAGCAACTTCGTAAATATTTATTTTTACTAAAAACTGAATAAATCTGAAAACATCTCTTTCCACGATAAAATATAAATTTCTTGATAAAATAATTATTTGGATTCAACATGAATTCTTCAGTAACACCTTCCAGTCAAAAAGTAAATTATTGCTTAGTATATTTAAAAAAATGTATATATTTTTAAAGATGTCTGTTGAATTTACTATCTGAAAAAAAATTAAAAAAATTATACTTTTTCAAATAAAGTGTTTTAATTTCTAATAAATAATTTATTGTAACAAAAAAATAAATTTAATTATATATTTTTTTATTTTGTTCAATGATAGTTTGTTGGTGCTCAATGTAATTAATATTTTTATTTTTAAAAATTAAATAAAATTATAACCAAAAAACCTACGCAAATCTTGTAGAAAAACAAAATACTAATTATTTTAATTAAATGAAAGTAAATTTTTAAATGAAATAGTTTTAATTTTTTAGCAAAAAGAAATTAAAATTTATATTATTTTCTTATGTGTTGCTCTACTTGAAAAAATGAACCGTTTTTACTTTTTATAATAATTTTTTATTTTTATCCTTACAAATTTGAGTTTTAAAATTTAATTTTTAAATAAAATTACTCTATCTACTAAAAATAAAATTCTATTTACAAGTAAAAAATTAGAGTTGACATTTTATTTTAGGTATTTTATAAATTAAAATTGAATAAAATTGAGTTAAAAAATGACAACTTAATTTTTTTTATTGGGACACAAGAAAAAGAAAAATCTAACTGAACAGTGGAATTATTTCAATATTTATTTTTACAATTAAAAAAAAAGAGAAGACTGTGATATTAAGAAGGCTTTGAAACAAGTTTAAAAAAAAGGTAAGTTTATTAAGTTTTTATTTTCTTTTTTAGTTTTTTTTTTTTATTGAAGTAAAAAAAAATTTTCATTCAACTAATTAAGTTTTTACTTTTTAAAATACAGTTTTTTTAATGTTTAATTTTTTTCAGGATAACTTAATATTAAAAGCTAGAAAATAATTTATATTTTTTTTCTGTAAATAAATAATAATTAACGTTGTTTTGTTGTGTAATTTACTCCCCCCTCAAGCACTTTTTTGGGGGTTATTTAATTTTTTTTTTTACTTAGAAATATTTGTTTTGTTTATAATTTATTTATTGTCCATCTTATTTTTCTTCATATTTTGAGATAATTTTACTTATTTTTTAAACTTTTTGTCAACATCCTTAAAGTAAAAAAAAAAAAACAACATTGAAAGTTTGTAGTAGTAATAATGATGTATAAAAATGTGTACTACACTAGTCAGTCACTAGTGTACAAGACGAATTTATTTTACAAGAGAAATAAAATCTTGGACATTTTTGTGACGGTCAGTTCTTTTGACAATAATTTTTGTAGCTTAGTCCAGTACAAAGCTAAATGTCTGAAAATAGGGTAGGAAGATTATGTTGCTCCAGGTTTCAAAGTGGAAAGTATGTTTGCAGTGAAAGAAAATAACATTGGCTTGCTTTCTTCTTATGAACCTATATTTGTCAAAAAGAATTCAAAATAGCATCACTTGATTCTGAATAATAATTTATTTTTAATCTTTCTTTATTAAACATAAGGAAAATTCTTATCAGAAATAGTTCTGTTAGCAAAGCTGGCCTTTTAGGCTTTTTGATGTTTTTATTTTTTTTTGTTTTTTTTTCTTTTACAACAGTTAATTTTTTTTTTTTTATAATAATTAAAAATTTGTGAAATGAAATCCAATTTGGGTGGGAATTGTCAAATTTTCTTATATTGGGACTTTCTCCTTCCTCTGGGAAAGTTTTTTTTTTTTTTTTTACATAAAAATAAATTAAAACATCAAACAAGGAAGGAAAAAACAAACAAAAAAGTTATCCGAATGACAAAAAGGAAAAGTAGCAATATAAAATCATTACAATATTAATTAAGTCAAATAAATCAATTTAAAAATAAATATTTTTTTTTATTTTTAGTTTGAAACCTTTTTACAAATTCTATACAAAAATTAAAATAACACTTTTCTTTATCAACTGAAAAGTGAAAATAAAACCTGTAAGTATTTTTTGACCATTTTGACATACGTAGATTATCGCAAAAATTAAAATTAGAAATCCACCCACACAAAACTACTTGAGATGCAAGAAGGAAGATGAACAAAACAAGACTTCATTGACATTTTCTACTCTACCCGAATAAATCATTGAAGACCACAACAGGAACTTAAAATTACTTTTTTTTTAAAATCCCACTACACATCAAACTGCAAATAAATTTTATTAAAACTAGTAACATTATTAAAAATTCGTTTCAAGATCATAAACAAACCTCAAAGAAAAAAAAATACCTACTTAGCATTTTCAAAAATAACTAACTTCTGTTTCAATAAAAATAACTTTAAGTTTAAAAAAAAATACGGAAGATGTGGGAAATTGATTATAACAACTTATTTTTCTTTAAATATTGACCCTCTTAATTTCTTGAATCTTCCAGGAAAATCTATTTTGGGGGGGAATCTTCCAGGAAAATCTATTTTTTTTGTCCTCCGCCTTTTTTTCTTTCTTTCTTTCTTTCTTTCTTGTTGTGTTGGAATTTATTATTTATTATACAAACTTTGAAATAATAAGCTTTTATTAAATCTGTAAAAAAAAAAAAAAAAATAATAATATTTTGTGACGCACGCACTAAAAAATATCTCCTAAAATTAAAAAAAACAAACGGAAGCAAAGAAAACTGGTGCTTTTTTTTTTTTTTTTTTTTAAGTATCGAGCGAGTACCGACGAACTTGTTTGGTAAGCCCCCCCCTCACCTCCAAGAAGAAAAAAACTAAATAAAAAATAACACAATTATAAACTACATATTTAATTCCAAGTACAAGTTAACATCAGAAGACGATTGATTGCACCCTGTTGTCTTGTTTTCAGTGCTTTAAGAAATGTATTTCACAGCTAGCAGTAATTAAAAAGCACTTTCTAGTCCACTTATTAATTTGTATATTTACATAACGCCCCCCCGGCCTCTCAGTAGCATTTATTTTTAGTAGCTTCATCATTATCATCAGTCGGTAGAAACGTGACGTGATATCGTTTACTTTTTAAATTAATAGGTGCACTGAGTGTAGATAGACAGACAGAAATCTATCTGGGCTGATTATTGCTCCAAGGAGATTCAAATACAAAGTTTGTTTTTCTTTGCTATATTGGAGGTACAGGTTCGAGTCCATCTCCATGGTAAGATTATTTGCACATTTTTTTTTTGTTTATTAGTGCATACTTATTTATTTAGTATTTCTTTATTTACCAATATTTTCTTGGTTAGATAAGGTAAGGATAATTCTTTAAAAGTAAGCTTAAAAATATTTATCTTTGCGCCGCGTTTTGTCTTGGAACGCGTTGAATGAGTCG
Organism: Acanthosepion pharaonis; assembly: GCA_903632075.3. Taxonomy (NCBI): domain Eukaryota; kingdom Metazoa; phylum Mollusca; class Cephalopoda; order Sepiida; family Sepiidae; genus Acanthosepion; species Acanthosepion pharaonis. The sequence continues at coordinate 18,662 of CAHIKZ030000885.1, read as the reverse complement.
AGTTTTCTACTGAATTGAAATTTAATTTAATATTATTCAATATTGATTTGAAACACCGATGATTTGGTTCAATGTTCTACTGGAATTTATAAAGGAAATGATATTTTTAAAAAACGTATTGCAATTATTGCTTCATGGCTTCCCATATTGTGAACAGCTACATTTTTGTTTGCTGCTTGTAAAATACTTTTTCTTTTTACATTTTTTTTTTTGGTCTTAGAAGTGTGACTGTCCAAGCTGAGTAAGTTTTGTGACTTCAGCTTGAACACTTAATTTAAGAATTTTTTTTTTTTTTTTTTGTAACCCTATTCACAATTTGCACACCTGAACAAGAAATGACAAACATTTATTTTTTCATTGTTCCTTTGGCGAAAACAAAAGTTAGAGCTCCTGTTATCCTGGAAACTAAAATGATCTCTAGCCAGTGCTTCTCCGGATGAGAGCTAATGCTAAAACCTGTTCTTTCATCCTTTTTTTTTTTTTTTTTTTTTTTTTACCTGTGACTCTCCCGGGGGGAAAAGATTGCCTTACCTGAATTATTAATTAATCCTCTACGAAAATAAATCATTTATTCCTAAGCCGAATATTTAATTAAGTGATTAATTATTATCGAAAAGACTAAAAAAAACATAAAAAAGCCTCTCTTTTCTTCGTACCCACATTTATGACAACAGGTTTTGTAATCGCATACGTGTCTGTACGTAAGGAGATGACAGACTTTTTAAGAGACTACACATCAATAACGAACCAACTGTGGTAAGGGAAGTTGTTTAACTCTATATGACATGAACAAAATATTGACACGCTCATTTAATGTGTAGTGTTGATTGCGTGTATTGGGGCAGGGGTGGTTAGATGATAGCAATTGAGGATCATGTGACAGCAACTTCTTCCTCAATTTTTTACAATTCTTCCATTTTTCTTTCTTAGTGTTTTTGTAATTGTTTTAAGATCTGCAGCAATTTTCGGAATCTTAACGGCTAAAGACCCATTGTGCCATTCACATTTTAGAGTGAATCACCCTCATTTCCTTCGTATTCTATTGGGAGTTTCCCTCAAGCAGCTCCTTAAACCGCTGCTTTGTGGAACCAACTCCAAGGATAAACTACATCCGCATCCTGGGTGGGACGATGAACTACGTCCAATAGCAAGGCCTCTGATAATACGTTTTTGAAAAAAATAATGTTGCAAGCTGTACGTTTTTGAAAAATATTGCCATCTATGTTTTTTTTTTTTGTATTTTTTCGTTTTGAAAAAATAGTGTTGCGTTTTTGAAAAAATATTACCAGCTATACATTTTTGAAAAAATAATATTACCAGCTACACCTTTTTAAGGAAAAAAAATATTAACAGAAATAGATTTTTGACAAAACAAAAATATTACCGGGGGTGGGGGAAGAGATTGTCGGCATTAAATGATCCATTGAGGTTGATGTACCATAAAACCAAACCAAACCATCTAAAGAGGATGTTTCCCTGATCACTAAAATCTTGGCCTGTTCAAGTCAATTGTTATCTTTCTCACATATTCCCATGAACTGTAACATTCTACCTGGGGTGGTTCCCAGGTCTTGTAATGGGTGAGCATTATTGTAAAAAAACAAAAAAAAAAAATAGTTTAAATATTTGGACATTGCCACAGAACTAATCAACCTTTTCATTTTTATTTAGTTTTCACTAAATAATTGTTACTTTTTTCATCTTTGTTGTGATTTAATGAAATAATAGGGAAATCTTCAGTAAAAGAACCACATGTTATTACTTCTTATTTAGTCAGAAAGAGGAAAAAAGATTATTGTAGTCATAGTGTCGATGATGATAAACTTATATTTTTATTGTTAAAACTGACCTACAAATTCTGTACCTTTTTATTTGGTGGCATGAATTTGGAGTGAAATGTTAAGTCTTTTCAGTCTTACTTGATATTTATACCTTTTTTCTATTTTTTTTTTTTTTTTTTTTTTTAAACTATTGTTTGTCAACTATAATGCCAAAGAGCCACTCAAGGTAGAGAGTTATTATATGAGATTGTTGCAAGGAAGAAAAGGTGCATATTATAAGGATATGTAGTATAGATATTGAGTGACCCTTGATTGAAGAGGTTAAGATTGTAGTGTCTAGAGGAAGCATCCTCTCAGGAGTCTGTTCTACAAGAATTTGTCTGAATGGAACTTCCTCTTTAGTTTACCAATGGATTATAAAGGGAATTAGGATTTGATGCAGTGTATAGGACATAGTGGGTCCTAGCTGTGAAGGATTTGCTTAAATTTCTATAGGGTGTGGCAAAAATATCTCCCACATAATGGTAAGATATTAGTTTGATAAAAGACACCATTGCTACTAATGTCTTACCACTATGTGGGAAGTATTTCTGCAGCACATTCTATTATCATTTTATACTGGCAAGTCTTTGGAACCATTCCAAGTGTTCCGATAATTATAGGTAAAACTGTCACTTTTATATACCATATTTTTCTTTTCTGTTTCACTCTGTGGAATTGCTACTGCCAAAATTTGAAATATTTTTGTACCTTTGTCTATAATGACAACAAAAATGAGGATATTAACCTGACTATTAATAATGTAAATGATTGAATCTGATCTCTTTGTGTAAATAGCGTGTTGATTTTTTTTATTTTTTAAACAAAAGAAGGCCAAATTCTGACATTTAAGGAAACCCCTTCTGTGTGCCATGCCTCTTCAGGATATTGGCACATGCCTCTCCACTTCTTGTCCTTGATAGCTCTTAGTCAATTTTTTTTTTTTTTTTTTTTTTTTTTCATCTATATTTATAATTCTCAAAATGTGTGTGTGTGTGTGTATTTATGTGTGCATGTGATTGAATGTTGTTTATGTGTTTCCAGTTTTCATCTGATTTTGATGAAATTTTTTCTCTGATAGATAATTCTTCAGTGCCGGTTTTGAGTCCAAATTGTTGGCAGCAATGGCTCTCCACTATTTCCTGTCCATTATAACTCTCCACAATGTTTTACTATTTACTATCTGTTCTTGGATATATATCTTTCATAAAAACTTTAATAAAAATAAATAGTTTAAATTATTACAATAATATCTATATCTATAATTCTCAATGTGTATGTGTGTGATCGGATGTCGTTTATGCATTTCCAAAGTTTTCATCTAAACACATCTGCACACAAGGCTGAAAATGATGATCAAAGGACTCAGCGACTGAGGAGAAACACCTCTTCAACTGCTGCTGCGCGTGTGGCTGAAACAAGATTGAGAACAAAAAAACGGCCCTTTTCACATACATACAACTCCCCTCCCCCTATTAAAATTGTTAATCCCTCCCTTTGGGGATGTGCCTCAGTCGCACCCAATTGTTGTTACTAATATTGATTTTCAGGTCAGCTGACTTTAAACTTAAACTGCTCCAAATGAACGGCAAAAATTCCCAGTCGAAGACTGGTTATACTGCTAGTCTCTCCTAATCCCTGTTCTGCTATCCATTTACACAAACTTATGTAGGTTACTCACTGCTTTCCTCTGTCCCTCTTACCTTCAATATGCCCTTTGAGTGTCAAATTTTCCAAGCCCTTCTTCTCCAACTGTTCTTAAAAATAAGAAATTAGAAAAGCTGTCAAATAATTGGTGTAGCTGTTCCTATGACGACACTAAAAGTGGATACAAGTATTTGTTTGCTTCAGAAAACAGTTACCCATTAATGACAAAAAAAAGAAAGGGCCAACCTTAGTCCCCTTCAAATTACTGCTCTTGTGACCTCATATCGTTATTGTAGCATCTTACATTTTTTCAAAAGTCATCAAAATCCCCTTTTGGTCTTGCCATCAGCTGCCTCAGGTTATCGTTAATATCATCTACAGTCTGAAACCTTTTTGCAACAGCAAAAACCAGAATTTGTAAGAAGACAAATCTGTCAGATGTCATTGCTACAACATTGTGCCTAAAAATCCAAATCAAAGTAGCATCTCTCTATTGACTGAGGAACCCAATGGGAGAGTGTCTGTTCATGCATGCATAGTAAAGTTCTCTCTTATTGTTTGCCTTGTTACATTAATACTATGCAAGATATTTTTAAGATATTGACTGGATACAGATCTTAAGAGCTGTAGAATATGAGGATATGCCTATGATTCCTAAATATTTATTTTATTTTTTTTTTTTCAAAGATATTGGGACAAGTGGTAATCTGGTAAAGAATTAATACAGTTTAATCCATAGAATTGTTAGGTAAAAGGAGTATTATGGGGATTTGAGGATGTGGGTGATTATAGCTCTTCACAACTTCCTGTCTTTTGTCACTTTAAGCAACTCGTGTTCTTTTACTATTCATCTTTCTCACTGTCATGTGATGCATTCACTTGCTCATCATTTTCGATGATGACCTACGGTCACATCATGCTGAAACACTGGTTCCCGTACAATTGCTGAAGTTAAGCAACATCGAGCCTGACCAGTGCTTAGATGGGTGACTGCTTGGTAATACTTGGTGCAGTTAGCTTGTATGTGTGGGTGGTGTAATAGATAATGGCATGGAATTGTAAATTGAAGAACCGAGTTCCAATTCTAGTTGTGTTCGTTATATTCATTTATATGCAAATACAATTAGGAAACGTGTGAATTCAACTTTTCTCCACCCCTCCCAGCTAGTGGTTAATTAGTAAGACTTGTATCACTGAACAATTAATATCCCCCACCAAAAAAAATTTTAGAAATTAAAAACATTTTCTGGCTTTAAATAACGTACAAAGTGTTGATAACCCATAGAAAATGAATGAATCCATCAAAACGACCATTTTCTATCCTTTGTAGCTTGAAACAATGTTTTGCTGCTTACTATCCATCCCAGTCCATGTTTTTGTTATCTGTTTACCTAACTTTGTTAGGTCACTTGCTGTTTCCTTTTACCTCTCCTGCCTTCAGTCTGTCATTTGAATGTCAAATTCTCCAAGCCTTCTTTCCTCAGTGTGTTTCAAACATTTCAACTGTCTCTGTTTGGTCCCTAAGGACAAGTGCACTTTTCATACCCATTTTCCTGAAAAACTTCATTGCTTACCTGTTTCATCCATAGTATTCTCGGCATCGGTAGAACCACATCTTTGTTGCTTCAAGTTTCCTCTGTGAAGATATTGTCCAGTATTCACTGCCATATAGGACAATTGATATTATATAGAATTTCCACATGCTTTTCTTTGTTTCTGTTGAAATCTTGTTTATTATTACTTTCGTTTTTCCAATGCTTCTTCAAATTTCTGTTAACCTTCCCATTGTCCATTATAACTTTTCTCAGTTAACTTTGACATTGCTTGATTTCTGACATTGCTTGATTTCTGACATTGCTTGATTTCTGACATTGCTTTCTGATTGCTTGATGACATTGCTTGATTTCGATTTCTGACATTGCTTGATTTCTGACATTGCTTGATTTCTGACATTGCTTGGACATTGCTTGATTTCTGACATTGCTTGATTTCTGACATTGATTTCTTGATTTTTCTGACATTGCTTGATTTCTGACATTGCTTGATTTCTGACATTCTTTCTGACATTGCATTGCTTGATTTCTGACATTGCTTGATTTCTGACATTGCTTGATTTCTGACATTGCTTGATTTCTGACATTGCTTGATTTCTGACATTGCTTGATTTCTGACATTGCTTGATTTCTGACATTGCTTGATTTCTGACATTGCTTGATTTCTGACACATTGCATTTCATAACACATTGCTTCCCATTGTTTGATTTCTGACATTGCTTGATCTCATTTCTAACAAACCATATGTTGTCTTATTATTGATGGTTAGTCCTTTCTTCCCTCTTTCCTTTACTACCTTGACTAGGAGTTCCTGATAAAAAGATAAAATCAGGATCTCCCCCACAACATCCCATGGTATAAGTGAATGAGAAAAAAATGATATATGACATCATTCATTTGTCTGAAGCAAATTAAGATGGCATGGGCCTGTCACTTTTAATTTAATAACTTAGAAACTAATAAATATTATCCAAGAAAAGAAACTTGTTTATTATTCATATGAAATATTCTTCAATGTCTGTCTTCTATGTCGCTTCAGAATGTGAAATCATAGTTCTCCACAACTTCCTATCTTTTGATCTAAGTATTTCTATCTTTTTTATGACCATTGTCATTAACTTTCATAGTCTATACTGCTCATTCCAAACCTGAGGATTGAACCAGACACCTCTATATTTTCTCCTACTCACTTTGTTTATAGCAAGGAGTTAACAAATTTTATTTGTATTTATCAAAGCATATAACATAAAATGAAACACTTAATGGATCAAGTAAAATATTGCCAATGCAAAATAAGTTTTAAAATTTAAATTGGGAATTGAATCAAGGATTTTTAATCTCTTCATTCTAATATTCTGACCTCTGGAATTTTTCAGCTTAATGAACAACAGTCTTGTTTATAATCATTAACCCATTAGTGGTGGATGGCAAGAATTTCCATCATTGCACTTCTATGGATCAGCTACAAACAACAGCAATTCCAATCATCTGCAGTCAATGGGTTAATCCCCTGGAAATTCTATTCAGCCGGCTGGCCCCACTATCCACCTAATTTAATGCTGTTTAGAAAAGTGGCTATTATACTAAGATTAGGTATTTGTTAGCATTCCAAATATATCTTTGTTTACTTTTATCTGCAGAGTGGCAGGAAACCAATCAAGATGATAATGGTCTGCAAATCATTCAGACCAGTATTTACATGCAGACTATTTTCCTCCTCTTTGTTGTTGTGATAACAATGAAGATGAGGACAATAGTCCGTGTGTAAATAACTCCTCATCCTAGAAATTCCGACAGAAAATATTCAGACCAGGTTTTATCATTCTACTTTGGAAGTCTTCAACCTTCCTTATTGTCTAAAATTCTTCTGATACATTTTATTCTGAAAATTATTCTGATTAGCATCCAAAAAAGATCTCGGTGAAACCATTAAAAACTCGTTGGTTTTAATGGTCTGTTTGATGTCATTTTTCAGTCCTTCTTGTTTAAAAAAACAAAAACAAATGGCAGATAAATAAATAATGCTAAAAAAATGCAATAAACTAAATATTTGAAGGCCAAAAACCCCAGCTAAAAATGATTAAAGACGGTTAAGATGAAAATATGAAAAAATTTCTTTTTTTAGTCAATAAAGGTGATTATAGTTTTTAAAACAAATGAATAATTTTTCTTATTTAGTGACTGTTATTTCATGCTTGAAATGATCTTTTGACTGTCTAACATATACAAATCTGTATGTGTTATATATGAGAGAAAAGGAACAAATTAAAAGTCAAGGTGACTTATTTGGTTAGTTGACTAAATCCTCATTAGGGTCAGATATTTAATAAATCTATTGAACTTAGATCTTTTATTTATAGTCTATTCCAAATGAATGAGCATTAATTCTAAATTGTAGATTTCCCTGCACAAAATTAAAAATCTGTTTGATTTTTTTTTTTTTTTTTTTTTTTTAATATAATTGTAATTATTGCTTGTTGCACAGTAAGAAAAAGAAACCAATAATTATTTACAATAGCCTTTAAGTAAATGATCAGTTTTTGGAACCTGGTCATTGGAGGTTGAATTTGAATGAATTGCTTCTCTTGTGTTGTCTTCCAAATTCTGAGGCTGAATTTTTGTATTGATTTCTTGTTTGATGCTTCATTCAGTTTTTTTTAGTATAATTCGTTTGTCTGGAAATTAAACAAAATATTTAAAAAAAAAAAAAAAACAAAACAAATCAAACGCAATTAGTTATTTTTCTTAATTTTCCAATGAGTAAAATTCATTTGAAGTGTCAATTAATGGTTTCTCTTATCCCCACTCCTTCCATATAAATACATGCACCAGGTTTCCAAAGTTTTGTTTTTAAATTGATTTAATTTTTCATTTAATAATTCGAATCTCCTCCACTTTTTGATTCATATTTTATAACTATATTTTTTTTTTTTTTTTTTTTTTTTAAAACCATTTTATTGTGTAACTTGTTCAGTCATAGATTGAAAATCTAAATCACACCCGACTTTTATATAATTAACAATTATTTTTCTTTATAGTGTCCCTTTTTTTGTTTTAATTTTTTTGTACTCTTACAATGTTTTCATTTGTCAGTTTTCCTTCTGTCTTTAGTTGATGTTATTTTTTTCATTTTTCATTATTTCTTCATTCTAATTTTTTCTATTCATTTTCCTATTCATTTTCTCTTTTTTTTTTTTTTTTCCTATTCATTTTCTCTTTTTTTTTTTTTCCTATTCATTTTCTTTTTTTTTTTTCCTATTCATTTTTTTTTTTTTTTTTTTTTTCTATTTTTTTTTTTTTTTTTTTTTTTTTTTTTTTTTTTTTTTTTTGTCCCTATTCATTTTTCCTATATTTCATGGGTCTTTTCACAGGCTGATAATAGTTTTCTTTTAATTTTATTTTAAAGATAATCTTCATTTAAAAACTGAAAATTCAACTTTGCTGAATTTTAAGTCATGGTTAAACCGCGAGAAAAAAAAAGCAAAATTTAAATAACAGCCATATTTCAAATTTGCCTATACGAAGAGACTATTTCATTTATGCAGCATGTCTGTTTAGGATGGATGCGATTGTGGCCCTACATATCTTGTCCCTTGTAGTGATTAATAAGTTTTTTTCTTTTTGTTATTTCTCCCAAACCCTATTCTGCTATCCATTTGCCATCAAGTATCTTACACTCTGTCCCTCTTTCCATCAATCTATCCTGTGAGTGTCAGATTTTCCAAGCCCTCCTTGCTCATTATGTCCAACAAGTGCACAAAAGTTTTTGCATTAAATTTATCAATGCTAAGATTAATGCAAAAATGAATTTTTTTTAATTTGTATAAAAAATGAATTTTTTTGTAATTTTTGCAAAATAATGGCTGCTGAAAAGATCCAAAAACAAAATTTTGTTAAAGTTCACTCAAGTCAAAACACAAGTGCCACTCAAGGTAGAGAATTATTGAATGAGGTATATGATATGAATAAAAAGGTGGTAGGAAACAAGGATTACAATGATAGATAATGATTGACTCTCGAAGATGTTAAGAGTGTAGTGTTCAGGGAAGCACCCTTGTGGGAGTTGTTTCACGAAGTAGCAATTCTTAGGTAAAAGCTGAGGGGAACTTCTACCTTACAATTAGAATATGGGGGAGAATAAAGGATATTTGACTCTGTGGATGTAACAAAGTATAAAGTAAAGTTCTGAACTGTACTAATGAATGTGAAAAATGACTTTTGACTCATATATCTCAGAATTACTCTTTTTGTTTTTTTTTTAACCTCAGAATTATTTTGGAAGTAAAAGAAAGGCTGGATCTGTTTATTGAAAAGACAATTTCTTATATTTACCTATCACTCATGTTTTCTCCATTTTTAATTCTCTAAAAAATTTGTGCTTATGTAAGACTGAAATTTTTTTTGACACCAAAAATGAGCCACAAGAAAAAGGCTGAGAAACACTTTTCTAGGGAACATAATAAGGAAAGAGGGCTTGGAAAATTTGACACTCACAGGACATTGAAGGCAAAAGGAACAGAGCAAAACTGTGCACAATTTACCTAATAAGCTTGTGTAAATGGATGACAGAACAGTATTTGTGAGAGTGCAAAAAGACAAAATTTACTAAGAGCTACAAAGGACAGGAAATTGTGGAGAGCCATGATCATAGAAAAAGAATTAAAAATGGATATTTATTTTAGTATTTATAATTAAAACCACAATACTAGGTAGTATATAACCCTGGTACCTTTTAATTAGAAAACAATATGAAATTATTTTGTCACTTAAATTGCCTTTTATATTCATTGCCATATTTGGGAAGAAAGCCTCATTGTTCTTAATATGAAACAAAAACAAACATTATTATATTTTAAAATTTGAAGACTCGTTGGGATAGCGAAAGAAAAACTTCCAAAAGCTAAGCAAAGTATAAAGAAACGGAACAATTCCATTAGAAAAATACTGAATTGTTATGTAATAACAGTCCTCCTATATGGCAGCAGATGCTGGACCATTTTCGCATAGCTGAAGAAGAATCTTGAGGCGACATAAATCTGGTTCTACAGAAGGATGCTGAGAATATCAATGGTTGGAATTTCTATAATTATGGAATTTTCATTCATTTAAAGACCATCATAGACTAATGTGAAATTGGTCATTCCACCTGTTCACCTGGTCAATTTCAAGAATAGTTATTTTCATTTTGGCTGGCACAAATATGCCATTTGATTTCTAGTGTCAGTTCTAGTATTGTCATGTTAATGCTCTTGATATGTGTGAAAGAAATAAAAATGTTGGGACATGCTGTGTAACATTGTGATGTTGGTCTGCAAATGGTGCCTACACTCTTTGAATTTAAGCATAGTACTAGACTGGTGTCAAGATCTCATCAATTTACAGTTAAGCTGGCCGAGATGTAGCCGTAAGTTCTATGCTAACAGTTTGTTTTCTCACATTTCTCGTTTGTGGAACTCCCTTCTGGCTCCATGCTTTCCAGCCAACTTTAATCTGCAAAAATTTAAATGCAATGTCAATCATTATCTACTATCCTCCTGATCACCTTTTTCACTTCCTGCTCATTATTAATGTTTCTGTTCATAATTCTTCCACACCCAATAACCCCTTTTTTCTTAGTGGCTTTACTGCCTTTCATAGGATGAAACAAACTTAAAAAAACAAAAGGTATTCTCAAATAGACAGTGCATCTTGTACATTGTCTGAAACGTTGTGCTCAAAATAAAAGATAGAATAATTAATAGAATATCAAAAATTAATCATAGCACTTCAGATAACATTGAATTATCAGATACTTTTGTTTACGGTGGCAAATAATTTATTTTTCCATCCTGGGTATGTGATAAACTACATTCAACAGCAAGCCCTCTGATCAGGAGGTTTTGAGGAGCATGGAACCACCTCTTAGTTGCTGGTGTTCCCAGGTTCACCCTGACCCAGAGTGGTAGCACCTGTTAGGGCCCCAACTTTGGGCAAATAGTTAACCCCTGAGCTGGTGTCAAATCACTATGAAAGTGTAAAAATACATTTTAATACCAGGAATACTTTGTAAAAAAAAAAAATTACCAGCAATAAATTTTTTTTCGGCATTAAATAAGCCATTCAGGTTGATATGCCATAAAATAAATCAAACCAATTTATTTTTAACTTTTTCCTTTTTTTTTTACTGTTATAAATAATTTATATTTAATTAATTATTAGACAGTTATTACTTTTATTTTCTATGTTTATTTTATAATTTTTAGTTGAAGCACTTTCATTATTACTATTATTTTATGACCAGTTTTATCTTATTTCTATTGCATTTTATCTCAACACTGGTCTGATATAGTCCTCATTATTACTATTATTTGATTACTAATTTATTACTATTGCTTTTTATCTTAACTCTGTGATAAATGTTCTTTTATTACAGTTATTTTATGACCAATTTTATTCTATTTTACTTTTGTTGCATTTTATCTCAATTCTCTGTGTTAATATTCTATTTGGCTGCTAAACTGTCTAAAATACTGTGTTATAAAAACCACATCATTGAGATAGCATAAAATTAGTCACAGAATGTTAGTAATCAAGAGATCTTTACATAAACTGAAATATTGGAAAAACTTATAAGTCACTGATCTGTACAATAATACTTAAATTTAACTCCAAATGTATGGCTTTGATGTAATGGAATAATGTGTCACCCCCCAATGAGTGACTACACTATAGGTAGTAACTAACTATAAGTATCTGTAAGTCTATGGACTACAGAATCTAGCTGGGATCTGTTGAGTACAACTGAGACTTACGCAAGATCTACCAACTTTCTAATAGTAGCACTCACTACTGAATTGATTTGTGATGACCTTTGTGCATAACTGTTACCTTTATTCTTATTATATTGTTTTTTTTTTTTTTACAATAAACCTTTACTTATTTTATCCACCGTGTTTTTCAAGTATATATTCCTATTAGCACAGAATATAACAGGTTTTTAATTGACTACGATTTTCAATACATTAGAAGCCAAGTCATTGACAATTAAGAAAACCATACCGAGTAAAATTTAGACAAAATCAAACTATCGTCTTAAATTCACTAAATACTTCCAAGGTATTTTCAGTTGACGTTTGCAATCCAAATTACCTAGAGTCTCCTCTCAGGCCGTTTCACATGAAATCTGAAAGGTTGCCTCATTTCTAATTGTTAATTTTCATTTGTAAATTCCACATTTAAATTAAAAAAAAAAAAAAAAAAATCAGCGTTTTAATGACCAAACACCAGAACACTTTGAGAAATGGATAAGACCAACAACTTTTCAGGCACTACCAGTGTGCATGTGTGTCTCACAGTTTATTTTTATTAGATGAAGCACTCTGAATTTTATCCAATTAAAAATAAACTATGAAATATTTAGCTTAGTTTGACAAAAGGCTACTTTGATTGAGCACCTAAAAAGATAGAAATGCAAGCTTAGGTAATCATTGCTTTTAGAAGATACTGACTTCACTAATTACAATAGGCTGCACATTAAAGGAGGTAAAAGGTAAAAAAAAAAATCCCCCCCAAAAAACAAAACCGGTTCAACTTTATCCCGACTTGTCTGAGCTGGGGGAAATTGAAAGAGGAGATTGTTTAAATTTTAATCCCTACATCATTTGCTAAATACTCATACACACTGAATTAATCTTTACACACACACACACACACACACAATTATTATGTATGTATGTTATGATTTCTACTTAGTTTAGTCAAATAGGTCAATCGTCTGTTAGCTTGTGAAAATTGGTCACATTGACCTTTCAGTGCTTGGTTTTACATAAGATTTGATCTGTTAGTCAATCATTATCTCTTGATATGTTACACACAGCAAGGAAATTTTATTTTCCCCAACAAAGATATAGGACAAGGGGCAACCTCAGAGGATAGAAACTTCTGAGACCAGAGCCCAATTTTAAGAGGCTCATCCTACCAATTTTCTGGAATTTTCTAATCTTTGTAAATAAGGTTTTTCTTACTATGGTGACTGATCTAGTATTTGTTTGCAAAGATCGATTCCTGGGGTTCTGCATTTGAAAGATTTTGCAACAGGAGAAAGAAATATAAAACATTCAAAGAAATATTGTCATATCCCTGAGTTGATGGTTGCTTCATATTTAATTTATTATCACTGTTTTTGGTTTACATTTGTGTTAACCATACAACACAGTCAGATTTGAAATCTAGACTCTTTGGTGCTACTGTATTTGCATTTTATTTATGCTTTAATATTTAAAAAAAAAAAAAAAAGCAACTAAAGGCTCATTATTTATTGTACTTGGAAAGATATTTTGACTTTATTTATATTCAGACTATTGTCCCCATCTCATTGTTTCAGCCATTGTACCCATTAGCCTCTCTCAGGTGTATATTCTTAACCCTTTATTTAATCTACTGGAGTAGGCTGTTCTTGTTCCATTGCTCATCTCTAGGGATATCTTGTCTAGTTCTTTATTTTTATTTAGTATTGTTCAGTTATTGCTTGTGTGCAAGTACACACTGCCCAACCCAGGAATTGAACTCACTACTGCAATGTCACTAAATTCCTAATACTTTAATCCACTTGGTCATTGTTCCATAGGACATGTAATTAACGATAAAGATGAGGATATTAGTCTGAACATAAATAGCGTAAATAATGATAATTCCTCATCCCAGAAATTCAGACAAAAAAATATTTTGACTTTGTTTAAATTTTACTCAGTGTACTTTTGTTGTCAATGACTGAACTTTTAAAATGTATTAAAATAGTCAATTAAAAAAAAGCAGACATTTGCTGTTGAATTTAGCTATTTAAAATTATTGCTCAAACAAGTAAATGTAATTTTTTGCTTTTGCAGTAATATTTAAGTGAAGAGTTGAATGATTTTGTTTTTTGGGTTACAAGAAAATTTACGCTAAAAATATCAGAATTATAATGCCTTTAAAATGTTAGCTTCTTTTTAGCAATTTTTTTTTTTACTTTTTTTTTTTTTTTTCTTTTGCTGATAAGGGAGAAAATGAATTAAAATGTTTTTCTTTCAGGTACAATCTGGCTGAAAGAGAAAAACTTAAGTTTGCAATGAACAAATTCATTTTACGATGTTAATGGGATATTTGAACAGGATTATCTTTTTCTTACTTTCTCTGTACATGATGAAGCTTTTCTTTTTCTTCTCAGTCCTTTGTAGGAGTCCAGTATATCTCAAGCCTATAAAACAAGAGTAATGGATTTTACCCTGTCACAATGACTCTTAAATTCAGAATTGTCCATCTCTTGGACTATTTACCCCTACTAGATACTGAAATCAAACAAGTATGACAATTTAAATATCTAGGAAGTGGTTTAACCACTTCCCACCAATTATTTTGAGAAAAACATTTCATTTTCAGACATATTTTTTTTTTTATTTGTTTTTAATTTAGTAACTAAGAAACTGAGACACCTTCAAGTACCTGAGCAATGGCTAACACCTCTACCAAATGTATTTGACAATTAGAATCGTTTCAAGCTTGGAAGGATATAAAAATGAATCTCGATCAATATAAACATGTCTGTAGGTGGATTTTGGATGTTTTTATTCGTTCGTGCCTGAAAAGGACACATTTGGTAAAAATGTATATACATGTCTACATCAGGGAAGAAGTTAATAGAGAACATTGAAATCTGAAACTGCATTGGGATAGTGAATCATTGAATTATGAGTAAGTACTATTGGGCTAAAAATAAAAATGTTATATCCACACTTGCATATGATGTATGACTTCTGTAACAATGGCTAGACTATTTAAAACTATAAAACACCCAGAATTTAAAAAAAAAAAAAAATGTCACTATGACGGTTCCTCTCTGTTTGACGGCTTGGTTGACTTCCCTGCTTTCATTGTTCTCTTTAGAGTTGAGTTGGTCTTTAGGATAAGTTGATGTCCATCAAGTCAAATGGATCTGGCCACAAAAAAAAAAAAAAAGAAAATTGTGATAAAAATGCCAGTTTATGAAAAAAAAACTCTTCATTTAGAATTGGATGTTTTGATATTAGTCATTTCCTGTTTAGTGATACAGATTTCCTAACTATGGTCATTGAATTCTCAGACAGCTACTCCTCACTAGTTCATTCAATTAATAGGTTAGCTAACTTTGTACAGACAATCAAAAATGGTCACTAATCTTCTTTAGCTTGACTAAGGACTGAAATTCTTAAATCGACAAAAAATAGTCTTCTTGGGTTCATTCAGCTATACATTCATCTCAAAAGGGAATTGATAGTTTGTCTGTTAGTCCCAGCTTGCTCCATCCAGTGTTTCCTGGCGATAACTGCCCGAGGGTCTGAATTAAACAGCTTATATATTGACAATCTCTTGGAATAGTTGAAGCTTAGGATAACTGATTAGTCCCAATCAATCATTTCTCACACACTTTATAAATTTGGCTTAGTCAAAACACCTGTCTAGTTCCAGCATTTGCTTCTTAGCCATTTCACTGATCTAGGTCACTAACATAGCTTCCCTGTACCTTTTCTAGAAATAATTGGAGCTTACAGCCATAACCCACTGAAATCCCAGTTCCCGTATGATCACTTAAGTTAAGCAACATTGAGACTGGGCACTAACTAGATGGGTGACAGCTTGAGAATACCAGGTGCTGTAAGCTTAGATATGTAGGTGGTGAAGTTATAACAGCTTGAAATTGGAATATCTGTCTATATCTCTTATATGTGGTATTATGATTACTTACATTATTTGGACTGTTATCCTCATCTTCATTGCCATACACATGGCCCAGTGGATAAAGGTGTTGGCTAGATCCTGTGACTAGACCCAAAGAGTTGAGAGTTCAATAACAGGCCACAGCAGTGATGAACCAAAACTTGGAGAGTTGAGTTAAAGGGAAATAATGGAGACATCCAGAAGAGGCATGGCACATGGAACTAGAACAATCTACCCTGGTGAACAAAATAGTGTTCGGTTCAAAATTCCAATCACCTGAAGAAGGCTGGAGTCTACAACAGCCGAAATGTTGTGAATATGGCAATGAAGATGAGGAAAACAGTCTGAATAATGTAAGTTGAAATTGGAAAGCCAAGTGCCAATTTCAATTGGCTTTATTATATTTACTTACTTAGTTTTATATTTGCCTAATTTTATTATTCTATCCTTAATGTTTTCTTTTTCTTATATTCTCTCACACTTAGTAACATCTTGCGTCTTGGTGGCTTTATATGTTTTGCTTGGGGCACAATGGAATAACGCATAAGTGGCTTAGATTGAGGAATCAAAGAGCTGAGTTCGTATTCCAATTGAATCCATTACATTCACTTATATGCTAGTACACTTGGGAAAGGTATGGATCCTCTTCTTCTACCCCAGCTATGGGTAAATAGCAGGACAAATTGGATTCTATAGCCTTGGATGGCAACTGGTCTACTGCAGAAAGAAATGGCAACCTACTGAGGGGAAAAAATATCCCTCGTCAGTCATGTATCAAAAGGTACATGATCGCCTAAGCATGTGTCACGCATGGCTCATAATTGACTGGGATGAAATAATTTAAAAAGATCCCTTCGCTTCTTAGATCAAACACTTCATCTTTGGCTAATTAATGTCTCGGATGAAAAGTATAATTATCTAGTATCACCATTATCAATATTAAATAACAAACCCATAAAATAAGAGAATTATGTAACATCAGTCCTCTTATATGGCAGTGAATGCTGGACAGTTTCTGTAGAAGAGAAGATGACTTACCTCATGTGGCAAAGCGAGCATGTATATGCTTGGTGTCCAAAACGAATGAAGGAAAGGAAAAAGAAATATGGCTGCCCTAACACCTTAATTTAAGAAACATAGTTTTGGAGCTAAGAGAATTGGCAAGAGTGGTTGGGCATATGCAAATTTTTTTGTGAGAGCAACTCTGCATAAAAGACACCATGCGAGAGAGAACAGACAGTTTGCTTGTGAATGTGGTGCTGCTTGTATGGAGAGACTTTGTCAGTAGGAAAGAGATTACCTGGGTACATTTCAAAATTCCAATCACCTGAAGAAGGCCAGAGCGTACAGCGGTCTAAACGTTGTGTATATAGCAATGAATATGTGGATAGCAATCTGAATAATCCGAGTAGTGAATAACAAAAATTGCAGTATAAGCTCTGTTATAAAAAGCAATAAAAATAATTGCAATATGAGTTTTAGTAAAAATAATTACTGAGACATTTGAAGGCTGGAGAATACAACAGCTGGAAATGTTGTGAATATGGCAATGGAGATGTGGATAACAATCCCGAATAATGTAAGAAGAGCAGATGACTTACCTCGTGTGGCAAAGCAAGCACGTATATGCCTGACGTGCAAAACGAGTGAAGGAAAGGAAAAAGAAATATGGTTGCCCTAACACCTTTATTTAAAAAAGACAGTCTCGGAGTTAAGAGAATTGGCAAGAGTGGTTGGGCATATGCAAATTTTTTGTGAGATCAGCTCGGCATAAAAACACCACGCAAGAGAAAAAAGTGACAAGATGCTAGTGAATGTGGTACTGCGTATATGGTGAGACTTTTTCAGTTGATAAAGTGATTACTTGGGTCAGTTTCACAGTCTTGTTAAAGATGAAGAGGAGATTTGAAGCAACAGAAATATGGTTCTACAGAAGGATAATGAGAATACCATGTACTGAATACGTTTTAAAGAAAATGAAAATAAAAAAGAAACTTTTACTTAACACCAGGAAGAGAATTGAAATTTCTAGGGCACATAATGAGAAAAGAGGGCTTGGAAAATTTGATACTCACAGGACATATTGAAGGCAAGAGGGACAGTAAAATCACACATAACCTACATAACGAGTTTGAGTACATGGATGGCAGAACAAGATTTAAGAGAGATAACAATACAAAATTTAATAAGAGATACAAAGGAAAGAATTGTGGAGAGCCATAATTGCTTATCCCCTGATGGGACACAGCATATAGAAGAAATAGTTCCTAAGTTGATGTAGTAATTTTATAAAAAAGGTGCTACTATATAGTATGATATCTACCAAGGCATTTGCGACCTACCGTAAATGAAATGCACTCATTATTGCTGGAAAATGCTTAGGAAAAACTAGGAACTGTTCAGTTTTTTTTTAATTGGCATCAGATCAGTTTGTAAAAATTAAAATCACTATGTAGTGTGTGTGTTTTTTTTTTTTTTTTTTTTTTTTTTAGTATAAAAAATTGTTAATAATTTTTAATACATAACCAGTTCCCTGTTGACTGCCTTTAACCTTAACACCAACATGTTTTATACTTCCAACAGTTGGTAAAATATCATACCATGGTAGAAAATGAATAAGCATTATCATTGTATAGGAGCACTATAAAAAAAATATATGTCTAGACTTGAGCGACATTAGTTATGTGTTATATATATATATATATAGAAAGAATCAACATTATTGTGTGTGTGTATATATATATATATATATATATATATATATAGAAAAGTATTATATATATATATATATATATATATATATATATATATATATATATATATATGTATATATATATATATGAAGTGTATATATATATATATAGAATATATATATATATATAGAATGTATATATATATATATGTATATATATATATATGAAGTGTATATAT
>CAHIKZ030000884.1:380000-690586 GCA_903632075.3 Acanthosepion pharaonis | reverse complement strand
CCTATATACCAACATATAGTTTGATAATTGATATTGCCCATGAAAAACAGGTGCCCATTCATTGTACTTATGCCAAATAAACCTGAAATACTTATGCCAAATAAACCTGAAATTTTGAAAGTTTGGAATTAAATTTTGGGTCCTTACAGAGGTAGAAAACAAATACATTGTAAATGTGATCCCCTACTTAGGAGCCATGGAAAAGGAATCAAGATTAAGGGTTCCCTTAGCGGAACATGTTGTGCTCAGCCTTACTGAAATAGTAAAGAACAAAGGCTATAATGTAACAACAGATAACTTTTTTTACATCTTATAAAGTTGCAAGGAAACTGCGAGATAGTAGCGACAATTGAAGTGGTTCTGTGAGAGGAAACAGCAAGCATCTGTCGAAAGAAATGATTTTACAAGGGGAAAATTATGAATCCAAATTTTATTTTCAAGATGAAAGTGAATGCATGTTTGTGAATTATCAATGCAAGGCTAATAAAAATGTGTGCCTCTTATCAACAATGCATAGTTCTCCAACAATTTCAGAAGGTGAGAAGAAACCAGCAGTCATTGATTTCTATAATGCTAATAAAGTAGGAGTAGACGTAGTCGACCAAATTCTCCGAAAGTACAGTACACATTGTGCTACAAGACGTTGGCCCCTTGGAGTCTTTTGTAATATACTGGATATGGCAGTTATAAATACATGGATTGTATACAAACTTGCATCAGGAAGATCAATTAGTAGGAAGGATTTCATTTTGGAGCTCATTGAGAGTCTTAGGCACGATTATGTTCAGAAGCGATACTTACTGAATCCTGCAGAGGTGCCCTCCACAAGCTCTTCATTACCTAAGAAACGTCACAAGTGTCATGGTAGAAAATGTTCAGATGCTACGATTATTGTTTGCCAAGTATGCAAAAAACCTACTTGTGGCAAATGTGCAAAGGATGAAACTAGGGTACTGTTAGTAACATGTAAAGATTGTGGAATCTAAGATATTGCTAAATAGTTGGTCGTACAGGATTGTAGAAAGAATGTTATAGCCTACTTCAAAATGATGTCTAATAGTAATATTCTTTAATAAACTATGTATTGCAAACATATGAGTAATTTCATTAACCATGATTATTTTTGATGCCAAATATTAAACAATAAGATGTCGAAAACGACACCTTGGCCATTTTATATATATCAAAGGAGCTGGCCATCCTAGTGTTAAATTCCAATTTTTTTTATAGAAATTAATTTGTATTCCCCCCACCTAAGTAGAATCGACGATTGAATAAAGAAAAAGTAACTCATACAAAACTTATTTAGAGTTACTTCCCTTGAATAATAAGTAAAGAGGAAAGAAAGTAGTTATCAGTTATGAACAAAAGAGCACCTCGGCGTGGTGTAATGATTAGCTTGTCTCACTAGATCAATTATGACTGAAAAGTGAGTTCAGTCTCAGTGGGCCCCATACTCTGACATTTATACATTATTTATGCTTAGAAATATATAAATCTTGTGAAAAAAGTTTGAAAATAAATTCCTTATTGAATCACTCAAATAGACGTCAATTTAAAGAGCTTTTCGTTTGACCAATGTATTCGTTTTTTTATCTTTATTACAAGAGTCACAGCCTTGACCTAGACAAGTGGGCCAGAGTTTAGATTTCATAAGCATGTTTTAATTTTCTATAGTATAACTTTTATATGTTTGCTATGGTCTACAGGCGAAATGTATTTTTTTTTTATGATGTCTTGTATGGGAAATTGGTCTTGTTTATAATTTTTATGCATTTGTTTGTAGTAAAAGATGTTAATGCGTTGTGAGTTTTCTTACAATCATATGTGCTCAATTTCTATAGGAATAATCTTATCCACAATAAAAATGAAAAAAAAAAAAAAACCTTCTAAACAATACAGTCAATTTTTTTAAATGATTATAAAAAAAAGTTTAAAGATAATGGAAGCATTTTTATAAAACACTAAACATACATTTAAGATTACTTTGAAAACAAGGCAAAATGTATTGAGTGTTTTGAAGACACTCCAATATCAAATTACTATACAACACAGTATATACAAGCACAAAAATATAACAACAAACCATTTGAAAAGGTTTAAAGAATTTTCAGAAAGCACTTGGCAAAATAATCACTTCAACAATTCCTACAGTCACCATGAAGGTAAAATAGTGAGGACACCAGAAAAACTAAATTTGAAAAAAAATTAAAAAAAAAAAAAAAAAAAAAATTACCATGCCGGTCATATTTAATGTAAGTTCTATAAACAAAGAAATGCTACCCAAATGTAGCATCAATTTTTCATTGGTGCAAAGTTGGTAAATGAATATCATATACTGAATGCTACTGCTAATAAAATAGTACTCAATATATGATAACAGAGCTAGAATTTTTATTAATAGGCACTGATTGAAAACTCAAGTTAGATTTACAAAAGCACCTGACAATTGATTTGTGCATGAAACTCAGTTGTGCTACCAGTGAGAAAAAAAATGCATTTAATATATATGGGTTTTTAAAGTACTCAATATCAGGGATAGAGTATATATAAAGTTCTGAAGATTGCATTTAAGCATGTAACAAACATGCTTAAATGTTGGTGGATGTTGACCTCAAGGTCTACTTTATAAAGAAATATAGTCTTAAGATGTGCTATGTTTATGGGATAAAGTATTCAATATCAGAGAGAGTGTGCGTAAATATAAAAGTGAACACTGAAGTCAACAGGCTGTTTCATGCTAGACGCAATCGTCAGGCCACGAGTGCTGATATTTTTCTTGGCTATTTATATATACGGGACAGTGGTGCATTGTGGGAAGTCATTTATTTGTTTATTTGGATTAAATTATTTTGCTTGTCATTGTTTTTTGTTTTTTTTCATTTATCTTATTTTAATCAGTGTTTTTATTAATGTAGTAAAAAATATGTTAATATCTCTTATTTAATTGTTTTGGTTTGTTTTGGGAAGATAAAGCTATTTATTTAATTTTGGGGTTGATTGTTGTAGTTTATTCTATTATTTTGGCGGGAGCAGTTTTCTAATTTGTTTATTACTTCATGTATTTATTTGGATTGATTATCTTTGTTTTTTTCTAACATTAATTTATCGGGATCAGTATGTCAGTTTGTTTATTTATTTGGATTAATTTATTTTGTTTTTTTATTTATTCATTATACTGTATATTCTTATTTACACTTTGTTTTTTCGATTTTTAAGTAATGTATTATTTTTTTATTGTTATATAAGTTATAGCTATGTTTTTCGTCTGATTTTTGGTTTAATTTTTCTAGTCTAATATTTTGGTCATAATGGTTTGTTAATTTGTTTATTTACTTTATTTATTTGGGTTCATTGATTTTGTTTTTTTTTATTTTATTTATTCTATTTCGTCAATTCTAACGTGTGATTTGGTAATTTGTTTGAGTTATTTTACTTATCTTATTGTCATTTTATTTATTTATTTTTTGTATTTTTTCAGTTTTCGATTTTTAAGTAACGTAGTAAAAATTTTTCAATTTGTTTTTACTTAAAAATCGAAAACTGAAAAAATACAAAAAAAAAAAAAATAAAAAAAAATAAAAAATCTGACTGCTCGGTCAATGATGGTTTTTTTTAGAAGGAATGGTTATTACCATTGTTATTTCCAAACAAAAGACATCCTAACCTAATTTTACACATCGTGCCCTAAATTCTAACATTCTTATTCATCAAGATAATATGGCAGCTTCTAAGACAGGAAATGGAAAGGCACGCAGTCAACCAACGAGTTGGAGATAATGAGCTTCTTGAAATGAATTGAAGGAATGCCAGGTATTTCTGTACTGAGCCCATAAGTTCATATTGTTACTCACAACCTCTAGGATCATCACACTGTCCATGCCCTTCCACTCTACTTCTTAATGGAGGTGGTCAGAATCAATACCACTCTATAAATTAAGGTTTCAGATACAGTGGTCAAACTCTGGATCAATGCAGTAGCTGTACATGTCTCAACCTAACCTAGGAGTGTCTGATTTAGAATTTTCATTTATTTTCTGGGACAACACTGTGGAGAACTTGGAGCTTTAAACCTAACCTACCTGCTGATGAATGCTGCTGGAAGTCATGCTTGACTGCACCCAACAAAGCTTTTCTTTTTTGTTACAAAAGCTGTTGAAGACTTTCATTTGTCAGTGTTTATTATGTTAAAAAAAAAAAAAAAAAACAATGAACAGATATTATGGCACTATTTGGTTGTTTAGTGTACAACAAAACCCATTCATTTTTACCAGTCAGACATGAGATTCCAGGTCATGAGACAATTTTCCCTAAGTCACTCATCATTCAGAATAATGAAAGTATCTTCACCACAGATAGTTGACAAAATTTCTTTGCTAGCAAGTTCGCAACTCTTATTACAAGTCATCAAATTGTTAATTGAATATTAAAATTCTCAGGAGAGAAAAAAAATATAGTCAAAGTTGTTTTAAATTAATAAAACAACTTTTTGAACAGTTCCAAGAATTGAACCTAGAACTAGTCTAAATTCAATAAAACTGAGCAAAACCAACCCTATCCACTTCCTGCCAATAGACCTGATTAATGTGTTGTCTGAATTTCTTTAGTCCTGAGAAATTAGATTTTAAAGTTTGTTTATATTATACTATCTGTCCAAAATGTCTGTTCCTACAGATTGTTCTAGACAAAGAATTTTGAAATTAAATTCAAAGTTTTATTTACATTAGGCTGTTCAAAATGTGGTCAGAGAAAAGAATGATCCAAGTTATTATAGACAAAACATGGTAATCCCCAAGAACACAATTATTATTACAGAAAAATATCTAGGGAGACTAGATAAAGATAGTATCATCTGGTTAATTAGCAAGATCTCCTAAGATAAAGAGGGTTGGGGGGGGGGAGGAAATTAGATATATCAAGGCAGTTGACTGTCAACACTGACAAATTTCTGGCAATTCCTGCAGCCAAGCCAGTCCTAAATGTAATGCCCTGCATTCCTTTGGATCATTTGAGTATGGTCTAGGTGGGGACTGTCAGGGCATGGCACAGCCTCCATATACTACACCCTGGGGAGGTCACTACAGTCTCACCACCAAATAACTGAATTTTGACCAAAAAGGGCAGTACCATTATCCTGCAAGATAAATGGATGACTACTATTAAAATATTAAAATCTCAAAGGTGAAAAGTACTAGTGTCTCAAAATCTTCAAATTTTATAGAAAACCAATTGAATGACAAATTCCAAGAAAATCTAGAGTTGACTGAAGAGGGGAAAGAAAAAGCTCTCAATTCTCAGCTATCATTTGTATATCAAGGGAAAACAATATTCACATATCAAAGACAAATTCAAAATGGTAATTACCAACCTGGCATGAAATTGAGGAAAGACAAAGCATATATAAAGTCAAAGTTTCAGGTATTTGTTTTAATGAAGTAAAACAAATAACCTTGATTTTTTTTATTTTGCAAAAAGTGACAATATGTCTTCCTCTGTTGCTTTTTATCCTGTTTTTAATCCAGCTTGGAAGAAAATTCCTTTTACATTTCAGGTCAGAAATGTTTCTCCTAAATTATTTGACAATCAACATTTTTCTTTTCTTCTGATTATTGCACACTGCATTATCAGGTGTCCAATTATAGTTTAGCTGAAACTCAAATGAAGTTTTCACTTTCTTCTAAATCAGCTTTAATGTATGAAAAAAAAAAAAAAAAAAAAAAAAAAAAAGAAAAAAAAAAAAAAATGTCATAACAGAAAAACAAAAAATTAAACTTACCAAAAATGATAAATGAATGAGAAATGTCATTATTTTGCATTGAGGATATCAAAACTGAAATAATTTAAATATTTAAGAGAATGTGAAAAGACCTTCAGCAGCAATTAACACTGAATTTTAGAAAAGACAAGACTAGTAGCAAAGATCACTTTATCAGGATCTCCAATAGATACACAAAAGGCATTAAGCAGATTTAAAAAAAAAAAAGAAAAAAAAAGTTTCATTTCACCTATTTTACAAGCATAAAGTATTGACTTGTGCATTTTTAGCACCTGTGCTGTAACCTAGTCACTTTGAAGTTGTCAAAGATATCCAAAAATCACTTTCCATGAGCTAGGCTTAGTGAGACTGATTGCAATAAAGCCAACAACCAAAAAAAACAACCTTTAACACAATTTCTAACATCCAAATTGCTAAAAAGTAAAATCTGAAAAATGAAAAAAAATAATTCAAGACAAAAATAGGAAAAGATTCAAGGATTTATTATTATTATATATATATATATATAGATATATACAGATCTCCATTATGGAGAATTGATACCAGCATGACTGAAAATATTCACCAGATGATCGTTTTTTGTTTTTTTTAAGGCATTTTTTCCTTCTTTGCCTGTCAACACACACAGGATCACATCCACTAAATTGTATCTCAAAGCAAATGGATCAACTTCAGTGGATTGTTTATTGCAAAAGTAATTTGTAAAGACAATAACAGGATTATTTCTTACACAAGTTCACAAGTTACATGTCTATTGGCCCATGTTTAAATAAACTTTGCAAAGACAAAGTTTTCCAATTGTAACACAGAGCTTTTCAGGTTAACAGTGCGAGACTATCAACTGAATGTATATTTTCAATCTGTAAAAGGAGAGACCTAAATTTAGATGCAATGGTGTAAAAAGCCAACCAAACTGGAAAGAAAACAGGCCAGGGGGTTATTCCTCATAATGATGTCTTTTTGACTACATATTGTTGCTTACTGCCAACAATATATTTACAGAAATAATGGATTGCAGTCAAATTCTCTAAATGAAGAGGTGCAATTTGAAACAGGTAGAATTTAATACAAAAAAAAAAAAAAAAAAAAAAAATAGATTTTAAAATAAGATAAAAACTTCTACATTAGTAAAGTTTTATGCTAATCCAAAAAAAAAAAAAAAAATCTTACTTATTATTCTTCCTAATTCAAATCTGAATTAAAGAGACAACTTTTAAAGTAGAAAAAGTGGAGAGAAATAAAGAGAGAGGGGAAGAAAGAGTGGAGAGAAAAAGGAGAGAGAAAGAAAAAGTTTTATAATTTTTTTTTGTATGCAAACTCTAAATAGCAATTTCTGCAACTGAAAAGCCATTACAAGTGGAATATTGCAAATATACAATGTTCAGGCTTTATTAGTTGGCAAGTTTCTTCTCAACAAGAGAACAAAGAGAGTGACTTTCTCTAAAAGAAACATTAATTTACTGATTGTAGGGAAAACGTATCCTAATTGAAAGATGAGGAGGTGAAGAGTACCTCCAGCAATAACTACCTGGCAAGTGACATTGCAGATCTGCTTTTAAATAAAGTGACTGCTTGAAGTAGTGCACAGAAAACTGCATCTACAGAATTATATACAAAATATAAAGTTGGGGGGGGGTGAAGGGACGTTCAGTGTTGGTAAAAGTTCTGGGATTGGAAACCAAGCCCCACTCCCCTGTGAGTATGAGTAGCCATTCTAGCAAATTCATATTCTTTATCCAAACGACTAAATAATTCTTCCTGCTGCTTCTTGCGTTCTTCACCGGCCTTTTCTGTACCTTCTTCCTCTCCAGATTTCATTCCCATCAATTTACGGAATTTGGCAGCCATCTTGCCATCTTGGTCAGTTGAAAAGTGAGTCCCTTGCCACTGGTTTTCAGGACCCTGAAAATACAGATTTTGTTAGAGGGTTGGATGGGGAAAAAAAAAAAAAAAAAAAAAAAAACCAGTAGTTGCAATTTTAATTTTATAACAAACATAAAAAAAAAATAATAAAATAAAATAAAATAAAATTTAAAAGTTGAAAAAAATGAGTTACCCCATCTTTTTTCTCTTTTGGTGGTCTTGACCATAAAAGTTTCCTTTTTTGAACTTGTTCTGCATACTTCAATGGATTCACTGCTGCTGGATTATAATATTTAGGAACTGCAATTCCAGTCATTTCTTGAGCCTACAAAAATATTTTTAAAAATAGTGACTAAGTATAATCTGAACAGAATGCATCTCTATACAACTCTTAAACAATTCACATATCTAAAAAATCCAGATTTCAGTAAGTTTCTACATATTGAAAGTTTGTGAATTTTATCTGCCTTCTAAGTATTAAAAACAATTTGTATGTAATATATTGTTTGATCTGTGATTTTTTTCCAATTCATAAAGTAAATATGTATAGAGATTTTTTTTTTTAATTTGGAGCTTGAAAAATTTAAATACATATTCAATAAAATAACAAGCAATTATTTACAAAAAGCATTTATACCTGTGAATAAATAATTGCATGTGATATCATTTGTTACAGTATACAAAAGGTTCTTTTATAATTTAATATAAATAAAATAGACAATTCTCAATAATATAAGAGTACATTAAAAAAAAAAAAAAGTTAACTGGAGTAAAAATTAGTGCATTAAGAGTAAATTGAAAATAGTAAAAGCAACAAAGCATCTAATGCAGAAATGTTTTACACATTCTGTTGCAGATATTACATCAATTTGCTGTGACATTCAAGGAATTTTAATTTCCTAACTCCATTATTCAATGCCACAAATACAGATTATTCCTTTAATTTATTCAATAAAGAGAGCTATTATCTCCCATGCAATTTTCAACTGTATTTTGACAATCATTCTTTTGCATTTCTTTTCAGTCCAGAATTCCATTCCTACCAAAACATTTGGAGAAAACTTACCTTCTTATGCATGGCAGCCATGGTTTGAAGAAGAGCTACTTGGGGTGTGACTGTAGAATTTTGAGTTGCAGCAGCCAAATTAGTAAGCACTGCACTGTTTAATGTAATGTTGTTAGGCTGATCAGAAGAGGGTTCTAAAAAAAAAAAAAAAAAAAAAAAATTATCAAATCTATCAAACCAACATTTTTTCAGGAAAGTAAAGGATTCAAACTCCTCTAATGCAACTCAAAGTACATTTTGCATAAATTAGAGGTTAAATAAAATTTCAAACTAAGTTACAGAATGACATTGTGATCATGTGTGGGTGAATTCATTTAATTTCTTCACATCGATTTGGTCACTGGGTGAATTGACAGTTGAACTAACAACAATAAAAGCAAAATTGGTTGTGAGGCACACAAAAATTCATTGCTATTAAACTTACCCAGTATCTTTTTGTCCTCCATCAATTCTGTCAAATTTCCAACATTTGATTCAGACAGCATTTTGCTTGCTTTTATCAATTCTTGCCGCATTTGCTCTTTGAAATTTAAAGGCTTGTCTTTGCTTCGGCTTGAGCCACCATCCCTAGACTCTCTCCTGATATAATCTCGTTGGGCATTACGATGACTTTCTCTGTCCCGACTCCTGTCACGGCTACGGCTTCTTCTACGCAAAGAGGTAGGACTACGCTCTCTATAACTTTCCCTTCCCCTCATATTCCGACCAAAGCGGTCTCTTGAACGAGACCTCCTGCAGTCACGAGACCTATGCCTATCTCGAGATCGGCTCCTTCGACGATGCTTGTTCTGAAATAAAAGAGACAAAGAAGAAAAAAAAAAAAATTATTTCAACTAGCAAAAGTAAACAATGGTTTTTAGAAGACTTTTTTTTTTCAATAGAAATTTACCTTCTTATGAGGAGTCCTTGATCTTCGATATCTACGGCTACGAGACCGTGATCTTGATTTGTGACTATGCTTCCTTCTGCGGTGCCTTGAGCTACGTGAACGAGAACGAGATCTTCGATGGGATCGCGATCGAGACCGACTTCGAGATCTAGACTTAGCAGTCTGGAAAGGAAAAACAAAAAAAAAAAAAAAAATTTTTTTTTTTCCCCCAGAAACAGTGAATCAGATTAAGAAGAGTAAATTAGAAGTTTCAACAAAGAAACAAATTATACCCATTAATTGGTTTTCATTTTTCTGAATATTATTTACATTATTCAGGTTATTGTCCTCATCTTTGTCACCATATTTATTACAATGTTTTAGCCGTTGTACGCTCTGGCCTTCTTCAGGTGGTTGGAATGTCAAACTGAACCCTTTATTTCACTCACTGGGGTAGAAGGACATCTGTGTATAAATTTCTGGGTATTATAAACCTAATGTCTTCAGCAACCTTTCTTTTTTTTTTTTTTAAAAACCAGAGCTTATATTGCAATTTTTGTTATTATTGCTTTTCTCTGGCACTCCTTATTACTGGTTCCCATATTGTATTCATTTCTATGCTTGGTCGGCTCAGGAGATTTTTGTGCCCTAGCATATGTGCTGACTCCTTAAGGTTACGAATTTTCCAATGGTGTTCTTTGTCTATTATCTCAACCTGATCCCAGAGGGCAGTGATCTCCCTTCTCTCTTCATATGTGGTCAGCCGCGCACGATTTTTCCACTTCCCCTCGTGTTACAGCTTTCTAATGTTCTTGAAGCCTTTTCTTAAGGGGGCAGCCTATCTCCCCTTTATATTTCTTTCCGCAGGTGCACGGGATAGCATACATACAGCCTTTAGTCATGTTCTCCTCTCTGGCGGGGGGGGGGTCTTACTCGGGAGATATCTGCGGTGTCGTCAAGCTTTTGTAGGTTGTCCTGATGTTATATGGACCGCAGATCCTTTATATTTTCTCTGATAACCCCTTCACATAAGGCAGACAGACTGTTTTCTGAGTGTTGTTGTCCTCCTCTTGTACCCTACAATGTAACAACTACCCTGGGTACATGGCAGCAGCCCCAATAAACTGGGATATTCGGGAAGTGGAAAATTCAGGCACGGCTGACCACATATGGAGAGAGAAGGGAGATCACCACCTTCTGTGGGATCAGGTTGAGATCATAGACAAAGAACACTATTGGAAATTTCATAAACCTAAAGAATCAGCACATATGCTAGGCCACAAATAATCTCCTGAGCCGACCAAGCACAGAAATGAATACAATATGGGAACCAGTAATAAGGAGTGCCAGAGAAAAACAATAACAACAAAAATTGCAATATGAGCTCTAGTAAAAACAATGATAACAGCAAAAATAGCAATATGCACACTGGTAAAAAATGGTTGCTGAAGACATTAGGTTTATAATACCCAGAAATTCATACACAGATGTCCTCACAGTGGATAAAGGCGTTAGTTAGATCCAGTGACAGGACCCATAGAGTCAGAGTTCAATACCCAGTTAAGGCAGTGAAGAACTTTCAGAGAGAAATTAACAGGAGATAACTGATAACGGACATCCATCAAACATGGCACGTGGAACTAGAACAGTCTACCCCAGTGAGCGAAATAAAGGGTTCAGTTCAACATTCCAACCACCTGAAGAAGGTCTGGCCTTCAGCATACAACAGCCGAAACATTGTAATAAATATGGCAACAAAGATGAGGACAATAGTCCGAATAATGTAAATAATACCTCATCTCAGAAACATAGACACATTTTCTGGACTGTTTAAATTCCGTTTTGTCTCAAAACCTCTCAAATTTTGATCAAATCCAAGTTAATAAAAAAGAAAAAAGAAAATGCATGTGGATTTTTAATTAAAATAAGTTGCCTCCCTTACAATGAAAGCCGATATTTTTAGTGAATAGTTGAAAATAATGATAATGCTTATAAATTGATAGGCTGATACTGAAAATAGCGATACTCTAAGCTTGATTACTTTCTTAGTGTTGATGGCTCACAGGCGAGTGTTCTTAACACCAAAATAAAATCTAATGGAATAGACAAATTGTTTGTTTTTTTTTAATTAAATTTTAATTGAAGACACAAAAATAAAGATTGACATATTGTCATAGTAAAATAAATTTGAGTCTTCATTAAATCGGAAATCATCAAATGTTAATTTAAAGATCAGGAAAATGAAGAAAGAATAGCAATTGGTACAATCCCATTTGGAAATAAAAGAACCAATCTGCTTGAAACTTAAGTCAAATTTAGGTCTCTCATCTCTGGGGATGAAGTTGGGAAAGAAAAAAGAGTGAGGCACATTTCTAAAAAAAAAAAAAAAAAAAAATCACACACACACACTAAAATCAAAGTCCAATCAAATACAAAATTGGAATTTGCTTGTAAAAACAAACACTTGAAATAAATGATTCATTTTAAATACCTGAAATACCGAAAAGCATAATTGAAAAGCCTCTTTTTTCTTAGAGGGATCTGTAAAATATTGGAAAAAAAAAAAAAAATTTCTAGAGAGCAACGTTTTGTATCCTCAAGATTAAAAACTAAAAAGCTTTTTAAAAAGAGTTTCATATAAAATTTACACAAGAAACTTAAAAAGTCAAGATTTTATGCTGAAATGTATTTGGTTCAGGTGGAATTACTTTTTTTCTTTTAACACAAAGAATTTCATTAAAAACTATTTAAGAAAAGTTTAAAATATGAGGAATCTAAAATAAAGTTAATTTAATCAATATGTAAACATTCTGAAAAACTACTAAACTAGCTTTCTTTCAAAATAACATGACAATGTAAATCAAATCAGTGAACTTTTACAGCCACAAAGGCAAACAATGGAAGATTATAAAATTTAATGGGCAAATTCTCTTCAACTTGAAGCCAATTTAGACCTATTTACAAAATATCTGAGTAAATTTTCCATCACTATTTTATGAATATAAAACAGAATTTTACTTAGTGTAAATGATACTCTTTAAATTTAAAGAAAATGAGATGGAGAAAATAAGTTTTTAGAGGAATGCGCCAACTTCAAAACATCTTACCCAATAGGTCAGGTGAAGCAGCAACAGTTCACACCTGCCATAGGTAAGTAGGTAATAAAAGATTTAGAACCAACAAAGCCTAACCTGATAACAGTGAATAATTATCATTATCCACCTATGATATGGGTAGATATTGTTAATCTATTTCTAACCTGCTCAACTCAAATGCCCTAGTTCATATTAAACTAAATAACAATCACTTAGGAGTTAATATACAATTTATTGTCCATTTGAAAACAGAGTTAATAATTATTTATTATGAAACATTTTAAAGGGTTTATCCAAATATCCAAAGGCAGAATGACTCTTCAAAAACTAACCACAAGTTTGAAAGAAAAATATAACCTACTGTGAAATTCAAATGCAAAACTGCAAGTAAAAAAAAAACAAAAAAAACAAGCATTTTTACTAGATACTAGCAAAAATGCTTATCAACAAAAATACTTAAAAAACCAAGAGAGAGTTTTAATTACAGAGGTACTAAGAGTAAGAGGTAGAGTATGTAATCCCTTTTGATTGCATGTGCTTCTGAAAACCCAGAGAGATTGTTTGGGAGCTGGAAGTAGGTGTTGGTAAAGAAACTTACACGTCGGTGATGATCTGGGGACCGGTCCTGTGAATATCTGCCTGTAGAATTACTACGAGATCTGCTTGGAGAACTGTGCACAGGTGAATCACTCCCAGAATTCCTGTCAGGAGATTCCCGGATAACAGCAATGGGGGAAGTACTGCAGGATCTGCGTTCATCAGATTTACTGGGTGACCGTGATACATTAATAACTTCCTGGAAAAAATTAAAAAAAAAAAAAAAAAAAAAAAAAAAAAATACAACAAATGCAACTGAATTCGTAAATCATGTTAACTGGGATTAATTTCCTTATGTTTAAGCACAGTGGTGCTCTACAATTAGTAAATTCTACAAATAAACCAATGAGGCTTTACCAGAATAATTAGCTTTAACTATTTTAACTTACAACAATAGTTGAGTATTTAGAGTAGGTACCTCCACTAGGTTGTGTAAAAAACAGCATAGCATGATGAAAAAAGCCCCAAACTCAATAAGAACAAAGTTTTGTCATCAAAATGTTTGTTATTATTAAGAGAAAAGACTTAAGTATTGTTTTTATTATTTAAAAAAAATTTTTTTTTTTAATCCTTTCCAAAACATTCAAAATTTTGGTTAAAAATTCTGTTTTTTATGACAGTGATGAACAAGAGAAAAAAAAGGTTTGTTTTATTTTGCGCTTTTTCCGAGGAAAACACACATTGATTTTGAAATTCTTGCAAAATCCAAATAATTGTCAGATTTTAATGAAACTTTCAGGACATATTCAGAAATGAATGAAATTATTTTTGAAATTTTTACTTTTAGAAAATCTTGGTAAAAAAAATTTTTTTTATACATATGTTAGCATCTACTTACATAATTCCAAGAAGTTAAATTTTTAGGGGGAAGGGTTATTATTTCAAAACAGGACTCTAAATCATTTTTTTTGTAAAACAGTTGTGTTTCATAGAAAATCTGCTCTGAATTGTAAAATAAAAAAATGCAATAAAACTATGACATTAATTAAAAAAAGCTTTTAATTGCTTTTGTAAATAAGTTATAAGGACATTATTGCCTAAAGAAATAAAATTTTTTCGATGAATATCGAATTTTTACAAGAATTTTTCATTTTTTTTAGAATTTTAATTATAATAATATAATAGTTCAAAAATCGTTTAAAATTCTTCATTGCTTTCAAGAATGCAATTTAATGA
Organism: Acanthosepion pharaonis; assembly: GCA_903632075.3. Lineage (NCBI taxonomy): Eukaryota > Metazoa > Mollusca > Cephalopoda > Sepiida > Sepiidae > Acanthosepion > Acanthosepion pharaonis. The sequence continues at coordinate 676,145 of CAHIKZ030000884.1, read as the reverse complement.
TATCGTTAAGTGCAAAGTAAATTTACAAATCGATATTTGAAAAGGTCATAACAGCCATTTGAACCCAAATATTTTTAAAATAATTTTGTGGAAAAAAAAAAAAAAAAAAAAAACGTTACTAATTTCTACCTATGGGAATCTATAGATGGCATAATCCTTTAAAAGGTCATGTGATTTAAGTGTCATCTGACACACGATGATTATTTCACTTTTAATTCAGTTCTGTTTCATCATTAACGTCTTTGTAAATCACCCCTTTAAAATATCAAAATAAAAGTTTTACTTTTCTTGATTGCTATTTCACTAAATATTTTTATTTTATGTATTTATTTTAGTTTGGGTCATACTTCAATTAATTAATTTTTTTGTTTAAATGTAGTAAACTTAAGAACCTAGAAATGTAATAAAGCTTCTTAAAAACTTGACTAAAAGTCAATAAAATATTAAATAATTGCTGAAAATATGTTAATTTGTAAAAATTACTAGGCAGTTAAAGTGTTCACTTAGTTTTCGTAAATATATAAATTTCTGGTCATCCATATGAGCTGTCACCACCTTAAGTGCTTCTCCATAAATCAATAAAGATGAAAGAAAGAGGAACCCATCGTTAAGAAATGTTTGTATATAGTTTTTTATGCTATAAGTAATATTTATTTCAAATTACATTAATTTAAATTTTCTAATTTTACTCAAATAACATGTCACAAATCTATAATTTAATTTTTAAAGAATTTAAAACCTGATAAATGTGTTTGTTTACAAATTTCTTAGAAATTAAGAAAATGGCCACTAAAAAAAAAAAAAAAAAAAAAAAAATCAAGCAATTATTTGACATTCTAATCTTTATAAATTCTATCTGAAATACACCAGAATATTTTACTTACTTGAAATAATAAATTTAATCCTTTAGCTTTCAATTAAAGATAAAATGAAATCTTCAAAATGCTTTTTCATTTTTAAAAATTCATCTTAAACTGTAGTAGGTAAGAAAGTGGAGGTACCTAATTTAGAGTGTAGGAAAAACTTAAAATTAACATAAGTAGAAAAATTCAGTTGATTCACATAAAGAAAAAGGAAAACAAAGTAAAAATAATACAAATGAATAAGTTTTAGTACAGCCTGTATTTTTAAAAGGACCTTTTAAACAAAAAGTCCAAGTTTTCCTGGGAAATAAAAGTCCATTGACTTATTTTAATCTTAAAATTGAAACCAACAGTTTATTACCATAAAAATCATTGCAACTTGTGAATGTATCAATGCAAATTAATCTTTCAGAATCTGACATTTTCATAGAGGTAGTATAGCCTTGTTCTTTTCTTGTATGGTTATTAGTTGTGCTTAAATGATCCCCCAACAATGAAGGATAAGGAGTCTGTGAGAAATAATACAAAGTAATATGCCTCTAATGAGGATTCCCAAAACAGTCTGATAATAGGCTTTATTTTGAAAAGTTTTAATATGTGGCAAATAAAGGCTAAATAAAACAAATATTGTCTAAGTGAAAACAAAACTTGTAAAGTTGAATGGAGATTTGATATATCTTTATATTTCCTAGCCTATGACTGTTTCCTTTCCATTAATATTCCAAGAGTTTGCTTTGAAAACTGGAATATTTAATTTAACAATTATTTGAAGTAATTTCAGCAAATAAACACACAAAAGTAACTTACCTCAATAATTTTTTTGGAATCTAGAGAAAAAAAAAAAAAAAAAACATTAATATTAGTTCATATATAAAAATTAAAAATAAAAATTATTCCAGTATAAAAAAAAAAAAATTTTAATTAGTGAATAAATTGGAAAAAAAAAAAAAATACCAACCTATTGGTCTGTCTAATGAACTTGAGCGAGAACTACTAGTTGAATGGGAAGCAGAATTACTCAAAGATCCATGTGGAGGAGAGTGACTGTGGAGGTGACTCTCATTGACCATTGTGTTATCATCAGATTCTCTTTGGTGGATTTCTTGGATGGTGTTAGAACCATTAGAAAAATCAACAGGAGGAATTGGTGCAAAAATCTGTGCATTGTGTGACATGTCCTTTTGACTCTCTCCTCCTCCAGCAATCAGTTTTTCAAATGACTCCCACTCAGCTTGTAAGTAAGGAGTGAAAGATGGTACACGAGCAACAGGACTAGCATCCTGAAGAACAAAAGTAAAAAAAAAAAAAAAACAAAACAGCAATTAGGTCTTGCACTCAAACAAGAAAAACAAAGAAAGAAAAAAAGAACTAATTTAAATGACAAATACCTAAGTCATTTTCTTTTTAATCAATTTTAGCTGAAGAAAATCTTTCCGTTGCAGCAAATAGAAAATTCATGCAGAAGAAATTTGGATTCAAAGAAATCTAGACAACTAGAGATTGAAAAATTAAATTTCTCATCCAATGCCCAAAGTTGGCAGAAGACATCTGCTTATAATTTACTACATGTAGCATGCATCTAAAATTTTTTTTTACCATTAATGAAACTGGAGTCAGAATTTTTTTTCTTCTTATTTAATTCTAAAATCCAATTTTCCTTTTAAAATCATAACTTGAGATTTGATTAAATATATAAATCTCTTGTCTACAAACCGATATGAAATGATTTGTCCTTCCAAAGATGAGACTTAAAAGGAGGAACATGAGAAAAGCTAAGTGAGAAAAATAAAACCTGATTGTGAAAAGACAAAAAAGCATTTACAAAAATTGTAAAACATGCAAACTGGCACTTTCCATATTGCTTACATACATTGCAACAGGACATGAGTTTGTTTTTTTTTTTCTCTCTAAAAAAAATATAAATATAAAAAAAAAATTAAAAACAAAGATGAGACATTTGTCCAGAATTGGTATAAAGCAGTGAGTAGAGTTTGTTCCAAACAAATTCTCATGTACATCAAAGAGACAAAACTAAATGCCACTGCTTAACAATTAATCCAGTGCCTTTACAATTAAACACAAGTGCCGAAAAATGGAAGAATTATTCCTAAGACATTTGGCAGTAAATTTAAATAAGCAACTACAATATGTAAGACAAGCAGAATGAAATCCAGTTTCTCAGAAGCCATTATGTGATTCACAATTAAGATGCAATGAGTATATATGAATATAAAAATAAATAATCTGAATCTTTATTTCTTGCTTCTAAAATATTTTAGTAATTTTTCATATCAGTTATCACAGCCTAAAGTAAACAAAGGACTATTTATGTTGTTAATATTTCAATTAACTGAAGTGCTATCAATTATCAACTCACTTCTAAATAGTCCTGCTTAAATACTTTCTGAATTTGATAGAGTTCAAATTCTTTCAAAGTTTTCTTCTAAGAAGATATAGAGTATTCAAAATAAATCCAAGTTGAAGATTTCTGGGTGTAACTGGGAAATAATACAGAGGGAGGGAAAAATAGAGAAAAATTCATTCAATCTATTGCCACATTGTATTTATGTATGTATGCGTGTGTGTATATAATTAAAAAAATAGTAACAACTAACAAATATATACATGTGCACTATCACAGGTTGAAGAAGAAATATAAGAAAAAAATTTCAGAAGGGCAAACTTGCCAATCTGTCAGTACTTACGCAGGGTACCAGTGGTGATTCCTTACACAGCCAAGCAGGTGGGCCAATATAGTGGCGCTTGTTCGCAAGTCATATGACTTCAGGTTAAATATGTGAAAGCAAAAAATCTAGTTACATCTGGTCTTTGATTCATGCATATAGGTTATTATAGTACTCAGGGATTTGTAACATTATTATTATTAGAGTCTAAAATCAGCTTAACTAGGGGGGACAGAGAGAGAGACAGTACACATAGAGGCAAACTTAACATACAATCAACACAACTCAGCCAATCATCAAGCAGCTTTCAAATATGGAAATCATAATTGAGCAATGTCCAATTTACAGAATCTCATTATTTCAAAGGAGAAAAATACAGTTAATATATAAATAGGCCTGCTTTCATAGGTAAAACAAATTGTTAAATTACAAAGTATTTCTCAACATTAAGTTTACATGGGACAAAAAAATAAGTCTACACAATCCAAGTATAGAATTATAACAGGAATTTAGGGATGGAAAAGTCTACATTTGAAAATGCTAAATTTAAAGTATGAATATTTTAACATCAACAGATGAGATTTGGGATATTTTTTACTTTTTAAAATTAAAAAAAAAAAAAAAAAAAAAAATCTAACTTTAAACTAATTTAGAAAATGATTAAACTGGAAAAGCCCAATGCAAGAAAACCAACAAAGGGATTATTTGCATTAGGATATTGAGAGAAATTACTACTTTCAACAAAATAAATCATTATTATACAAATATATATTTTTTTTTCCACAAGACCTAAGTACTATTGTATCGTCAAATAGTCAGTAATAATAATAGTAACTGTGCATTGGCTGAAGTTCCATTAATTTTTAGGTAAAAATTAACAAATAATTCCTGAAAAGTTGCACCAAAATCATACAAACCAAAACATTGTAGTAAACACCAATAAAATAAAACAAAAACAAAAACAAAAAAAAAAAAAAAACTTACCATTGTTGTTAATAACATCAAACAATATCTCAAATTGTGAACACAGTATGCATATGATACAGATGTAGCCATAACGAGATACAAGAAAAACTAGGTTTCTATGTTTAACCAACATAGCAAATGAAAAGTGGACGTATAATGCAAGTATATATACTGGAATTAGTTTCTTTTACAATCAGTGACCAACTGAAAAATTAATTTTTATCTTAAAAAGACAGATCAAAATTGACAATAATGTAATAGAATGGCAAAGCAATGAAAACATGGATAAAACCTTTCAAAAACCCATTAATTTTAAAATAGTCCATTTTAAGTTGGTCACTAAGATGATTCTTCATCATTGAAATATGATATATTTACCAGTACCATATAATTATCTAAAAAACATCTGTTTTATATATATATATATATATATATATATAGTTCCTTTCTTACTTACCTGTTGACTCTTATTATGTCAATTGTTTCTAACATTCCTACAGTAGGCAAACGATTGGGTCTTTCGATTTAAGATGAATTCAAAAGAAACCAGAAGAAAAGGCGCAAGATTCATGTTTATAACAAAAATATCACTTTTGTTATAGCTAATCAAAATTAGTGTAAATTGTTTTCCTTTATTCCATTGGGCAAGTATTAATGAATGTAATAAAATTTGAGAGAGTCATAACATAAATCAAAATAGAGAACAAGGAAATTCCAAATATACTCTAATTTCAAGACAATTTTAAATGAGTTTTAAGAAAATGTGGAAAAAGGTTGCATATAAACACTAGACACCTCTTTCACACGAGAAATCAATCCTTCTTGTACGATTTAATTTTAATACTATTGCAATTAGAGAAAATTAACTGAAGAATGAACAGCCAGCAAATTGCTCATTTAATCCAGAGAGAACTTGATGAGAGAGAGTTAATAAAGAAATCAATTAACTGACATTAAAAAGTGAAAGTAAAAAAAGCCAATGCCTAAATATTAGTTGTATCCAACAAAGACTTTTTAGATTAGAATGATCATCTTTAAACAGATCCTCTTCTTACCTATCATTAAATACTGAAGTGTTCATTTAAATATTTGCCACCAAAACAACCGAGTTATCTTGACATTTATTGATGATACAAAATTGCAACCTATGATAACCTACTTTTTAAAAATAACTCTTCAAACGATTTAAAAAAAAATAAAAACATAAATTGTGTTAAAACTTTATTCCTGTAATTTATCCTGATAATAAAACCTGAAATTTTTTTTCTAAATTTGAAATATCATCATTAATATTTGATAAGCAAACATAAACAAATGCAATCTATAAAAAAAAAAAAAAAAAAAAAAAATCAAAAAAGTCTGATCAATTCATTGACATAATCAAGGAAAAAAAAAAGAAACATTTTTAGTTTTGCACTAATAACCTAAAATAAGTTACAAGACAAGAGATAATTTTTAATATTTTCTGAAAGATTTTGAAAAATGAAATTCTTCTAATGCAAACTAAAAATGCATTACAAAATTTAATGTTCCTGAAATTATAATTCCGATGCGAATTATTTGACCACCTTCACCATTTCTCTTGTTTTTTTCCCCATTGTAATTTAAAAAAAAAAAAAAAAAAGACTTATTCAGTATTTTCAAATGATTATTCATCAAGAAAAAAAAAGATCAATAGGTTTATTATTCTTTTCATCACTAAAAAAGGAAAATAGTTTGACTTTTTCCTATCATAATCGATTCCTAATCCTCTAAACCTCTTCAGACAGATCAATAATTTGTTCTGAATATTTTTTCCACAACGGATACGAAAAAAAATCTTATAAAATACGACATCGATCTTTATCGAAGCAACAACATTGAAAATAAAAACTATATTGATAGATAAAAATATTTTAATTTTCTTTTTATAATTAATTAATAAATTAGACATTTTGTGGCTTTGATCGACTAAACGATACATTTTCTTTTCTTTTTATTCCTAGGCATTTTTTTTTTGTTTGATCTTTTTACTAAATTAAATACTAATTATTTAATCATTATCTTTTAGTTTTATTCTAAGACTAAAAATTGTTTTAGTAAAATTGAAGTATCAATAAAATTAACCTTAAGTTTCCTTTAAATAGCAAACTTATTTTTAGGTTGGATTTATAAAACAAGAAAAAAAAAGGGGGACTGAAAAGAAAACTAATTTCAGGCCAAAAAAATATAAATGTCAAAATTTAGTACCTGATGAAATTACTTTGTACTTAAGTACAAAGTAGAAATTTATTTACAAGTGTCAATGATTAAAAATACATATATCGAGAAAAGTTTATTCATTAATGTAGATTTTAAATTATGAAAAGAAGGACATTATTTTTCTATTTGCTACAAAACAAAGAAAACTGGTTCTATTATTTTGCACTTAGGTTTATTTTTTATTAGGCTAATTTTAACTTATAAATAGTAAACAAATATAAAATTGTCATTACTTATCAACGGAGCTGCACAATTAGATTAAAATCGTAATAAATATTTCTTATCGATTTACTTGCTTTATTAAATCGGATAATATTTTTCCATGTCAAAGTTTCTTTGGCTACCAGTTTTATTCTTTTAATTACACAGAAACATCTTATTACCACTCATTTATATTAAAAACTATTATTCACAAGAGTTAAATACGCCATAAAAGAGAAAATAAATTTGATTAACAGTCATATTAATTATGTTACCTTAGGAAACAACTTACAAAAACAACCTACCATTATTTTTAAAAAGCGATTATTGCAATAAATGACAAAAAGAATATTTTAAGCTAAACAAATTACAATTTTGTAATCTAGTTATACATATAAATAAATGAAAAAAAAAAAAACAAAACCAAAAGATCTCATAAAATTAAAATTGTTTGGAAAAACAAAAATAACGTTTAATATATTTCACCTAAGTAAAGTCGAACACCTAAAAACAAATCAATGTCGCCATTTTGAAAGACGAAAGGAAAAAGAAAAAAAAAACAGATCTTAATTTTCAATTTTTTAAAGAAAATAACGCAATAAAACTTATGATGCAGTATAAATAAAATAAGACCAAAAGATGAACATTAAATATTACTGAAAGTTCATTACCTTCTCACCAACGTCGCTGCTGGGGCCTGGGGATTCCGATTTCTCTCCATCATCACCATAGGTAGCCAACAACTCCATCTTGGCTTCTTCCTTGTTTCTTTCTGGGCCTAACTCAGTCTCGTTCTGAACACCGACAGCCTCGATTTGAGTTGCGCAAATAATTAACATAAGTTCATGGCGCTCTTTTGGCAAACATAGAAGAGTCTGAAACAAGGCCACGTAAATGGATAAAAAAAAATGTTAAAAAAAATAGTAATAGATAACGCTGGATAAAACAGATACTTCAAAGCAACAACTATCTTGCAAAATATACAAGTAAAAAAAAACTACTTGTGTACCAGGAAGAGATGAAGAAGAAGAAAAAAGCAAAATGTGCTCTAAAAGAGAAATATAAAAATGCACTTTAACTCGCCATGTATAATAGACAAACATTAATTCGCAACAAAATTTCCAAACAATTATGGTTTAGGTTTTATTTAAAACATTCACTAATATTTTGTAATTGTAGAAAAATTTACTAATTATAATTACAAAAAGATAAAATCACCAACAACAATAAGAAAAAAAAGACACTCAAACTCCTAACTCTCCCTGAAAATGCCAATTTCCCTACACAAAACAAAGTTTGTCTATATATGGTAACTTTTTATACAAATGTGGGAAACCAAATCCTTACGGTTTTGTTTTTACTTTTACCTTGTGATTGCATAAATAATCTTATGTTCACAACAATTTTAGCAATAAAGAAAAATATCTTGTTCTATACTCATAATGACATTAACAACCAAGAAAAAAACATGGAAAATTTTTATAAAGAACAACATAAATGACAAAAGAAGAGACAGAAAATTAAATTTATTTATATACTGAAAGCTCAAAAAAAGAAAGAAAAACATTTATGGGATTAATGTAGTGTGTGTGTGTGTCCATATGCACCACAAAGTTGGGCTGAAATTAAGTATTTATCTGCCCAATGAGTGTCTCCACAGAGAACAAAGATGCCATGTTGTCACTATGTCAAAGAGTAAAAGGAGAGAGAGAGGGTTTATGACCCCTTCCTTTTATATTCCTTAATAGAACGCCACCTGACAGATAAGATCACCACAAACCCATTCATTCAGTTGATATAAAGCCATCCTATATTGTCTGATGTTTTATGATTATGAACTTTCATTTTTCTAGATACTAAAAATACCAAAATTGCAGAAAATAATTTAAAAAATAATGAAAATATTTCCTCTTAGAACTTTAAAAAGCAAGTTTTTTTTTTGTTTATTTCAAAGAAATAATTTTGAAGTTACCTGCCACTTAGTGCTTTTTCCTTAGTTAATCCCAGCCCAGTAGATATTTCCTCAAGATGAACAATTTTTATTATTTATCTTGGTATACAAAAGTTTGGGGAAATAATAAATCTAAATACCAATATTATAAAAACTGGAGTGTGTCAAAAAGCATTCTTACTCTTTCTATTGTATCGTTTGATGATTCAAGCTTTTCTGAATTATTTTTGTGGTCATGTTTTCATTTGCCTTGCATAAGCAGTAACTAATCATCTATATCTTGGCCTTATTTCAAAAAATAAGTCATTAACCTTAAAACACACTCACTTTAGATAATACAGTCATTGTTTCATTACATTTCACTTCCCAAATTCTGTGAGCAACTTCAGGACAAATATAAAGTTGTAAGGGCCTATTGGTTGAAAGATTTATTTTTGGAACATTGGGGTTACCAATTGTAAAGGTATCCGTTTGTATATAGACCAATACTATTTATATTATTATACTTTCAACGTACAGGATTCAAGTAAACAACAAAAACTCCAAACTGTGAATCAACAAAAAGTATATATTGAAATAACATACAAGAACAAACATGCAATAAAATTGTATTCAATGTATAGATTAAGGGAAAGAAGTTGTTCCCCTTTAATTGTATTTTGGTTGTAATTGATTGTTTGAAGGAAGTACTTTTTGAGATAAAAATGTTCAGGAATCAGTATTAGAACAAAATCTGTTTGTTAGAATAGATAACACAAGAATACAATTGATCAAACATGTGTTGTATTATAGAATGGTTCGAAATCAACCGAGTCCTGATTGATTGAGCTTGGCTAAGTCACAGAGAGAAATGTAAGTTTATGTTACAAAATTCTGTGTCTGCGTTTGAAATGTTATGAGCAAGATCATGGACTTGTGCGGACAGGTGAATTTTACTGGATCTTACTGATGACTTGTGAAAAAGTCGCCTTTTTAAGGAAAAAGGTAGGCTCCCACAGCAATGCAGGAAAACTTAATCTTGCACTAAAATATATGATTGGTTAAAAATTAACCAATCACTACATTCGTACTAACAGAACAAGCAAGCAAGCTCAAAACCAAAGGATTCAAAGAAACAAATGCGATGGCTAAATTGTCCTATATGAAAGTAGTAGTGATTTATTAGCCAATCGCAGGCAAATAAAATGTGGGCGTGAAAAAACATAGCAATCGCCACAAAGTAACACCTGAAAATTGCTAGTCTCTGTACTTGTATCCACCATTATAATATCTGAGACAGCAAAGTACACAGGAATAACATTGTTGATTTTAGGATGCATAATGGCCACATTGTCTTTAGATGTGTACAGGAAATTAACTTTCCAGTAATGGTCTGTAAAAATGAAGAATGTATTTTTTAAAAGAGGGTAACACTTTAATAACTTAATAACTATACATGCTTAAAAGTTGAAACTTTGCAATTTAATAATTTGATATTTGTTTTAAATGCTGTGTAATTTTTATTTTTCTCCATAATTTCTAAATTAATAAAAATTTATTTTACATCAATATCCCCTCAGGATATCATTTTATTAATAATTCTCAATAAAAAGAGCTTTTATTTTAGCTGAATTTAATTAATAGAATATGTTCTGATAATGTGTCTGCTATAATATGAATATATCTAATCTGTTAATTTTACAAAATCATAATTTATATAAATTAAAAAAGAATTTCTTCACAAATGCTACAAGATTAAAGTATACCCAATAAAACCTAAATTTACTTACTTAGAAGGAAAATTCTTGAAAGTGCCACTATTGAATCTTATCAAAATATAAATCTGTGCCCTGGATTCTTTCAAATATCTCCTTTCCTGAAAAAATTACTCCTTTCCGAAGCCAAGATACATGACCACAAAAATACAAAAAAATTAAAAGAAAATAGCTAAATCCTTAAACTCATGTTATTCAAAACATACAACACATAAATCAATCACAATCCCAAATAATTTAAATGTTAATTTACACCTATACATATAAAAAAAATTTCCCTTTCATTTATAAGGCATTGAACTGCATCACCTCATTTCCATGAACTTGCCTGACTTTTCCGCTAACCTGATGAATGTTCATGAGTACTCCTATGCCAAAACAAATTTTTGAAAAACCAGTAACATTTTTGCTCTTGTATATAAATACTTATCACAAAATAAAATCCTCACAATTGCCTTGATAAAGTCTCTCAGCAGATGAACACATCAGCTAAGTTTTTCTTTTGTGTGTGTGTGTGTGTGTGAAAAATAGATAGGTTAGTTAATAAAATAAGGACAAACAAAACGGTACCAATATAATCAGTATGAAAAACATTTATTGAATATTAATTATTAACCATATGACAGAAATGAAGCACAGAAAGAAAATTTTTAAGTTCTGAATTTTCAGACATGCCTGTGTCATTCATCAACAAAGCGAGAAATAAAAAGAGAAATGGGAATTACCGACAGATGTTTTTGTAGACATACTATAAGAAGCACACATGGATCCTTTCTTCTAATTATATATATATATATATACATATGGGAGAATAGATATATTTTCATCATTAAGAGTATAACCTTAGTCTAATGAAGTCATTTTAGAGAATGAAACACATTCATAATTTTTCACTTTGTCATTCAGTTAATTAATATGTGTTTGGTTTGGTTTGCTTTATTTTCTTTTACAGCATATCAACTTCAATGGGTTATTTAATGCCAACAACATTTTTAGGGCAGATTCATATGAATAGAATATATATTCTTCAGTTTAGATTGGTTTGGTTTATTTTGTTTTATAGCATATCAACCTCAATGGGATTTTTAATGCCAACAATTTTTTCAGGATAGATTCATATGAATAGAATATGTATTCTTTGGTTTAGCTTGGTTTGATTTATTTTGTTTTATGGCATATCAACCTCAATGGGTTATCTAATGCCAACAACATTTTTAGGGCAGAATCGTATGAATAGAATATGTATTCTTTGGTTTAGATTGGTTTGGTTTATTTTGTTTTACAGCATATCAACCTCAATGGGTTACTTAATGCCGACAAAACTCTTTATTGCTAGTAATATTTTGTTTTGTCAAAAATCTGTTTCTGGTAATATTTATTGGATATATTGTTTTATTGGATGTCAGTTATCAGTCAAGGACACATGGCACAGTGGATAAAGGCGTTTGTTAGATCCAGTGACAGGACCCAAAGAGTATGATTTCCATGGCCAGTTAAGGCAATGGAGAACTTTCAGAGGGGAATTAACAGGAGATAACTGATAACTGACATCCATTAAATATGGCATATGGAACTAGAACAGTCTACCCCAGTGAGCAAAATAAAGGGTTCAGTTCGACATTCTAACCACCTGAAGAAGGCCGGAGCGTACAACGGCAGAAACGTTGTAATAAATATGGCAACAAAGATGAGGACAATAGTTCAAATAATGTACATAATACCTCATCTCAGAAATATAGACAGGTACTGAAAGGCCGAAACGTTGTAATAAATATGGCGACAAAAATGAGGACAATAGTTCAAATAATGTACATAATACCTCACCTCAGAAATATAGAAAGAAAAAAAAAGTAACTATTATATTCAATCTATTATTCTTACAGGTGTCTTCTAATGTGCCTTTTGAGCCCAGCTTATATATTTATCTATGTTGATGACACAACTATTTACTCCTGTCTTAATGGTAAGTCTGATCAGTTCAATAAGGTCAGATTAGCAGCTGATCTAAAAAATGACCTACAATCTATTGTTAACTGAGGCAAGAAATGGCTTGTTAATTTTAAGACCTCCAAAATGAAACAGATTTCTTTTAATCATCTTAGAGAAACTTTTTCTGCTAACCTCCAGGAGAGTGACTTCTCTAGCTAATGTTTTCTGCTGACAAGGAAGTAGAAAGTTTAAATTGAACGGATTGTTAAGTCTACTATCAGGAAAGTTGTTTCCCTGTGTTGTGCTAGACAATTTTTCTCACCAGAATCTGTCTTACACATTTATAAGTCTACCATTCGTCCATGCCTTGAATATTGCTGCCACATCTGATCAGGTGTTTCTGCCATGTATTTAGAGATTCTTGATAAAATCCAAAGAAGAATCTGCAATATTATTGGTCCTGATCTGACATCTCAGCTTCATTCATTTTGTCACCACTGTAATGTAGCTTCCATGTGCCTTTACTATAAATATTTTCATGGTAATTGTTTTGATGAGCTTTTTCTCTTTGGTAACTCAACTTAAGCAAAGTTCTAGATCAGCAGTTAGGTCTCAGCATTTTACAATTGAAATGGCCGCTAGATGCAACCATAAGTTCTATGCTAACAGTTTCTTCTTTGCACTTCTCACTTGTGGAACTTTCTTCCAGCTTCCTGTTTACCAGTCAAATTTGATCTTCAAATATTTAAATGCAATGCCAATCATTATCTGACTATATTTCTGAGATGAGGTATTATGTACACTATTTACATTATTCAGACTATTGTCCTCATCTTTATCGCCATATTTATTACAACGTTTCAGCTGTTCTACGCTCTGGCCTTCTTCGGGTGGCTGGAATGTCAAACTGAACCCTTTATTCCGCTCGCTGAGGTAGACTGTTCTAGTTCCACGTGCCATGGATATCAGTTATCAATCAAGGGCACATGGCACAGTGGATAAAAAAAAATTGGTTAGATCCAGTGACAGGACCAAAGAGTGAGTTCAATACCCGGTTAAGGCAGTGGAGAACTTTCAGAGGGAATTAACAGGAGATAACTGGTTAAGGCAGAAGAGAACTCTTGGAGAGGGGATAAACTGATAACTGACATCCATTAGACATGGCACATGGAACTAGGTCTACCCCAGTGAGTGAAATAAAGGATTCAGTTCAACATTCCAACCACCTGAAGAAGACCGGAGCATACAACAGCCGAAACGTTGTAATAAGTATGGTGACAAAGATGAGGACAATAGTCTGAATAATGTAAATAGTGCCAATCATTATCTACTGAGGTGAAAATGATTAAAAAACAAAATATTTTTGTTTAACCAGACAATGCCACATTCATAAGCAAATATATTGAGTCACAGCTGAGGTAATACAGTCTGTTTCACATTGCACACTTTAGTTTGGCTCAGCTGTTATATGGAATCCTCCACGTTTGCCTGTCACCTCCTACAGGAAGATGCACTCTTCCCCAAATAAACCTTTAACCAATCATCACTTTACTTTTCCAAACTCAATCACCCATTGGTTAAAAGGACACTAAAATGTAGCAAAGTTGAAACAAACCTTTTTCCCACGCAGGCCTCTGGAGCCTATTTGGAAACTCAAAAATCTATAAAAAGAATCGCTCAACTTAATTCAAGTTAGTCAGACACTGAGTTTCGAGAGATACCAGCAGACCCCATGTGTGCCAACACACTGACTCAATAACCACTACCAACCTCTCAACAACTTAACACAACTATTGCTGCGTGAAGAAACTTAACTTACAATTTACTAAAAAGTGACATTATCACTACAAAACAGTAATTGTACATTCAATCAACTTTAGCCTATCAGTTAAAGGCAAACAACTCTTCATAACTTAAATCAACACTAGCAGTTGTCACACATATACACACTATCACTTGAACTTACACAATTGACAATTTTCCTTGCAGATATCAAACTATTTTAATTCCACAAACAAACTTAAACTATTAACTTTTACTCACTAAATTTCTGCATGGACAATCTTTGTAATCTTATTTCACTTGCTACATTTAACAAGCAACTTATTATCACTTTGTGTATGTCAAATATATATATATATATATATATATATATATATAAATTCACGTTATTGTTGAAATTTCTAATGACGTTGTTTTCAGTAATTTCTTGAAGTTGTATTGTTTATTTATTTTTGTTTGATTTATTTGTTGTGGATAAATGCATTACGATCACGCACATTCTTGGTCTTCACAAAAAAATCACCTTCTGATACATCTTACTCAGCATAGATTCCGCAACAGTTACATTCACCGTATACATTATCTCCAATCACACACGCAGGATCAAAAAAAAAATCATCCTTCCAAGCACCTTATAATAAAGTAGTGGTTAAGCAAGCTAGTTTTGTCAACCATTATTACTGTAGTGAGTTCAAGCCTTACTGGGTGCCCTGAAATTATGTCTCATACCCGACAAAGCTGTCTAGGTAAGGACAAGTATCATCCTGTATGACTCTTGGGTGGTAAATAAATGTTAGTAATTTTTAGATTCCCCCCATCCTCTCCCTCAAGAACGTATTAGACCCCCCACATCTCTATATTAAGATTAGAAAAAAATGAGGATGAGTTAACATGAAAATGTTTGATTTCATTAAGGTATTTTAAAATTATTTTAGGATGTTATTGGAAATATATTTATAGGATTTAAGATTGCATGTTGGTGTATGATAAATGTGTGTGCACGTGTGTGTGTGTTCACATATAAAAAAATAAATAAGCAACAAAAACTTGGGTTTCTACTACAGACCATATTTTTTTATTTACTTCTAAAAACTTGTGTTCGTCTTGTCAGGTTTCCACATGTCCGCACGTTCAGAGAGCTCCTCTCGACTCAGAAGAAAAACTGGTGTTATATACTTTCCAGTCCCAGACCCACACTGACTATTGGCTAATAGCTGCCCAGTATCGTTCATATGCAAATAGTCTTCTCTCAACAGCCCATTGTGGAAGGAGACACAACTCCTGGTGCTTGCAACACTATATACAACCAACTCGGAGTCTTTTATCAGGCTGATCTAATTCTCTGTTACAAAACTGTAGGGAAACAAAGTTTTCAATGTTCTCTTGGGTATATCTGTTTTCTTTTTTTGGTCCATAAGTTAGGATAAGTAATGATAAGAATGGTTAAAATGCTTGAGCTCAAGTCAGCTTTACGCTGAGTTGGAACAACTGAAGTAAAAGTTGTACTTACTTCCTCAGTGGAGGTTCTGCAAAAACACGTCTGAACACTATGTGTTGGAAAGTGGAAAGAGAACATAGTTCTGACCTTTTCAGAAGCGGGGTCATACAATTGTGCAGATGACCTTTCCAGTTCCTTTATTACTAACATCATAGGAAAATGTATTTTTTTTTTTCTTTATTTTAATTTTCCCATATATTATATGTTTCTTTCCCATTGATGGGCATTTATTTATATTGTAACATTGGGAAAATCCAAAATATTTCCATGGAGTTTTGACAAAGATATTGAAAGATGTTTATTTTCACTATTTACATTATTCAGACTATTGTCCTCATCTTTGTCACCATATTTATTACGTTTCAGCCGTTGTACACTCTGGCCTTCTTCAGGTGGTTGGAATGTCAAACTTAACCCTTTATTTCGCTCACTGGGGTAGACTGTTCTAATTTCATATGCCATGTTTTTAATGGATGTCAATTGTCAATTATCTCCTGTTAATTCTCCTCTCCAAGTTCTCCACTGCCTTAACCGGGGAATTAACAGGAGATAAATGACAACTGACGTCCATTAAACATGGCATGTGGAACTAGAACAGTCTACCCCAGTGAGCAAAATAAAGGGTTCAGTTCGATATTCCAACCACCTGAAGAAGGCCGGAGCGTACAATGGCCAAAACATTGTAATAACTATTGGTGACAAAGATAAGGATAATAGTCCAAATAATGTAAATAGCGTACATAATACCTCATCTCAGAAATAGAGACAGATACTTGAAGGGCCGAAACGTTGTAATATTGTCCTCAACTTTGTCACCATATTTATTACAATGTTTCGGCCGTTGTATGCCCCAGCCTTCTTCAGGTGGTTGGAATGTTGAACTAAACCCTTTATTTTGCTCACTAGGGTAGACTCTTCTATTTCCACGTGCCATGTTTAATTTCTTTGGGTCCTGTCACTGGATCTAACCAACGCTTTTATCCACTGTGCCATGTGTCCTTGAAGAAGGCCGGAGTGTGCAACAGCCGAAATGTTGTAATAAGTATGGCGACAAAGATGAGGACAATAATCTGAATAATGTAAATAGTGTACATAATACCTCATCTCAGAAATATAGACAGATAATGAACAGCCGAAACCTTGTAATAGATATGGCAACAAAGATGAGGACACTAGTCCGAATAATGTAAATAGTGTACATAATACCTCATCTCAGAAATATAGACAGATACTGAAGGGTCAAGACGTTGTAATAAATATGGTGAAAAAGATGAGGACAATAGTCTGAATAATGTAAATAGTGAACATAATACCTCATCTCAGAAATATAGACAGATACTGAAAGTCCGAAACCTTATAATAAATATGGCGACAAAGTTGAGGACAATAGTTTGAATAATGTAAATAGTGTACATAATACCTCATCTCAGAAATATAGACAGAGGCATTTATTTTTAGTTTTATTTCCTTCCGACGTTCCTATATTTTGAAAGACTTTTTTTTAATCATTTCCCAACTGACCTATTTATCAATAAAGCAAGAAAAAAGCAGCTGCAATTATCATGCATTTACTGCAGTCAGTTGTGAAAATAAAAAACAAATATTCAACAACATCTCTTTACTGCCAATGCAAATGGCTTTTCTATACTTAAGCTGAGCACAAGACAATTTTTCAGTTTGCTTGTGAATTCTCTAAAATGCTAAATAGACTCATGGTATGATTCGTGTTAGTTTGAAACTTGTGTCCCAAATTTGCAACAGTCAGGCATTTAGTTGTGACTGAAGATTTAATTGTGACAGTTTGAGGTTCATGTTTGCAGTGGGTCATGTAGACTTTTAAAACAATTGAATACCCACCAATTATTAGATTTACTGTTTTCCAACACCCTCTTTTAACCCCTTTTTATTTGCCACCTGAAGGTATTAACATCTCTTTATGAGCAAGCCTTTGAGTAATTGTTATTATTATTAAAAAAAACAAAAACTCCATCTTGCCCAATAGGGAACACAGGAGAATGCTTCCAAATAGCAAGTTTTAAGTTGAAATATTCTGTTACTTCATTATTCCATAGCCAGTTACCGTATTTGATGGTATATTAGATTATTTGATTTTTTATGCAAAGTTAACATAACTGGTTCCTTAACTAGCGGTGTTTGTACCTAACCTAACTTCATCTTACTTGCTTCCCTGATAGCTATAATATTCAAATGTAATATCAATCGACATCTTCTGATGTGCTGATCTTGTTCCTTGTCCTTCTCTTTATCCTTTCCTCAAACACGCCTCTTTACTCTCACTCTCTGTAACCCCTTGCGTGATAGTGGCACTCCCACCTTTCTTGGGATGAAATTCTTAAAAAAAAAAAAAAAAAAATCAACAAATCACTAATCAAGCATCAAGCATAACGTTCCTTAAGTAGTGGTATTTGTACCTAACCTAACTTTGACTGTGATTTTAAATATAAACTGATGATCATGAATCCTATAAACCATCAGGGAAAACAGCAATGAGTGCATCTAGGGCAGGGGTCGGCAACCTTTTCTAAGTACTGACTTAAGGTTTTAAAATCATTCAATGTGTCAACAGCATATGTATCTTTATACAAGTCAAGGTCAATATACCTGTTCTACAATGTATTTTATATACTAATATATGAAGAAATTTTGAAAAAACAAACAAAAATCCTTAAATGTAGTTAAATGAAAGAAATGTCAACGTCTGACGTTTCGGTTTATTAAACCTTTTTCAAGACAATATTCATCAAAATACAATTCAGTTCAATATGACAAATACGATGGACATAAAAACACAAGTCTTATTCAGAACAGATAACTGAAAATTTTTAAAATGATCAGCCTTCCGTCTAACATGGTCACGCTGTCGTCACATGGGCGACGCTTTCATAACGTATTCTTAAAAATTTTTCAAAATTTCTTCATTCTGTCGGATTTATATCCATTTACACTTGCTTATATACTAATATATACAATAATATGTCAAATGGTTTAGTGTGATGTCATATGTAGTGACTTACGTGAATGAGGCTGCACAAATGAATGCAATTTATTTATTTATTAATTTAATTTTTTATTTTTTTATTATTATAATACTGATAAAATATGTGTGCCCATTAATTATATCATATGAATGTCAAGATATCTTCTCCTGAGGTGAATGATATTTTATTTAATGTCGGCTGTTTATGTATAATAATAACTTCTAGAGTTTTCAGTCTTTCCTTGTATTGGCTGCTGTAGACCAAGGGTTCAGCAACCTTTTGCTATGTGCCGACTTAGTGTTTTAAAATCATTGAGTGTACCAACAGCATACATAGTTTTATACAAGCCAAGGTCAATATACCTGTTCTACAATCTATTTTATATAGTAATATATAGTATATATACTTTAGTATATATTAAAATTGAAACAGCTAAATATCTTCTTTGTGTTGTAGTAGTTATTGGTTCAAACTTCATGATGTCATTTGTGGTTGTGTGCCATTAGAAATTGCTTGGCACGCCATGTGTGGCACATGTGCTGTAGGTTGCTGACCCGATCTATAGCATGTAAATATATGTCAAATATCAAATACAACAGAGATTAATGAGTTTTAAGCTGAGAATTCCATCAAATACCAATTGTCTCATTACTATTTTGTTTCACATAGCAGATAAAAATTCAGTTGCCTCTTTGAAATGTCCTTGGCACACTCGTCTTGTTTACATGGCCTCAAAAGGAGAAAGAAAACAAAAACAAAAAAAAAAACACACACACACAAATGGCTGATCGGTTCTACTTAAAAGTGATGTTTCCAAATTATTTGACAATTTTTTTTAATCCTTAATAAATAAAAAAAAACACTGAGACAAAAGCAAAACTTGTACAATGGGATAACCTTTTTTTTTTTTGTTAGGAATTTAAGTTTTAAATAATTCATCCAATATCTGTCACACCTGAAAAATACATGATTTGTACCTAAGGGTGACAATGGATGTAAAAGCATTTTTGATGCTATTGCTTTGGTAGATAGAATAGTTATGGGAGAGTGGTTTGCCCAACTGCTCACTCCAACTCTTTTCTCTGTTTAATCACCACGGTACACCAATTATAAAAAACAAAACTTGATTTCGATAATTGAAATGGGACAGATTACAAGTAGAAGACACTAATGTAAAGTGACCAAAATTCAAAGTGTTTACCAATTTGGTTTTCTTTGTCTCTTAGAGTAAACTGTGGATACAGTTATCTGCCTTTCTAAGGAACTTTCTAAAAAAAGGGATAATTTAATACTTTCTTTATTTTTTTCTGTGGTATATTCAGTTGGTGAATAAACTTGTTACATTGTAAACCTCTCGTTTCATTCTTCTTTCTTATAGACTTCCTGTTATAATGTCAACTTACCACTGCAACCCAACAAGCTAAGGGCACAACTCAGTCTTGTCAACTGCAATCTGGGAATATAAGTAACAACCACATATATTTAGACTAACATCCTCCTCCTCTCTATTGAAATTATTCATTAATCTTGTGGTATAGAAGACGGATGCCAAAAAAGAAAATGCAGCAATAATTTCTGGATGGAGGAAAAAAAGTTCCATTTTTTTTAAATAGGAAATAAAAATTTCCTGACAGAAATGAAATAAAAAAAAAATTCAGTCAGATTTTGTTGGTTAGAGAAAAGCATTATCTTATAATGTCTCTCCCATCACATTTTGTTTATTCATTGTCAAAAATTACCAATACCATCTGCCATTGGCTCAGGGACTCTCTCTTGAATCTCCAGACCATTCATACATGTATCTCCATCTATCTCTCCTCAATGCTGTAAGCTATCTCTTCTTTCTCTATCTCTCACCATCCTCCCAAGACTGGTGTACTCAATCAGCCTTGTCCATATTATTGGACATGCTATCCCTCTACATCCGTTTGCACACATATTCGTGTTTGGTGACTTTAACGCCCACCATACAAAGTGGTTTAAAGACTTTGTAACTGACCTCGCTGGCATACGAACCCTTAACTTCACAATTCCTCAGACAAGTGGTTGACTTTCTGACATATTTCCTCAGTAACCAGGCTGGTAAGGCTTCCTTTCTTGATATCTGTTTCACTTCCATACCCGAGTCTTATTGTGCCACACAGCTCTGCCCTCTTGGCAACTCTGATCATACTGTAGTGTCTGTCAACATCTCCTTCTACTCCTCCCTCCAGCAAAGAACCTTCTACCAACAGAATATCTTTTTGTTATCAACAAACTGAAGAGTAAGCGTTCTCAAAGCAAATTTGTGGCTTTCACAATACAAAGAAAGAAAATCACTTGTAACGTCAGGAAAATAACTCACCGAACGCTGTAGCCAAAACTGCCCGAATTTTCCTTCCCAAATCGACAACACCAACTGCTTTTATCGGCAGAACCTATTTTTTCCATTAGTCGACAGCGGGATAGAATGCTCCGTGATTTGCATATTAATATACTCTTATAGCGACTCCTCACGATGGACTTGTTTTTTTTTGCCACAGAATACACGACACGCCGCTGTCGCTTTGTTGACGAGGTAAGTCGCTATAAGAGTTTTGCTGACTACTTTTTTAATCCCTCCCGGCAGATCGCATTACAAAAACACACGAACTTTTTTCCGGGGGTACTTGATTATCTCATTCACTACACGAACAGACTGGGACTCCTTCCGTGATTTCCTTTGTGATGACCCCTGGAATGTGGTCTTTAATCTCCATGTTCAAAAATGTGCTTCCGAGGTCTTCTCTTATATAAAAGCTAGAATCAAGGTTTTCATCCTCACAATGAAATATAAAGTTAAATCGCGCTCATCCCCTTGGTTCTTAGCTGCTTGCTCATCTGCTATTGCCCATAAGAATCACTTCTTTCATCTGTACCGGAGGAACATGTCTCAGCACGTAATGAGTACAAGCGTATCCTAAACGAAGCAAAGTCATAGTCCTTTATTCAATCAATTTAAGGTCCCGATTTCCTCAGCTGATAAGGCCGAGTGCTTTGCTTGGAAATTCTCATCCGACAATGCTCAACTCATCCAGTGTACCGACACTTGATTTTTGAGCATCATCTCTAAATTAGGCTCCCATAAGTGGCTTAAACACTCTATAACTGACCTTGCTGGCATATGAACCCTTAGCTTCACAATTCCTCACACAAATGGGTGACTTTCTGAAATATTTCCCCAGTAACCATGATGGAAAGGCTTCCCTTCTCGACTTTTCTTTCTACCACCATTGCAATCTTGTTGTGTCACGTAACTCTGTCCTCTTGGCAACTCTGATCATGCATTAGTGTCTGTTAACATAGCTCCTTCTATTCCTCTCCCAGCAAAAAACCTGTGTTATCAACAAGTACACTGGAATTCATTCCGTGATTTCCTTCACCATGTCCACTCTCTTTTTTTCTACATGGCAACTGCTCCGATGAGCTATTTTTGCTGGTTCCCCAAACTGCATGAATTTAAGCATGCTACTAGGTTGGCATCTCACTTCCACCCTTTCACTGTCAAAACAGTTAAATGTAGCCGTCTCTTCTACTCCAATGGCTTCTTATCTTGCACTTCCCGTCTTACTTGCTCCCCTGTTAGCTATAAACTTCAAAAATTCAAATGTAATATCAATCGACATCGTCTGATGTGCTGATCTTGTTCTTCATCCTTCTCTTTATCCTTTCCTCAAACATGCCTCTTTACTCTTGCTCTCTGTAAGCCCTTGCATGATAGTGGCACTCCCGCCTTTCTTGGGATTAAATTCTTAATGAAAAAAAAAAAAAAATCACTAACCAAGCATAATGTTATTGAATTACAACAAAGAAAAAAATTATAAAGAAATGTGTTTTTTCTCAAATAAGATTGTTTTTTTTCCATCTTTAATTACTTTAACCACTTAAGATAACAAAAACCAAAAAAAAAAAACCTGACATGAGTGTATAATTGAATTAAAAAAACAGCTGGTAATAGCCCAATTATAGCAATATGCCAACTCAAAAAAGGGAAAAACAGTTTAATGTTGCAAATGCCTCTTAAAAAAAATGAAAAAATTATCAAGACTTCACAGTTGATTTTTTTTTTTACATAATTTGTAAACAAAATCAAATAATGCACAAAAAAAAACAAACAAAAAGTTAAAGGATAGTAATGAGTGTACTTTAATATACAAAACATTTCTGAATAAGTTTTCAAATATATGCAACTTCAGAAATAATGTTTGTGTTGTCGACATAACACACACACACATTCTGGTGAACAGCTCAAACAAATGATTTAGCTAAGGTGTAAAACAAATAATATACTCACAAATCAATGAAGTAAAAAAAAAAAAAAGTTAATGATAGAAGTAATTTTTTTTAATTAACAAATTCAGGAATTCTGTATTTTACATGTATACAAATTCATTCAACAATCTAAAGGAATTTGTCCAAAATCATCATGGCCTGGTAATTCAAACTTAGAATTTTTTAAAGAATAAAATAGTCTCACTCAAAGTCAAAGCACCAGCCAAGTTGGAAAAAAAATAAAATAAAAAATAAAAACAGAAATTCATAAAAAAAAAACAAAAAAAACAAATACACAGAAACATACAGACAGATCTTGCTAACCAACTCAACAATTCTCTTTTTATATCAATCTGAATACAGAAGAAAAAGAAAGAGGGTAGAGTGCATTGGATAAAATATCACAAGCCTAACAATTCAGGAAACTAATAAAAAAAAAAAAAAAGAAGATCAAGTCTACACCTGTTCTTCATCATACAAACCTACATATTGTCCATCTCTACTCCAAGATATTTACAGAAAATGAAAGCAAAACCTTTGCTAATATTTACTAAGTTTTACCTACATTTGGCCCAAGCCCAAAGTAGGTAGAGTAATATTATGTCACAGCAATCATCTATAATTGGGAAGAGTTGGTCAGGCTTTAAATTCAGTTAAAAGGTCAAGCATTACCATTGGTGGAAAAAAAGCCACAATGACCTCATCTATTAAGTAGTACAATATTTTGAGAGGGAGAAAAAAAAATTGCAATTACCAAGTTTTTTTTTAATAAAAGTTAAAAGAAATCGTATATTTTGATTAACAAAATTCCAAAATCAAAGATTAAAGCAATTGTACTCTTCACCCATTTGAAAAATAAAATTAATAAAAATAAATAAAAAATAGAATTTTTCTTTCATCTTTGAAGAACAAAACAAAAAAGAAAATTGTAATTGTTGTAAAAGAAAAAAAAAAAAATTTCTGATCACAACTCACTTCTGAAAATAACCAATTATCTTATTATAATCGTGCTTGTGTCTGCCTTCATTAGTTCATATGACCATTACTCCCTGCCAACACCTAAAAAATAATGGACTATTCCATTTTGATCACATGGTAAGTGCAGAAAAGACACTACTTGGTTTCAGTAAGAAAATGAAAGAAAGGGAAGACAGAAGTTAAGAGAGAGAATCAGATTAAGTTGATATACTACACTTTTCACTTAGCCAAAAGGCTGATAAGCAAAGGCAGTCGCAATAAAAGCGTCAGATACACAGTATCAAATAATGAAAATTGAGTAAGGTAATTGCCAAAAAATCCATTTACCATAAATAAAATAACTGTCTGCTGAATCATTCTTAAATTATTGAGAGAAATCTTTGCAAAACAGGGATTTGGCCAGTTTTATTTATTTGAGAATTTTTTTAAAAATTTAAAAAATTTTTTTTTTTTACCATCCTGTCCCATATCCAAGGACCAAGACTGTCTCTTATACGGCTAAACAGTTACTATGCTACTATTTACCTATAATTAGGGAGAGAAGTGTATTCAAGCTTTTTTTCTTAAAGAAACAAACAGCAGAGTGTCAATTTCATTCTCCATTTGGTTAGCAAAGACGACACCTACACATTCCCAATCACATGGTCTGAGTGCAAAATATGCAACTCTTTCAACCATCCAGCAAATGGCTAATTAAGGCAAAATGAAAAATATGTTATGCTAATGGTGGCGATCTGTCAAGTAAATTTCTGGAGTAGTGGGTGAGATTGGCAGTGTTTTTTTGCAAACCCCAAGCAAAACTATAATTTAAGTAATCATTTAAACCATATTAAATAATATTTGCTATTTTAAATAAACTAATACAATTATTTTAATATCTGCCTATATCTCTGAGATGAGGTATTATGATTACTTACATTATTTGGACTGTTATCCTCATCTTCATTGCTACATTTACAATGTTTCGGCCATTGTATGCTCTGGCCTTCTTCAGGTGACTAGACCTAAAGTGTTGTGAGTTCAATACCAGGCCACAGCAGCGGTGAACCAAACTTAGAGAGTTGAATTAAAGGGAAATAACTGAGACATCCGTAAGAGGAATGGCATGTGGAACTAGAACCATCTACCCGGGTCGATGAAATAAAAGGTTCAGTTTGAAATTCCAATCACCTAAAGAAGGCCAGAGCATACAACGACCAAAACGTTGTGAATCTGGCAATGAAGATGAGGATAACAGTCTGAATAATGTAAATAATGCAAGTAATCATAAACCTCATCTCAGAGATATAGACGGATATTGAAGAAAAATTCCAATCACCTGAAGAAGGCTGGCACGTACAACACCCGAAACAGTGTGAATATTGCAATTACAATTTTTTTAAGCAGTAATGGTAAAGATGACAGACAAGTAAATTAATCCTGCCAAAGACAATAAAAAAAAAATGATTCTTCAAATCTTCCTTTAGTTAAGAATTAACTAACGCTTTATTGAAGGAGTTATTTACATTAGCATCCACACCTTTGTCACTTTCAACAGTTCTTCCCACCTTCTTCAGATGTATTCGACAGCTTCTAATCATAAGTTTTATTTCTGCCAGTCTTGAAAAGAATTTATGTGACACTGCAGACATTTTATATGAAATAAAACTTTGGTGGTTGAGGAGAAAGATTATAAGATACGATGACTGTCTAAAAACGGTAAGCTTACTAGTGCTAAAGAACTTAACAAATAATAACACTTTGCCAAACTTCAAACAATAACTGCAACCTTTCCTCAATTAGAACCCCCCCCCCCAACCTCGTCCTGTGAGATGATGGCGATATTGGTCCTGCTGAACTATCATCCAAAGAAGTACTTTTTTTTTAATTACTTATATTTTATTATTTTGAGGTTACACATGGCATATTTAAGCTATCAATATTGAAGTCTTTTTATAAGTGTATTGTAGTTCTAAAATTTCAATATTTCTTGCATTTTTTTTGTTAATGTTTGATAATTATTGAATCACATTGAATGATTATGATATCATTATGATATTTACATCAACAAATGAATCTATTAAATAGAGATGTGAAATTTGCCCGTGACAGAGTGATTAGAGAATTTGCTTTCTGACCATGATCAATTTGTCAGGAAGGTGATTTGTTGATTCTATCGGTCTTGAGTGGTGATCCCAGTGGGTAGCACCTTTGGAAAGTGACTGAAAACCACACCACAGGTTGACTGAAGCTATGCAAGTGAAATTGGAGGGACAGAATTGTTTGTCAATGGTCATGTGAGCACAAAGTCACAAGTCATCGTGACCGAGGGTTTGAGCATACTGGCCTTGCTCAAACTGTTGATCATGTCAGATAATGTGCTCTCTACCAGAAATTAATTTCTGCTCAGTCACTTCTGATAAATTAACCATGGTAAGATTTGAACTTGGGTCAAATGATTTTGAAACACCACACACTTATGCCCGAGTCGGTGGTGAAGTTCCCAAACAAACCAAAAAGGGTTTAAAAAAAAAAAAAAATAAATTACTGATATTTGGTCAGATTTTGAGAAGTGAGTTGGGTCCCAGAAATTTTCACCCTCCCCCACACGATTTCTTTTTCTCTCAATTTGGTTGGTTGACCCTTTGTATCCAACAGTTTTCCTCATCATGGAAAAATCTTCAAGCAAATGAAATAAAAAGTTTTCACTTGCCAAAGATAACAATAAAACACCCGGACTTCAGAACAAATAGACCTTTACTTATTCCGTAAGATACAATTCATCATTTATTCCACACAAAAGCGGCTCATTAAGCATCAGACAAAGAAATGAAGATTTCATGATTCTTAACAGAAAGCAAACACGATAAATATATTTGTT
This sequence comes from Acanthosepion pharaonis, assembly GCA_903632075.3. Classification (NCBI taxonomy): domain Eukaryota; kingdom Metazoa; phylum Mollusca; class Cephalopoda; order Sepiida; family Sepiidae; genus Acanthosepion; species Acanthosepion pharaonis. The sequence goes on along the minus strand of CAHIKZ030000884.1, from coordinate 649,149 downwards.
AGTTTCATTAGGTCAAACGTCAAATAAAACAATTTACTTTCTTCCCCTCCACAAACTATTAAATGATTTTATGGAATACAGATATTTATGAGTGAAAGAGGGGTAGGAGAGGGGGGGTGAAGCAAGATGGGGACAGGGAGAGAGAGAGAGGGATCTACAGGGAAAAAAAGAGTGTAAAAAAAAAAAAGAAGCTGCATTACAACTCTGTTTCAAGAAGGCAAGTAGATTCAGTCTTGAAAAGCAGCATTCTAAACCTTGGCTTATAACTGTACTCAAGTACAAATATAGGCATTTATACAAGAAATCTGCCTGTATCATCAAGCAGGCACTGACTAAATAGATCTATCAAAAGATCAATAGATTCATTTGATGATCAAAAATGAAAGTTGTAAAATGACCACTGGTGAAGTTCAAGGCAGCCAATCATGCTTAAATCTTGTTGATCTTTAACTGTCTGGCAAAAGGCCACAAAGTTGAGACACATAAAGAGGATCAAACTGACTATGGTGGTAATGTAACATTAACCTGTTAACAATTGCTGTATAGCAATGAGCACTCTTAACAATATTTATTCTTGTTATAGATAAGATGTTGATTAGCCAATATTCTTGACGTTAGGAGTGAAGACTTGCTTTCCTTGGTTGAACAACCTCACTTTATTAATGTATGGAGAGAGAGAACAACCTCACTTTATTAATGTATAGGGAAAGAAAGAAAAACTGAACAGATGGTTTTGTTTTTTTCACTTCAAATTGTCTAAAAGACACACAAAAAAGAACTTGTATGATATTTGGCAGCATGACTAGATCTAGATATCAGACAAAGTAGAAGTGGGGGTAGGGAAAAACAAATAAGATTTTCTTTACCTGCTCCTCATCATCCTAAACACATATCTTACTGGTGTCAATTTAAACTGACACCTTCACCCCCCAACACTCCCTATTTACCTAAACTATAATTATAAACTGTAATCTGAAAGACAAAGGTTCTACTGAAATCTGTTGGAAATTTTTCAAGTTTTAATCTGAAATCAAGAAAATACAAAGAAATGGTCAGAATATGTAAAAAAGGAAAAAAAAAAAGATGTCAGTTTAAACTTAAACCAGGAAGAAATTGATAAACAACAGCAATAAAAAAAATCTGGAAAAAAAAAGTACAAAGATAAATTGCTTATGTAAAAATCTTTACTCAGTTGTTGGCTTTAGTGTGTTTAGTACTTTAAAAAGAGCAAGGGTTATGGTGGTGCAGCCATATTGCAGAAGGTCATCAAAGGATTTGAAATAAGGAAAGTTTGGACCTTGTTCATCATTTTTTTCTCTGTCCATCTTATGTTCAAATGAATCCAATAAATTTGTCATATTTTCTACAGCACTCCTAATGACAAGACAGAAACTCATCGGTTGTTCTAAAACTATTGTTATATCACACTATGGTTAGCTTTGTCTACTACTATGTTAATAATGGTCTGCCTGGCCTTTTAGTCCCAGGCTACTTTAGTTTGCCAGCATTATAAATAATAAAAGGAGCTTTTTGAAAACAATCTCCACTGAAGGCAACTTTATATTAAAAAAAAAATATTAGGACTATAGTATAATTTTTTTATTATCTTTATAAAGAATAAAGAATTATGTCTTTCCCTGAGGATTAAAAAATGAAAGGCAGACGGTAACTGAAATGTTTTTTTTTTTTTTTAAAGTCTAAAAGGAAAATGGCTGACATAAAAACACACACAAGTGGAGAAGAGTTGAAGAAAAACGTTTCTGAAGGAAATTTGCTTTCACGGATGCTTATCAAGAAATTCTACATTGACAACTCCATGTACCCCCAATTAAATGCTGGAAAATTAAAAATATATTTAAAAATGCATAATCGTTCAGATAAGATTTTAAACAATTGACATATTTGTACACAACATCGCAGAACCTCTTCAAAATATCAGAGATTCTAGCAAAGAAATTCAAGGAAAACAAACAACCTTAAAAAAATAAAAGTAATTTCTTTTTTTTTAAAAATGGCCCTTTTAAGTACGAACATTTACCATTTTATGGTTGTGTTCAAAATGTAAAAATGACTATAAATTTTGGAGAAAAATGTATTTATATATAAATGAATATTTAGACTGGACACAATATAAGTGGTATTTGAAGTGTAAAAGTCTAAAATGTACAAATTGTTAATGAACTTTGAAAAAAAAAAAATGTCAAGCACTAGTGGTATGATTATTGTTTAGTTTTCTTTTTTAAAGTTTCTTCTTCTTCTGTTGCTTTTCGCTTTCTGGAAGTCTGAAAATAGAAACAAAAGATATATATATATATATATATATATAAAAAACACGAAAAACTCCATGTGGATCACCATTTTAATTTTAAAAGTTACCTCCCTTTGAATTTCTTTACTTCGCATCAATCCAGAAAGAAAAAGAAGAGAAAAATGTAATAGTTATTCTACTTTGTTGTAGTGAGTTCAATCCTAGCTGGATATGCAACGCTTGGGGCTTTGTGCCAGAATAAACAATTGAATAAAGCTATCTCACCAAAGAGCAATTTATTTACCAGTCCTGGGGATATGACAAACTACATTTGGCAGGAAAGCCTCTGATTGGGAGATTTTAAGGAGCATGGAACCATCTCTTAATTACTGTTACTACCAGGTACACCTTGATCTGGGGTGGTAGCACCTGTTAGGGTCCCAGATATAAGCAAATAGTGAACCCACAAACAAAAAGAAAATAAGTATAAAAATAAATTTTTATAGTAAAAATACCAGCACTACATTTTTATATAGAAAAAATGATTAATTTGCAGTTTATCACCCACGCTCAGTTGCATTAAAAATTTCAAGAATACTTCTTTTTTTTTTTTTAAAGCAAGGTGGGATGCCACTAGTACTTAAGGGGTTACAGAGTGTGAGTGAGAGTAAAGAGGCATGATGGAGGAAAGGATGAAGAGAAGGACAGGGAAGGGGTCAGGGCATCTGGAGATGTCGTTTGACATTACATTTGAATAGTTGGAGATTATAGGGAAACAAGTAATAGGAAGGGAATTCCGCAGACGGGAAGTGCGAGACATGAAGCTATTGGAGTAGAAGAGATGGCCACATTTAACTGTTTTGACAGTGAAACGGTGGGACCGTGATGCCAACCTAGTAGCACATTTAAATTCATGCAGTTTGGGAACCAACAAAAGTACCTCGTCAGAGCAGTTACTGTGAAAGTATTTGTAGAAAAGACAGAGGGAGGTGACAGCACGTTTGTGAGAGAGCGACTGTAGATGAGATGCCAGATCAGGGCCAATCACATTGCTTATCCATCTCTGGATCTTGTCGAGGACCTTAAGGCGAACAACAGGGACACCAGACCATATATGACAGCAGTACTCCACGCAAGGGTGAATTGTTGATGTGTAATTGTACATGCCTCATTCTAAACTGGCTTGATAAATTTGATAAAACCTACTGTTTCGGAGTTATCGGCAGTAAAAGTTCGGATTCATTTGCATTGCGGCAGCAATTCCTGGCATTGTTTGCATACATTTGCTGCAGAAAGCTAAGCACAGAAGAGAATGGCCTTGTTTACTAGTCTAACTTGTCTCCATTAATGTGCAAGAGAACTATATTGCATGCACAATAATCAAGACAAGTGAATGTTCTATTCATAGCTATTCTGCAGCAAATATATGCAAACAATGCCAGTAATGGCTGCCGCAATGCAAATGAATCCAAACGGTAGATTTTATCAAATTTATCAAGCCAGATTGGAATGAAGCATGTACAATTGCACATAAATGTAAGTATTCTGGAAATTTTTAATGTGAATTGAGTGCGGGTGCTAAACTGCAAATTAACAAAAAAAAATTACCAACGATACATTTTATCTGTAGTTGAAAGCATACAATTGTGTTCAGAATATATTTAGTTGAAGCCATATAATGAAATATAGATAATAGGAAATGTTTACATTTCAAAAACTTTATACTTCTAATGAAATAACAGTGGAATACAACATACATACAACTAGAAAACTTGTATCTTTTGTTCCCTTACCCACCACCAACTCTCATCTGTGGGTTTTATTTTTTTCTAGCCTTTTTTTTTTCCACCTTCCTTACCCACTTCCTCCACCTCTTCTTCCAATTTCATCCTTCTTCAACTATTGTTCTGCAGGTTTCTTGATCAAAAGTGTCATCAATTCCAACTTGGAAGGACCAAGTAATGAGAAGATACTACACACTGATCCAAGGTAAAAAAAAAGTATAATGGTCATATATACAAACCAACAGAATAATAGACTTTTTGTTAACAAAAAAAAAAGAAAGTTTAACACATCATCAATGTAGTTGTGCTAGCAGCCCATAGGGTGAAGAAGAAAGAAAGCAATTAGCAGGACTTCACCTGGGAACTGAAGAGAGTTTTGGAATAAAGATAAGAATTAAGTGATCAAATATTTTAATACACATTCATTTGGTATATCTGGTCACATGCTAAATGTACTATGGACATTTTGGCATTTGTTAACTTTCTACATATACTGTTATTACTTAAAATCACAAAAGGGTTTTGTTATATTTGTTTCATAAATCCTATCCATGATATCATGGTTTATATAAACATCTAGACATATATTATGCACAAAATCTACTCACGGGTGACACTGAGCTGCAGTTGCCATTTGCATTTGGATACATGAGTTTTTGAGCTTTTTTAACAGCATCTTCATTTTTCTGAAAAAAGAAGTGAAAGAGTATAAAAAAAAAAATCAACATAAATGCCACAATGGTCATTAATTCTTTCTATTTTGTGATATCCTAGACTGTCTATATCTCTGAGATGAGGTATTATGATTACTTGTATTATTTACATTATTCGGACTATCCTCATTTTCATTGCCATATTCACAATGTTTCGGCCGTTGTACACTCCGGCTTTCTTCTGGTGATTAGAATTTCAAACTGAACCCTTTATTTTGTCCAACAGGATAGAGTGCTCTAGTTCCACATACCATGCCTCTTCCTGATATCTCAATTACTTCCCTTTAACTCTCCAAGTTTTTTTGTTCACCACTGCTGTGGCCTGATATTGAACTCACAACTATTTGGGTTTAGTCACTGGAACTAACCAATGTGTTTATCCACTGGGTCAGTGGGCTGGAGGAGGCATGGCACTAGAACAATCTACTCCAATAGACAAAATAAAAGGGACTGGTCCAAAATTCCAATCACCTGAAGAAGACCAGTGCATACAACAGCCAAAACATTGTTGTGAACATAGCAATGAAGATGATGATAACAGTCTGAATAATGTAAATAATATCCTAGACTAATTGAACATAAAGCTCACAAGTTTTGGCCCGATTGAGTAACTGCGATAATTTTGCTTATTTCCTGCTAGTTCTGATGTTTGGCATTCAAATTCTACTTAGATTTAAACCCATTCAGACCTTTTTCTGAAGACTTTGTTGTTGTGCCCCAAAATCCACTTGATACAAGTCATTTTTGAAAAAAGGCATGTAGAGTTAACTGTCTGCAAATTATAATATTCATTTAAATAAGATTTTCCTAGAAAAAGCAACAATCCAGAACCAATTGTCTCCAAATAAACGATTAAATATGTGTAAGGTTTGATTAAACTCAAATGATCATAACTTGTGAGATAATTGAAGTTAGGACAAAGTTAAACCAGCTCCCAAATTCCGAGACTCTCTCCTTTCAGACTAGATACACTGCATATCACTCAGGAAATGTCTCAAAAATTCCAGATGCCACACAAGCCCATTGTCTTATACGGAACATTGGAATATATCTGGCAGTCAATTACTTACCCAAATGCCATAGACAACCAGTACTTGTACCTGGCTTAACTCCATAATATTAAATATAAATTCAAGGTGAGAGGGTCTTATATGCCACAAACAGCAACAGTAATTTATTCAGAATTCTGCTGTAATTAAATTGTATTAAAAAAATATAGACAAGTAGATTTTTAAAATTCTAACAACATAATTTTGAAAATTGAATTTCTTTTATTGCAGAAGGTCCACAGCAATAATAAGTTTAATTGCCTGACATCCCCCCAATGCAGTCGAGCCAGGTAAGAGAGAGTCTGATACTTACGAGCCAAGGATGTTCTAATGTTTCTTTCAATGTGATTCTTTTTGATGGATCAACAGTCAGAAGTTTTTTCACAAGGTCAATAGCTACAAAGAAAAGAAAACAAACAGTCGAAGGAAACAAATCCAATTTCTTTAGTTCTTCACATCGGAGCATAATAGGATTATTAAGGATTTTACAAGTACTAATCTATTAAGTACATAAATGCAACAAAAAGATTGTCCTCAAGACCCTTGCATATACAGAGATATCTCGATTGGATCCATTATGGTGAAAGTACTAACAAACATTGTATTAACTAGACTCACACCATTCTATGAAAATGAACTCCTCACAACCAAACATGCTTTTGTTCTGGTAAAGAATGTAATGATGGCAGATATATCATCAAACAATTCCAGAAAATTCCATACTCTCCTCTAACAGAAAATTGTATAGCAGCAATGTTGATGGCTCTGCGGCATATAGACCATATCAGTAGAGACTTCCTCTTCTCATCCATTTGAAACTGGCTTTCAAGTATATCAAAGTCTAGCTCTGAACTATATTGATCTACAAAGTCATTCATGTCTGAAACATTTAAAATCTTATCAGGAGTACAACAAGGATGAAACAAGAGCCCCAATCGATTTAATCTTTTTACTCCATAGTGAAAGGATTCTCCACAGGGTCAAGTACATTAATTTGGAAGGACAACCAATAACAACAAACGACAAATGTCAATGTACAAATTAATAAGATTTAATTATAACTAACTAGGCAATATAGGAAAACGTTTAGATAAGTGAATGCATGGGAAGATGTTTCTGTGTATCTGTTTATATCTCTGAGATTACTTACATTATTTAGACTATTATCCTCATCTTCATTGCCATATTTACAACATTTCGGCCGTTGTACACTCTGGCCTTCTTCAGGTGATTGGAATTTCAAACCAAGCCCTTCATTTCATCCACCAGGTAAGATTGTTCTAGTTCCACCTCTTCTGGATGTCTCAGTTATTTCCTTTTAACTCTACACTCCAAGTTTTGGTTCATCATTTGGTTCAGTGACTAGACCCAAAGAGTTGTGAGTTCAATACCAGGCCACAGCAGTGGTGAACCAAAACTTGGAGTGTTGAGTTAAAAGAAAATAACTGAGAAATCCAGAAGAGGCATAGCACGTGGATCTAGAACAACATACCTGGTGGACAAAATAAAGTGTTCGGTTTGAAATTCCAATCATCTGAAGAAGGCTGGAGCGTACAATGATCGAAATATTGTGAATATGGCAATGAAGTTGAACTTTTCTGTGTGGAAAGATGTATGCGTTATCTTCTGAGGTTAAAAGTTGAAACAAAAAACTTAGCTTTTCTTTTGCAATAAAATAAGATTTTCTCTTTTCTCTTATGTTTCTCTTTGTCCGTTTTACTTTGACTGCAGCCTCCATTATTCACTTATGAAGATTAGGTGCTGCAGAAGTCTTATAATCAGCAATGCAGTATTCATTATTCAGATCTGACATCCAATTGAATGCATCACATATGCCTGCCTTAGGTGATTGTCATGTTCCTCAATTCACCTATGCATTAAATGTAAGCAGCATAATGTTGAGTTTAATTGGAATTTGTATTTTACTGTGTGATCTCTGTTGCTTGACTGTAACAAGTAAAAGAGATACTATTCACACAAGACTTGTTTCCACTTGATTCTGTACTTGGAATTTGTGTGAGTTGGGAACAGCATTCATTTTTTACAGTTTGGAGAATCTATTCACATGAGAATTTAATAGATGGTCCAACTCCTTCAAATTTTGTCACCCAACTGGCTTCTATCAATCTTTTCCTGCTCAACATTCGTACTCGATCATGTGAAAGAATCTAGTTTTAGCTTTGGTTCAGATCTGTTGCTGTAATCGACAGCTTGTTTGACCTAATTGTTTTTGTAGTCAGAGACCACTATTATATATTTAAAGAGAGAGGGGAAGTTCACATGTTAGTTTGTGGGGAAAATTGTGAAAATGGCCTACCTCGGAAACGCTGCTTCGAATCTGCGCAGTATGTAAACACTGGTCCTTCCAACTGTAAAAAGAAAACCAAAATGGCGGCGCCAGCGTTTTTATGCCGGTAGTCTCGGTCAGTTAACGTGAAATCTCGTTGCCTCGTGATTCGCATGCAAATCGTGGTCGGTCCGCAGCTGTATAAAAGCAGGCTCGTTTCTGCTGTTTAAAACGGAAAGGCTTTTTCGCTCGTGAGAAGGTTGGACGTGCGACCGGTTTTCTTTGTGCCTACCTGCTATCACCAGTTGAATTGTTGAGTTACACACTTCAAGCTATTTCGCAATGGACAAGTTCGATCTAAAGTTGATCCCAGAATTCGACGGCTCCCCACGGGCCCGACTATCGTTGAATGGTTTGAAAAGGCCCGAACGTGTTTGCAGGGTGTCCAAAATAAAGGAACCTGCACTAGTCATCCCACTGAGACTCACGGGAGGAGCCTACGAGTATATCAACAACTTCGGGGGCGATGCTGACCTAGAAGAGATCAAGGACGCCTGTATACGGCCTTTGAATAGATCCATTCATCGCTTGGAAACAGTTCGGTCGGACGACGGCTCGAGCCGGTGAGACCGTGGATGTTTACCTGGCTGATTTGGCGAAGGCTGGCAGTACCGTTTGGCGGAGCAATGGACCGCATACTGGGGTGCGCCTTCCTGGCAGGGCTTCCAGACGACACCAGTCGGCTCCTGCGGCGCCTTCAAGATTGGACACACTGGGAATTGACGAATTGCTAGCCAGGGCCCAAACATCTTGAAGGACACGGAACAGATCGCGGCAGCCGGAGAACGCCTGAGACACCGAGGAGGGCCCAAAGTGCTACAAGTGGGACCCAACCATTTCTCTAGGGACTGCCGGAGCCGGCGGACGAGGGAGGAGCGGCAGGCGGAACCGTCGCACTACGCTGCTATCGCTGCAAAGAGTTAGGCCATGTAGCACAGGATTGCTCGAATGAGTCCGGGGACAAGGTGCTGTCGCAACCCTTGCCCCCGGTCAGTAAATGCGGCATTGCCTGTTATCAACGTGTGCGTTGAGGGTAAACGATGTTCGGCGCCATACACTGGATGTTCCCGATCGATCGTTAGCGCGGATCGATCGCGTGACATGGAACAGTCAACAAATCGAGATTCGGACGATTGACGGGTGTCCCGGCCTGTTGTGGTGTCGGGACTGTGTCAGTCCTAACAGACGGAGGGAGTCATGCCAAAGTTGACGCCTTGGTGGCACGCCAAAGGCCCCTCGGGTACGACCTGCTACTTGGGATTGATGCGATCCGGCGTTAGGAGGCATGATGATCACGCCAGCCGGAAATGTGGAACTGGGTGAAAGAAGAAAGGTGTGTGCAGCCCTTGCGTTAGTGAGCGGTTTCGACGTCTCCTTCAATTCCGGCGAGAGAGTGTGGACCGCCAGGTGGAAATGGGCCCAAAAGACCCGCCAGTTCAGCTTCGCAACAAGGTCGCTGAGTACAAAGTTCCAGATAGCATCAGAGGAAAATACGAGAAAGAGCTTCAGCAGTGGATTGTGAACGGCTGGCTGATTCCATACCCCAGGAAAGACTGGGACCCCCAAAGGGTCTGATTCCCTTGATGGCAGTCGTGCAGGAGCAGAAACAGAAGGTGCGTCCGGGTACTGATTACCGCGAATTGAACGACTTTGTGGATGCTTTCACTGCCGGCGCAGAAGTGTGCGCATTAAGTTGAGAACGTGGCGGTGGCAGGGAGTCAATGTGTCGCTTCTGGATCTGGGCGGAACGCATATCTTCAGATTCACATCGACGAAGCGCTGTGGCCATTTCAAACGGTTATTTTCAAAGGCCAACGCTTCTGTCTTACGCTGCTAGGATTTGGGCTAAATGTAGCGCCACTCATCATGAAATCCGTTATAGACGCCATCGCATCGCAAGACCGCACAATTGAAAGTGCCACATCAGCATAATGTTGATGATATCTTCATTAATGAAAGTTTGGCCTCTGCATCGCGTGTAAGACAACACTTTTCGGATTACGGTTTGGTGTGCAAGGATCCGGTGCGACTGAGAGATGGAGCAAGAGTTCTGGCTTGCAGGTCTGGGAAGAAAATGGCACCCTCCGATGGAAACGAGGAAGTCAAATTCGAAGCCCCTGATGTGTTGACCGGGCGGCGCGTATTTTAGATTGTGTGGAAACTTGTTGGACACTTCCCAGTGTGTGGATGGCTCAGGGTGGCAGTTGCATTCGTCAAGCGCCTGGCAACCGCAGCAACCAATGGATGGGATGATAACATCAAAGATCCCTCTCTCTGTCGATACTAGCAGAGATGTTAAAGTAGAGTGGGAACTGGATCCCGTGGGAGGAGACTGGTGCATGAGTGGTGGCGAGATCACAGTCTGGGTGGATGCGAGTTCCGTGGCGACAGGAGTGGCATTGGAAGTAAACGAAAATGTCATCGAAGATGCGTGCTGGCTGCGTCCGACTAATGATGCCAGGCACATTAATTTGGCTGAACTCGATCGGCGCGCTTAAAGGAGGAATCTGGCTCTCCAGTGGGGAGGCGACAACGTTGCACTTGGTCACTGATTCGGCGTGTGTGCACCGGTGGATTTCAGACACCTTGACCGAAGGCACGGGTGAACACAAGGGCGGTTGGTGAGATGCTGGTCAGGCGACGGCTGGGCATTTCTGCGATCGTTGGTGGACGAATATGGATTGACCGTGGAGACGGACACTTGTGCAGTCCTGTCAGAACCGTGCAGATCGCCTCACCAGAGTACCGCACAGGTGGCTAGAACTGCTCAAGAGAGGAGAACCGGCACTCGAGAGCTGTGCAGTGGCAGGGAGACGACTGGATGAGGACCAGGTTGCCAATACGCGACGTCAATGCGGACATCCGGGGCGTGAAACGAACCCTGTACCATGGGTTAGTCGACCGCAGGTGTCCAGAGAAAAGTTAAATCCGTTGTGAAGGCCTGCACAACCTGTCAGTCGATCGATCCGCACCCGTTCACTGGGAAAGAGGAGAACTGAGCGTGAAGAGCAACTGGAGCAGACTGGCAATGGACATAACTCACTACAATGGTGAGAATTTTTAACACTCATTGATTGCGGTCCCTCCAGGTTCGCGGTATGGCGGTGCCGCGCGCGACAAGACGCGAGCACCGTCATTCGACTGTTGGAGAATGTTTTCCTGGAGCCAGGCCCACCCATGGAAATACTGGACGGATAACGATACTGCGCTTCACCAGTAAAAGATTTTAAAGAATTTTGCGGACACTTGGGGACGCGCATCTGCGGTTTCGATGTGCCTACCGCCAAGTGGAAACGGCATCGTGGAGCGGAACCACAGAACCATCAAGACCATCGCAGCCAGGAAGGGCTGCACAGTTTCGAAGCGGTTTATTGGTATAATGTCGCCTGGCGATAACATTTCACCATCCACGGCGCCGCTGATGCACTGCACAAATATCATGTCCGCGTGAGGGGCATCAAGCCAACCCGCTGCCTGAACTAGAAGTGACTGGAGGGAGATTGAAAAAAGGAGACATCGTTTGGGTCAAAAACCCACGCCGGCAAGTGTACGGCAAAAGCACGGCACTGGACGTGTTACGGAGGTTATCAGCCCGCAATCTGTGAGAGTTGATGGGGTGCCCGTCACATTAAAGACTTGCGACCGGTGACGCAATCACTACCGCTACCGAGCGATGAAAGCGATTCGAGTCTGGGGAGTAGTGAGCGTTCAATCTGCCTTGAGTTAGACCTGCAGGGCAGCGATTCTGATAACAGCAGCCTCCCGGCGGACACAGTGTTTACCGACACTCAAACCACAGACGAGAACACGACGAGGATGAAGCTTGTGTTATCCCCTTCGGAGAGGGACTCGACGGCGACGATCGCCACCTCCCTGCCCTGTTTGTGATCATGAGATCAGGGGGAGTGTGGGGAAAATTGTGAAAATGGCCTACCTCGGAAACGCTGTTCAATCTGGGCGCAGTATGTAAACACTGGTCCTTCCAACTGTAAAAAGAAAAACCAAAATGGCGGCGCCCGCTTTTATGCCGAAATAGTCTCGGTCAGTTAACGGAAATCTCGCTTGCCTCGTGATTCGTGATGCAAATCGTGGTCGGTCCGCAGCTGTATAAAGCAGGCTCGTTTCTGCTGTTTAAAACGGAAAGGCTTTCGCTCGTGGAGAAGGTTGGACGTCGACCCGGTTTTCTTTGTGCCTACCTGCTATCACCAGTTGAATTGTTGAGTTACACACTTCATAGTTATATTATTAGAGAGATTGGTTGCTAAGTGTAAAGTGTGTTTTTGGGCTGCATGTGGACATAACACTGTGCATATACAAGCACAGATATAAAGAGATGGGCACTGATCATTCACGCATCCCAAATCACATATCAAATGAATCTACTAATAGAAAACAGTGTTTTTTTTTATTCCCCCTCCTGAGGCCACTGTACTGATGAGTAGGATAAGGCCAATGACAGATATTTATATAGTTGGTATAAGGACGATCTTTAATAAAAAAAAAAAAAATCAATATCTGCTACCAATATCTGCCTCCTCCCCCAGACTACATTGTCATCCACTTGCTTAAGCCCACCAGGTATATCATGCATTGCTTTCCCTTGTCTCTTTTTCCCTCTATCCAACCTGTGAGCATCAGATTCTCCAGGCCCTCCTTTCTCATTACATGTCCCAGAAACTGCCTCTTCCTGATGTTAAGTATAAGCTTCCTCCTTGTTTGCATCCTCTCCAAGATCTCATCGATGTTCACACACTCAGTCCATGATATCCTCAGCATCCTTCTGTAGAACCATATCTGTTGCTGTGAGTATCAACCTCATCTTTGGGGAGATCATCCAACATTCGTTGCCGAAAAGGAGGACAGTTGTCAAGTAATACCAAAGAAATCCTCCTGTCTCACAATACTCTGCCCAGCTTTTGGAATGTCAAATTTTAACCAAAAGCTTGATCTATGAATGGCAAACGTTTCTACAAAAACACCAAACTTATCAATGAGCAAAAAGGAAGAGGTGAAGCTTTTCTAATAAAAAAAAAAAAAAAATGCCCCAAATTGTTTAAATGAATGACTGCAAAAAGAGGAAGACAGAATTTTAGACAGAGAGAGAGAGCGAAAAGAAGGGAAAGAGAGAGAGAGAGAGCGAAAAGAAGGGAAAGAGAGAGAGAGAGAGCGAAAAGAAGGGAAAGAGAGAGAGAGCGAAAAGAAGGGAAAGAGAGAGAGAGAGAGCAAAAAGAAGGGAAAGAGAGAGAGAGAGAGCAAAAAGAAGGGAAAGAGAGAGAGAGAGCGAAAAGAAGGGAAAGAGAGAGAGAGAGCGAAAAGAAGGGAAAGAGAGAGAGAGAGCGAAAAAGAAGGGAAAGAGAGAGAGAGAGAGCCAAAGAAGGGAAAAAGAGAGAGAGAGAAAAAAAGAAGGGAAAGAGAGAGAGAGAGCGAAAAGAACGGAAAGAGAGAGAGAGAGCGAAAAGAAGGGAAAGAGAGAGAGGGAGAAAAGAAGGGAAAGAGAGAGAGGGAGAAAAGAAGGGAAAGAGAGAGAGGGAGAAAAGAAGGGAAAGAGAGAAAAGACGGGAAAGAGAGAGAAGACGGGAAAGAGAGAGAAGAAGGGAAAGAGAGAGAAGAAGGGAAAGAGAGAGAAGAAGGGAAAGAGAGAGAAGAAGGGAAAGAGAGAGAAGAAGGGAAAGAGAGAGAAGAAGGGAAAGAAAAACCAGACAGAGAGAAAGAGTGAAAGGGGGAGATAAACTGGACAGAGAGGAAGAGTGAAAGGGGGAGATAAACTGGACAGAGAGGAAGAGGAATGTGGAGAGAAAACAGACAGTAAGTGGAAGGAGGCAAGAAAGCCAACTTAGAGAGGTAACCTCAGTGTTACCATTATGAAAAATGGAATCTATGAATGAAAATAAGGCATGAATCCACTTCTTCTTACCCTCACATGAGATGTCTCCCCAGTATTGTTTTGGAAAGGAATAATGTCCACCGACGATTTGTTCTGGGAGTTTCATATCTTTTCTATCTTCTGAGAATGGAGGATAGCCAACTAGGCTGTAAATAGAAAAGAAATTTATGAGAAATTTTTGAAGTTGATGTACCAAAAAGGAAAGCTCATCTGGACAACGACTATAAAAATATTCATAGAAAAGGTAAAGAGAAGCTATGTTAATGGCAGTGGGAAAGTGACTGAAGCTAAGATGCCAGGTCAGGACTGTTAAAATTGCCAATTTTTTGGATTTTTTTCAAGAATCTTTAGATATATATATTGCACAAGTACCAGACCAGATGTGGCAGTAATATTTGATGCACAGTCAAATGGTAAACATATAAACATGCAAGATATAAACATGCAAGATATATGCTAGTGAGAAAAATTGTCTAGCACAACATAGTGAAGCAACTTTCCAATCAGCAAATGATTCAATATAATCATTTCACTTCATGTCAGTGAAAAATATGAAACCAAGAAGATGGAGTGAGTTTCTCTCCTGGAGGTTAGCATCAGCCATGCTGATAGAAGGTAAAAAAAAGTTTCTTTTAGATTATTAATAGAGATCCCTTTCATTTTAGAGGCATTAAAATTAACTAGCCACTTCTTGTCCTATTCCACAACATATTGTAGTTCACTTGCAGCATTTCAGAAAGCAAATTCAAAATTTCTTATTGGTGAGCTTTTATGCAAATCAATTTGCATCATACAGCCAAATCTGGCAATCATGTTTTGATACTGCAACATATGCTAAACCTTTTCCCTAGACACACATGTTGATAATCCTGCGGTACCTACTAGGGATGTTTGCCTTGGTGAGGTCCAGAGTACAGTACTGAATCACCAGCCTTGTACTGCCTGGTTACTTTGGCGACACCTCTCAAGTTTCGAGTCATCTCAGCCTTCGATAACACCTTGAATTGCTTGCCCTGAGCTATATGTGCTGGCAAAGGCAGCAGAGAATTAATCCTAGTCCATATCTGACAGGACATCAAGGGTTTCACTTGGAGAGAATCCAAAGGATGTCAGCATTCTCTGGTACTGCATCAAGAACTCTCTTCAGGGGGAAGAGAAACCTTTCTCAGTGCTTGCTTGAAAGTCTGCACCAAACTTTGTGCTGCTCCATTGTGAGCTGGATGGTACGGTGTTCCTGTCAGATGGAGGACCCCCATTCTTTGCACCAGCTCTGAAATTCTTCCGAAAGGAAAGTCGATCCGTAACCAGCATGTGAAGGGATCCAAAGTGAGCAAAATCCATGTCCAGCAGATCTAGAATGCCTCTAGTGGATGTGGATCATGTTGGGCGAATACATGGATACTGTGAGAAAGCATCAGTGATCACCAAACAGATTGTACCCATGAAGTTGATGGCATGATTTACATGTAAGCAGCTCCATGACTTCTCTGGCAATACCCCTTGGGTGAACTGCAGGTCTGGATGACTTATTTTGATGTATATGTCTATATTTCCGAGATGAGGTATTATGTACACTATTCGGACTATTGTCATCTTTGCTGCCATATTTATTACATTTCGGCCATTGTATGCTCCGGCCTTCTTCAGGTGGTTGGAATATCGAACTGAACCCTTTATTTCACTCACTGGGGTAGACTGTTCTAGTTCCATGTGCCATGTTTAATGGATGTCTGTTATCAGTTATCTCCTGTTAATTCCCCTCTTCAAGTTCTCCACTGCCTTAACCAGGTATTGAACTCACACTCTTTGGGTCACTGGATCTAATTGCAATACTTGACAGAGTATGTTGGCATCTACAGGTTTGACTTGAAAACTGAGAACTTTGATAGCACACACTGTTTCCATATCTTCTCCACTTTCCTCCCTGTCAGAGTCATTGTCATCTCCAGATGGCAAGTGACTAAGGGCATCTGTATTGCCATAATCCATTGTTTTCTGGTACTCAATTGTGTAGTCAAATTGGTTTAGCCACAGGGCCCATTGAGATAGCTGGTTAGCTGCAGGAAGTGAGTCCCTCTTTTAGGGCTAAACAGTGCCATCAGTGGTTTATGATCAGTAACGAGTATAAACGTCCTTACAGATACTAGTAGAATTTCCGCAAGCCAAAGATAATGGCTAAGGCTTCCTTGTGGATTTGGCTGTAGTTTCTTTCTGCAGAGGTGAGAGTCTTGGACATGTTGGTAATTGGATGCTTGCTTCCATCCAGGTAGCGATGAAACAGGACTGCTCCAATTCCAATGTTGGATGTGTTACAAGCCAGCCCAAAAGGCTTGTTTGGGTTAAAATGTACGAGGACTTGATCTGAGGATAATACGTTTTTCAACTGGTCAAACACTGCTTGTTTGTCATCTCCCCATTTCCAGGGAGCTGCTTTCTTGGTTAAACAGTAAAGTGGCTTGGTCATAGTGAGCAGGTTTGGCATGAACTTCCCATAAGACTGAACTGAGCACAAGAAAAAGTATAAGCTTAAGATGTCTGTTGAAGGTGGCATCATCATGACTGCCTCAACCTTGGATCCCTGGCGGATTCCTTTGGCTGATAAGGTATAGCCAAGATATTCCACACTGCTTAGTGCGAACAGGCACTTTTCACAGCATCCTTTCTTGTTCAAACAAAAAACTAAATGCCTCAGGTTCCTCTAGTGATCATTGACGTCTTTTCCCACTGATAAACATATCTTCTTCGAAGATGGCAACTCCAAGCAGATCACCGGTTAAGTTCTTCATGATCTGGAAGTAACCAAGCACAGACTTGATTTCAAATGGGAGTTGTTGCTGCAGGAGTACTCTCAGGTGAGTGCTGAGTGCTAGCCTTGGCTGACTCTCTGGTGCCAGCTTGATCTGGCTGTAGGCATCAACAAAGTCAATCTTTGTGTAACCATATCCACCTCCTAGCATCTGTGGCATCAGATGATGGTGTTCCTCTAGTTGACAGGTGATGCCCACTGAGTAGAGACCACAGATCTGCAACTTTGGCTCCAGGGTGCCCAGACTATGGGTCTTACAAATCGGTACCACAAGTGTTCCATATTCACTGAATTGGACTTTATTCCAAACTCCTTTTGAGATGCCTTCTTTGTAACCTTTGACCAGGTCATTCCGAAGAGCAAATGGAACTGTTCATACCTTGTGAAAAACTGGCTTCACATCAGACTTGAACTTTACTTCTAGTTCAAAATCCTTAAGACATCCAAATTCTTCTTTGAAAAGATCTGGGAACTCATCATGGAGATTGTGGTAATGTCATTGCAGGGAAGCATAAGGTTTGTTAGAGGTCTTGGGACTTGCATTTCAACTTTCTATGCATCTTAGTCCAATAACATTGTCCACAGAGATTCCCAGTGTTTGGATAGAGATACATCCCTGCAAGATTAGGTCAGGGATCTTGGAAACTGAGCTTTGTTTACCAGTCCTTGGATCCTTGGTTTGGCCCATAAAAGTTCTCAGCACAGGCAGGTTGTGCTTGCTGGCAGGGTCATAACAATGTCTGACATCATCCAATTTCAGTTTTCCTAGTAGGTTCCAGACTGACCAAGAAATGAAATTTCCTGTAGTTGTAGTATCCAGTTCCATCATGAAGTTTCAAATCCTGGATTGTGATTAGCACAACCAACCTAGAAGTATTGTCAAGAATTTCACTGATGATCATTTTGACAAGATCTGATTTTGTGATTCACTTCGCAGAAGGTTGGGAATGATGTTCCTATCGCTGTCATTGTTTCTTTCTACAAACAGCTTCCAAATGTACCATCTTATCACAAAAATGGTATTTGACTTCTTTGTAGGAGAAGTCTGTCACTTTATGAGCCTTTCCACATCTGTAACACTTATATTCAGGGTCGGTGGAATTAGGCTGCTAATATTTTTTTTTGTTGACCCTTGCTCTGGCTCTGCTTGACCTTTTTGAAAGGCCTGGTCTTGGATCCATAAACAGTTTCCTTGGCAACATTCACCGTGTCTTTGGTCTCAATAATGACCTGGACTGAATGAGCAAATTTCAGCTCTGTGTCCTTGATCTTGAAAAAAGCCTTCAAGAAAGCTTCATTGTTGATAGAACAAGTGAATCTCTGCCTAAGAGCTTCATCTTGTGGGTTAGTGTTCAAAGGAAAGTCACAAGTAGCAGTGTTTTGACTTAAAGGCACTGACAACTCCTGCAGAGTTTCACCTGGCTTATGTTGCATGTCAATTCAGAACTTGAAATGTTCTTGCACAATGAAACGGTGTTGTGTGAATAACTTAATCAGCTCACCCTATTGTTCCACCATTCTTGTCAAAGTAATCAAAGGATAGTCATTCTTATCCTATTGGCGTGTCCAGGGTAAGACAATAAACTACGTCCAACAGCAAGGCCTCTGATCAGGAGGTTTTGAGGAGCGTGGAACCACCTCTTAATTGCTGGTGTTCACAGGTCCACCCTGACCCGGGGTGGTAGTACCTGTTAGGGTCCCATCTATGGGCAAATAGTTAACCCTGAAACTGAGGTAAAAAATATTATAAAAGTGTAAAAATATGTTTTAATACCAGAAATACTTTGTAAAAAAATTATTACCAGAAATAAATTTTTGAAGGAAAAAAAAACTATTACCAGCAAAATATTTTTTTGAAAAAAAATGTTACCAGCAATACGCTTTTGGAAATAATATTACCAGCTATACATTTTGGAGGAAAAACATTACCAGAAATAGATTTTTGACAAAACAAAATATTACCAGGAAAAAAAAGTTGTCAGCATTAAGTAACCCATTGAGGTTGATATACCGTAAAACAAAAACCAAAATCAAACTAGTCTTATTCTATTGGCAACACCAGTTTGTTGTGTTTTCTCATTCATTTGCAGAGAAAGCACAGCAATAATCCTGATAGGCTAATTAACAGTCTCTCCAATAGTTTGTAATGGGACAGGACAAAGGCAAAAAGACAAATAAACATTTATCCTACATTGTTTATACAGCAGTGTGATTAAAACATTTTAGAGAGTTCTACAACTTTCCATTCAATTCTATTGGACAGATTTGCATGTCAGTAACTTGCATTAGACAGATCTAGATGCTAGCAATCTCCACAATAATATATATGAACCTTAATTCATATACACACACATTTTATATAAGTCAATGATAAAATTATTTGTACACCCATCAATTATGAATATTTTTATCCATTTCTCAGAATCTAATGCCCGTATGGTGCCATGTTTTTTATATGTTAATAAGCACAAAAAAGGAATATAAAACTCAATTTTCAGAGCAATAGGTTAAATACAACAAATTTGACAGTCAAATTATGCAAAATAGGAAAAGACAAAATTATTCCTACAGTATGAAAAAACAGAAAAAATTTAACAATTTTCACAATATTCATAGTCAGTAGCATGAACTATCATCTTTATAATTTGCTACAATTGTTTTCTAAAGATTTTGATGAGATTTTCTTCCATTCTTCAATGATTACATGTTCTAATTCTTGAAGGTTTTTTGATGATTGACGATTTATTCAAACTTTCAAACTTTCCATAGATTTTCAATAGGATTCAAGTCAGGACTCAGTAAAGGCCATTGCAGAACTAATCTTTTTCTGAAGCCAGGCAGTCACTAATTTAGATGTATGTTTGGGATTATTATCTTTCTGGAAAGTAAATCACCAACCTAGATGAAGATTTTGCACTGATAGTTGTAGATTTTCACCCAGAATTTTGATATAGTGCGCAATTTTCATTATTCCTCTTATTGAAATTAATTGTAGTCCCCTTGAACTAAAACAACTCCAACACATCATTGAGCTGCTGCCATGTTTTAACATGGCCACTGTTATTTGGTAGGAAATTTTCACCTTTCTTGTGCCAAATCTGTACATCTTTATGTCCAAAAAAGCTCAATTTTAGTTTCATCATTCCATAGTACTTGTTCCCAAAAGCAATTTTCTTTGTCCAAGAACATTTTGGCAAAATTAAACCGAGCAACAATATGACATGGTTTTGAAGAGGGGGTTTGTCGTGGTTGGTTTCTATATAACCCATTTTTCTTCCATGCACATGCAAATTCTATGTTGTGTCAAACTGTTTAAACTTCTTTATAAATGTACCGTAAATCTAGGAATAGCCAACTGGTTTGAAATAATGCTGTAACTATTTCTCGACTTATGGAAATTAATAATTCTCTGTCTCAAGTCAATCCTTTGTCTTTCTCATCATGTTGTTAATATAATAACAATGGTGAAACTATGCACCATGTAATGTTCTTTGCTGAGATTATCACAAATATTCTACTGAATAAATAGTTTAGAAGGCTTCACTGATAAAATAATTATGTAAATTACTTATACTTACACAAATAAATTTAAAATGATATTTTCTACTGTACAAATAATTTTGTCGTTTCCGGTTTTGCATAAGTCAACTGTCAACTTTATTGTATCTAACCTATTGTTCTGAAAATTGAGTTTTATATTTTTTTTTTTTTTTGGTGCTTATTAACATATACAAAACCTGGTATGATACAGGCATTAGATTTCTGAGAAATGGATAAAAATATTCAAAATTGATGGGTGTACAAATAATTTCTTTGTTGACTGTATAAGAGAAAGTGAGACCATATTTTTCACAATATAACGTACAAATATATAAGGAACAATACTTCAGCAAAGAATATATTTAGATGACAATAATAAATTCAATAATGTGTGTGTGTGGAGACATTGAAGTCAAGACCCAGCAGTGACAGTGTTTCATAATTAAATGCAATTGTCAGTCCATATCCATTGTGCTTTTTCTCTTAACAACACTATAAATAGCCAAAAAACTGTATTCAGATCCAAAATTATTTCCACCCAATAGCCTCTAGAATATTTCAAAACATAACTATTACCGCTCACCAAAAAATAGACTATCCACAATGCATCACTGACCTGTATATATGGACGACCAAAAAGCAATGCATATAGCCTGACAATTGCATATAAGCATGAAACAGATTGTCACCTGTGGATATTGGCCTCAAAAGTGCACTTTTCATATTTACATGCATTTTCACCCATAAATATAGCATATCTTAAAACTAGATTTCATCATTATATATAATTTCATTTCAACATTATTTTGATTTTTAATCATAATTCAATCATTTATAATCATATATATATTCAATGGGGTGGGAGGCTTCAGGGAACATGCATGTCAAACCTGATTTTTTGGGTGTTAGTCTAGTACCATTAACCCAAGCAACAGGATACAAGAATGCATAGTAATTTTAGGAGAAATGTACACATAATCAACATTCCAAATTCATATTATATTTGCTTCTCCAGCTATGGGTTAAATAACAGGTTCTCTAGCCTTGTTGGGCAACGAGTCTAGAAAAGAGCAACTTTGAATTAAAAGCCTGGAGTGGAATTCACTTATTCTCCTTCACTTAATGCAATCCCACCACATAAAAAACCTATTTGCTAAAATACAAACAGCAAACAAATTTTGTAGGTTGAAGTACCAATCCGAAACAAGGATTATATCTAAACTAAATGTTCACTGAAAATGTCGACATCTGATTCATCCTTTTAAAGCCTTTTAGCAAATTTAATGTGTAAACTCTATATGGAATCGTTCATATAAATAATTGTTTTAATCTATTTGTTTAATAAATCTTATCCATGATAAACAACTTGTTGATATTTAGTTTTGCTCAATTTTGACAGCTGAATAAGCTGGGTAGGAAGAATGCATTGCCCAAGCATCCAAGTTGTGAGGGGGTTGCAGATCTTCAAAATGAGCACTGGAAATTTTGGTTTTTGCCTGGATGCAAATACAACTAATTCAGTTTCGGCCAAATCATAATAAACCTGTAAAGGAATCGGCAAATAAATGGGAAGCATAATGCCACTTACCAAACAAAGAGAATGACTCCCAAACTCCAGCAATCAATTGCTTTTGTGTATGTTCCACGACCAGCAGAGGAAAGAACTTCAGGGGCAACATACGTAGGGGTGCCACAAAACGTCTTCAACATACTCCCAGCATCAAAGAATTTAGAAAGACCAAAGTCAGTTACCTGAAAATAGTGTAAAGATGATAGGTTTAAAAAAGAAAAAAAAAGTTGGAAGCAACACCTATACAATCATGTGTGAATCCCTAGCTACTTGTGTGTAAATTATTTGTGGGTGATGTGATTATTGTATTGTTTGCCTAATTAAACTCCTCCTTTTTTAATTCTAAGTATTATCATTGCTATGTATATGTTAGAAATTGAACATGTAAAATATAATTTTATCCAGAACTGGGGTCACAAGCTATATAATATTAAAAGGTTTGTTTATATATATGTAAACAAATGCTTATATGAAATTAGATTGGTATATTTGTAATCTTAGTAGACATATACTTGATTATTTTCTAGTGTCACATCTAGAGTCATATCTTTAATATTAAAGGCTCCTTTTCTTTCTTTTTAATGTATACATAAGTATAATAACCATAAGCCAGACAGAATATTTTGATTCCCTTCCCTTGTTCTTTCCTTTTTCTCCTTTTCCCCACCCCTTCATGTGTCTTTAACTGTCACAATTGATGTAGCCATGTTTTCCGTAGTCTGCATTTTAAATTAGGTCAACAAATCGAAAGTCAGTTGTTTCAACTGAAAATAGCTTCTATTCATGTCAATCTAATTTTTTTTTAAAATTACTTCCTCTGAATGATTTCATCATTTTACATTCCACAATCTCATATGTGCTTTTTTTTTTTCCTGTCCTTATTTCTATATCTTTATTTTCACTCTTCTCTCTCAATCTTACTTACACATCTTTCTTTCCAACCCCCCTCCCCCACTTTCACATAAATTTTGTTATTTAAACCTGGATAAATATTTTCTGTTTTCTTTTGGATTTGAAGGTCTGATGAATTGTGGCCATTTTTACAACCCTCAAGAAATAAATTATTACCTCAAGAAGTTTTAGTGTTTGTGCCTTTTATAATAAGAATTATTGCTCTGTTTCTAACATAGAGCTATCCCTGGATTTATATATATATATATATATATATATATATATATATATATATATATATATATATATATATATATATATATATAAAAAAGAAAATCACTTTGCAAATCAAGTTTCATTAACACTTTCAGTTTGGTTTGTTTTATTTTATGGTATATCAACCCCAATAGGTTATTTGTTATACTGACAAAATTTTTAGTGCTGGTAATATTTTTTCTTAAAAAATATATTATTGCTGGTAATAATTTTTTCTTAAAAAATTTACTGATGGTAATATTTTTTCTTAAAAAATGTATTATTCCTGGTATTAAAACCTATATTTACACTTTCATAGTGTTTTGACTTCAGTTTGTGGGTTAACTATTTGCCCATAGTTGGCACCCTAACAGGTGCTACCACCCCAGGTCAGGGTCAACCTGAGAACACCAGCAATTAAGAGATGGTTCCACGCTGCTGAAAACCTCCTGAGGAGAGGCTTTGCTGTTGGACGTAGTTTATTGTCATACCCAGGACGGGTCAACTTTCTGATTTTCTCTACCTTTTTGTTAAAAATAAAACATTCTACAGTGAAAGACTAACTCTTCTGGAAGAAAGAAAATATACACAAATACAATTTATAAAAAGACATTACCTTTATTAATGTATCTTCATCATTTGTAGATAAAAGTATATTTTCAGGCTGAAAAATAAAATTTTTCAATTATTAAAAAAAAAAAAAAAAGTTTTGAAATGTTTATGCATATCCAAAAGAAACAGTCTTGTAACTCCGATAGTTATCTGGAGATCAGTGTTCCAACCAAGGTAAAATTCTATTCTTCATTTTTCAGCCATCACTTTTTTTTTCAACTGTATTTTGCACGTATTTAAAACATCTTACTCATTTGAATATTTCACTTACAGTGATTCTAATTTTCTATTCAGTTCAAAACTTAACAAGTCTTTCTGAAGATATTTTCTTACCACTAATCATGTGATCAGTGTGAAATTGCAACTCGGGAGGTCTTACTATTAATGTAATATCATCAAAACTTAGTTTTGACTAGACACTGAAGGTAAACAAACGAGAGTAAAAGATGAAAGTCATTCAGAAAGTGATACACCTGAGATTTATGGTCCAACTAACCAGAATCTATATAGCTTCCCTGTGCCTTTTCTATAAAAATTTTCATGGTAATTGTTTTCCTCTCTGGTACCTAGACTTTATGAATTTAAGCACAGTACTAGATTGGCTCAATGGAGTAATGGATAGCGGCTTGGATTGAGGAATCGGAGAGCAGAGTTCAAATTCCAGTCAAGTCCATTTCATTCATTAATACTCTTTGGAAAGGTATATATCCTCCTCTTCTCTTGCCATCTATGGGTAAATAGCAGGACAGACCAGGTTCTATAGCCTTGGATGGCAACTGGTCTACCGCAGAAAGAAATGGCAACCTACTGCAGGAAAAAAAATATGCCTCATCAGTCATGTATTGAAAATACATAGAGAGAGAATTTTTCATCGTATTGAAAATAGAGAGAGAGAATTTTTCACCGTATTGAAAATATATATATCGAGAGAGAGAGAAGATTGACCAAAATAATAGCAGAGATAATAGAAATAAAATCAGAGGTTTTCAGAGATAAGCAAAAATAAAGACTTACTTTCAAATCACGATGTGTGATTCCAAATTCATGGAGATACTGTCAGGAGAAAATAAAAAAAAAAAAGTTAAAAGTTTATTTACACAAATCAATATTTGCTTACTGATGCAGTTTACTACATTTTATTGGTAGACTACAGCACAGACTTCCATTTATAATACCTAAGCATTGGTACCAAAATGTTATATTAGGCAATTAATGTTTTTAGAGACTACCAAATATAATATTTGGTATTTATTTTTACAGATTTAATCAAGCTGTTGTCATCTTGATTGTTATGCTTCAGACATTGTACACTCCAGCCTTCATCAGACCAAAGCTTTGTGATTGTGTCTATACAAAATACTGCAAAGAATACATAATTACAAAAGGTTTATATTGTAAAAGAAATAATTTACCAGAGAGTAAAAAGAGAAAATAGACAACAGTTCAAAAGTTTGAGGAAACCCTTGGTAATTTTTTAAATTGGCCCAAAAAGTAGTTTTGTACTTTAAGAGAAAATTATTATACATGGTTAAAAAAAAAAAAAAAAAATTATGACAAATTGCTTTAAATTTTGCTCTCGTCAAAATATCCTCCTTTAGCCTTGATTACTGCAGCACAAATTTTGGCATTCATTGCAAAAATTTCTCAAAGTATATGTTTGATAATTGATTCCATTCTTTTGTCAATGACTAAGAACTTTTGCATTTTTTTTTTCACTCTTCTTTCAAGTTCATCCCACGCTAATTCTGAGGGGAGTGGCAGAATATAGGGAGAAGTAGGGAGGGACAACCACACCAAGGCACACTTTCATGGGGTGCAAAATCGCTCAGTGATTGATAAATTTATTGCTGGGACTGGAAGTAAATTGCAAGCAAAATGTTCCACTTGCAATATTTTCACCCAAAAACATCTGTAAAAATCACACCTAACTTGACCCAATCTAAACTTATTTATGTGGTGAAAAATTGAGACCAAGTAAGCTGAGGATAGACCAAGTTTTAAGACATTTACATTATTCAAACTATTGTCCTCATCTTTGTTGCATGCTCCAGCCTTCTTCGTGGCTGGAATGTCTAACTGAATCCTTTATTTTGCTCACTGGGGTAGACTGTTCTAGTTCCATGTGTCATGTCTAATGGATGTCAGTTATCAGTTATCTCATGTTAATTCACCTCTCAAAGTTCTCCACCCCCTTAACCAGGTATTGAACTCACACTGTTTGGGTCCTGTCACTGGATCTAACTAACGCCTTTATCCACTGTGCCATGTGTCCTTGAGCTCTGTGTATGAATTTCTGGGTATTATACACCTGATGTATTCAGCAAACATTTTTTTTACCAGTGCTCATATCGCAATTTTTGCTGTTATCATTACACGTTTTTTACCAGAGCTCATATTGCAATTTTCATTGTTATTGCTTTTCTCTGGCACTCCTTATTACTGGTTCCCATATTGTATTCATTTCTATGCTTGGTCGGCTCAGGAGATTTTTCTAGCCTAGCATATGTGCTGATTCCTTAAGCTTACAAATTTTCCAATGGTGTTCTTTGTCTATTATCTCAACCTGATCCCACAGAGGACGGTGGTCTCCCTTTTCTCTCCATATGTGGTCAGCCACACCTGATTTTTCCACTTCCCCTTGTGTTACAGCTTTCTGGTGTTCTTGAAGCCTTACCTTGAGGGGGTGGCCTGTCTCCCCTTTATATTTCTTTCCGCAGCTGCACAGGATAGCGTACACACAGTCTTAAGTCATGTTCTACTCCATGGGGGTCTTACTCGGGAGAGATATCTGCGAAGTGTCGTCCAGCTTTTGAAAGTTGTCCTGATGTTATATGGACCGGAGATCCCTTGTATTTTCTCTGATAACCCCTTCACATAAGGCAGGCAGACTGTTTTCTGAGTGTTGTTGTCCTCCTCTTGTACACACCTATCCCAGTTTATTGGGGCTGCTGCCATGTAACCAGGGTAGTTGTTACTTTGTAGGGTACTACTTATACTGAACAATTCTTTATCTAATGTCTGTAGGTCGCCACTTATGACTTTTTCTTTATGCTGTATGGATGGTGGGAGTTGAAATTTAACACATTTATCAGTGAAAATGTTGGTGAAAGAGGACCTAAAATTTCCTTCTTTTTATTTACTTTAATATCAGGGTTTATATTTCAATATAAAATATCATGCACCAACCAGGGGTGATATCATGGTTTTGGTCCCAGCATAGCCACCAAAACCATGATATCACCCCTGGTCAACGGCTGATGAAGACAGGTTATTGCACATGCTAACACACATATGTTAAAAATCCTTTTATTTACCTTGATATCCTTTTTGTGATTGCCCGCAGATACTTATTTCATTAACAAAACATCATGAATTATTTTAGCAACTGTGGTTAGTAGTTCTTCATTCATGTGCTTTGCATGCTGGTCAAAATGTGAAATATGTTGAACAACAAAAAGTTTGTTTAATTCTATTTTCCCTTGGTTGTGGCACAGATTAAAAACTAGTTCATATTAATTTTTTAAGATGTATTCCTGAGATGGTAAACCCAGTGTTTCTTTGTAAAATGATAATATTAGTAATTTTTCTCCTCACCCCAACTGGTAGATCATAGCATTTCAATGAATATATAAAAAGATTTAGACATAATGATCTTATTCTAACTCGGAGCCATATACAAGGTTTTGATGCAAAAAGATTCAGGAGTTTTAGGATATAATTTGGTTGTCATTAACGATGACAAAAGCTTTGTGGTCTTTACTGCAATAATATTATATTATCATATTATTATGCTGAGAAACTCAATGAAGGTCTTTGAAGTTTATTACAGAGAATATAGGGAACAATGCTTTATTGCAACGTATATATGTATTTGGCTGTTAAGTTAGGATAGATTCTGATATCAACCACTTTTGTTTATTTCAGTCTTTGGCATTGTCATGGTATTATGGTGTTATTGTGCTAATTCTCCATGATGCTGTCATTCAATCGACAATAAACACCCATACATGAGACAAACTAACCTCACAATCTTTATATAACTGAGAGGGACAGCTATACTTTTATTTCAGGCAGAAATTTTAAGAATGGAGCGACATGGGCAAAAGAATCTGATGTGGAAGGGAAAAAATTGTAGGAGAAGAGAATGCTAAGATCTACAGAAATCCAGTCAAGTTATGAAGTTTTTAAAAATGCCATGCCCAGATGGAGATGGAAACAATTGTGTTGTTTCTTCATTTGTTTTTGCCACTGGCTCTAACTACACAGAACAGCACCAGGGTCAGTGGATTGTTGCCAATTTGATGAACATGCATAAATGATGAAACTAAATATGCAGTATTAACCAAGAAAGATGTAAGTTGCTTAAATTTTGATGTATCAATTGACACAAGAAGCAACGCCAGCTGCTTGCTGCACAACATGCAAACTTTCAGCTAACAATGCAGCCGTTTTGGAATGACATCCTGATTTCAATCAACCAATTACAGAAGAGACTTCAGTTACCTAGAATGAACTTTCAATAACTTTCAATCTGACATTCAAAGTTTACAACAATCTTTTATGAGTGAATGGGATTCTCCCTGTAAAAACTGACTAACAAAGACACAGTAGAAAAATGCAAACCAGCCAGTACAACATATGAGAGTGATTTTAATGGAATAAGACTCGATTGCAAAATTACAGACTGATGAATGTTAATACAAAAAAAAAAGACAATCTTTGTTAAACCAAAAAAAAAAAAAAAAAAAAACAACAACAATAATCAAGCTTTTCAACTTCACTTTATCTTACAGCAATTATGTGTTCCCCAATTTACAAATAACTTTTGCACAAACCTGTTGGCTGTTGCTGTCTCTGTGGTATCCTGTGAATGCTCTTTCAGCAAAGTAAAATTAATAAAAAAAACTATTTCCGAAGCACATTGGTTCAGGAACACCTAAGCAATTTGGCTTTATTAAGCATCCAAAATGAAGAATTTGGACATGTAAATGTCGATGTCGTTATTGACAAATTTTTGACCACAAAACCAGGTCATATGTCACTGCTTTACGAATCCAAATAAATGAAATTAATTGATCTAGTCTTGACATCTTTTCATTCAGGTTTTGTCAATGCACAGTGCTTGTTGGTCATGGCAAATCAAATCAAAATGTATTTAAATACTTTTTCAGAGTATTTGTAAAAAAGCATTTATATTTATATTTTTGCCTAGTTTCAGAAGTATTTGTATTTGTTTTTGTATTTTTGGAATCTGGAAGAAAATTACTTGTATTTATGTTTGTATTTCCAATTATGTCGCGTCAATAATCACGAGAAGTATTTGTATTTCAGAAAAATTAGTATTTGATCCATCCCTTTCATTGACCGCTGGTTTGGCTAGGGGGCGCTAAGCCAAGCTCTTGCTTCCCCCTAGACCAAGACCTCAGCATGCCACTGTGTAGAATGGATGAATGTTTGATTTAACGACATGTCAACTCCTATTTGGGTCATTTTATGCCGAAGCCTTATTAATTTATGAATTTACGATGGTTATATTGTATAAAAGGTTGAAAGGCTGTTGGGTTTCATAATCTTCTGTATTTTTTGGGATTGCTTTTTCTTGTGACTGTTTCTGATTGTGTATTTTCATATTTACATCCATACATGCATAAATATGTCTATAAACACATATACACATACATATACACTATTTGAAAGGGTTACATTTTATTGAGGATTTTTATTTCTTTGAGAAAATTGTATATTTTTTCTGTGTCTGTATTTTTGAAAATTTCTTTTAAACCTTTTCCATTGAGATATTTTTGTCTTATTTTAGTTATGATTTTGCATTCCAATAGGATATGTTTTATTGTGATTAGGCTTCCACATCTGCATTTTGGTGGATTTGTCTTTTTTAATATATAAGAATGGGTTAAATATGTATGTCCTATATGTGTTCTGGTTATGACGACTTGTTTTTTCTGAGTATTTCCAAGATTATTTCCCCATTTTAGGTTTAATTTGAAATAGTTTATTTCCGGTTTGGTTTTTCCATGAATTTTGCCATTTGTTTCTTATATATTTATTTATTTTAGATTTTAAGTCTGTATATGGAATTTGAAGATTTTCATCTATTGTCATTTTTAAAGATGATTTAGCAGCAGTATCTGCCTTATCTCCTCCTTGGATGCCAACATGATATTTTTGCTTTTTTCCATTGAATGTAGTTTATATAGAAGACTTTGTATTAATAGATTTTCCAGTCTTTTTCCTTTTAGGGATGTTAATACAGATAATGAATCTGAGAAAATAATATAGTTTTCTCCTTTGTTTTTTGATATGAAATTTAGTGCTAGTTTTATTGCGTAAGCTTCTGCACTGAAAATTGATGCTTCATTTGGCAAGCGTTTTTTGATAATTGTTTTTTTTGTTATTGCTGCGCTGCCTGTTTTTTCATCTTTTGAGCCGTTCGTGTAAATACTTTCATAGTTTTGATATTTTTCTTTTATTTTTGAGAATTTTTCAATGTATGTTGTGGGGTGTGTTTTTAATTTTGATAATTTGTTTAAACTTAATATGTTTGGATTTTTGATTATCCATGGTGGTATGTTTGATTGGTTGGTTTTAAGTATTTGATTAGACTGTATATTATTTTCTTGGAGGATTCCTTCCATTTGGAGTCCCAATGTTTTGATTTTATTTGTGTTAAGATTAAATTTCTCTGTGATTTGGTGTAAGTACACAATTGTGTGTGGGGTTAGAAGGACAGGAAGAGAGTTTTAGATAGTATTGAGTTGCTAGTTTCTCCATTCTTAGTTGTAATGGGGGTTCATTTGCCACTACATGTAGACTCTCTATAGGTGAGGTGGGATAGGCTCCTAGAGCTATCCGAAGGCCTTCATGGTGTATTGTGTTTATTGTTTTTAGATAAGACTTTCTAGTTGATTGGTAGACCATGCTGCCATAGTCCAGTTTGGAGCGAATCAACGTTCTATAAAGTTTAAGAAGGGTTTCTTTGCTAGCTCCCCATTCTGTGTGGGCTACTGTTCGCAGTAGTTGGAGAGCTTTAAAACATTTTGTTTTTAGGTAATTGATATGTGGTCTAAAGGTCAGTTTGCTGTCAAAGATCATTCCTAGAAATTTATATTGCTGAACTAATGGTATTTCTTCATTTCCTAGTTTTAGAGTTGGGTTATTGTGTAATTTTTTCAGTTGGCAGAAGTGTACAGATTTTGTTTTTGTTTTTGATATTTTAAAACCGTTTTCGAGTGTCCATTTGTTTATTTGATGTAAGCATTGTTGAAGTTGTCTCTCTGCTGTGTTGAGGTTTCTCGATCTGTAATGTATTGTAAAATCATCAACATAAAGGCTACAGTGTATTCCTGATTTGATGTTTTTTATTATGTCATTTATTTTTATTTTGAAAAGTGTAGGGAGAGTACACTTCCTGTGGTACTCCCTCTTCTTGCTTTTTGATAATCAGAACGTGTAGCATCTATTTGTACTTGGAAGAGTCTATCTGTTAAAAATCCTTTTACTAAGTTTGGTAGTCGACCTCTTAGTCCTAGTTTATGCAGATCTTTCATTATACCATGTTTCCAGGTTTGATCAAATGCTTTTTCTATATCAAAGAATATGGCTATTAGATGTTGTTTGTCTAAATTGGCCTCTCTTATGGCTGTTTCTAGTCTTATTAAATGATCTATTGTACTTCTTCCTTTATTATATCCACATTGATATTTTGATATGTGTTTTCCTTCTAGAAACCAACTCAATCTGGCATTGACTATTCGCTCCATTGTCTTACATAGACAGCTTGTTAATGCTATTGTAACTTTGTGAATTGTTTCCCTCTTTTCCTTCTTTGAGTATGGGAATAATTATCGATTCTCTCCATATTTTGGGAAATTTCCCAGTTGTCCAAATATTGTTAAAAATATTCAAAAGGTATTTCAGCGATTCTTGTGGTAGTTGTTTAATAAATTCATAGTGGATTTGGTCTGGGCCTACTGCTGTATTGTGGGATTTTTTTATGGCTTCTATTAGTTCTGCTTCGGTGAATTGATTGTTGTAGGCTTCTGTATTTTTAAATTAAAAATTTAGTTGGTTATTTATATATCTTTTTGTAAACACTTTTGTAGGTTTTGATTTTTGCTCATTTTAGAGTTTTCTGCAAATGTCTCTGCTAGTAGGTTTGCTATCTTTTTTGCTGGTTGCTTTAGTGTTGTTCTTTTTAAGGTGTATTATTGGGGATATTTGATTTTTTCCAGCTATTTTTCTCATCATTTCCCATATTGTTTTGGTTTTTGGAATGTGTATTTAGGCTGTTTACATATTTTTCCAACATTCCCTTTTGGCTTCTTTAACAGTTTTCCGTGCTACTGCTTTGAGTTTTTTCATTTCAATCAAATTTTGGGTTGTGGGTTCCTTTTTAAATTTTAAGCAATGCTGCTTCCCGGTTTCTGACTGGTTTTGGCAGTTTTTGTCAAACCAGGGTATAGTTTTTTATAATTATTTTGCTTTTTTGGTATATTTTCTGAGGCAATGGTTATTAATGTTTTGGTAAAGTATTCTATCGAGTTGTCTGTGTCCTTTGACTGTATCAGTAATTGTTTACATTTGTTTTTGAAACCCTCCCAGTTGGCTCTTTTCAGTTTCCATCTGACGGGGCCTATCTTTTCTTCCTTGGCAGGCTTTTGATTTTCTAGAATGATTGGGTAATGATCACTGCCACATGTGTCGCTATGTGTTTTCCATGTATAGTCCATACAAATTTCTGGATCACATATACTTAAGTCTATTGACGATTCTGTTCCACTGGAGGGATTAAGGTAGGTTGAGGATTTATGATTTAATAGACATAAGTTATGGATGTTAATTATTTCTTCTAATATTTTACCTTTAGTATCTAGCTTTTTGCTATTCCATATAGGATTATGACTGTTAAAGTC
Organism: Acanthosepion pharaonis; assembly: GCA_903632075.3. NCBI lineage: Eukaryota > Metazoa > Mollusca > Cephalopoda > Sepiida > Sepiidae > Acanthosepion > Acanthosepion pharaonis. The sequence goes on along the minus strand of CAHIKZ030000884.1, from coordinate 616,520 downwards.
TCCTAGTAAGATTCTGGGTTTAGGAAGTTGCTCCATCAAGTTGTTTATTTCTGTTGTATTTATTGGTTTCTGTGGAGGTATATAAATGGAAAGAATTGTGATGGTTTTATCTAGTGTCACTTGTGTTGCTATTGCTTGTAATTTAGTTTTAATGTGTACTTTACTTTGCGGTATGTCATTTCTAATCAATATTGACATTCCTCCATTAGCTCTATGTCCTGTATTGTGGTTATAGTGATATTGTTTATAATTTTTAATTTTTAACTTGGCATTTTCTTGTAAAAAAGTTTCCTGTAAGCAGATGACGGCTGGATACAGTAGTGACATAAGTATGAGTAGGTCATTGTAATTAGATTTTATTCCACGACAGTTCCATTGCAGGATCTTATGTGCCATGGTTATATTTTCATTTTTGGGGGGTAAAGTTACCTACTAGGTTTATATCATTTGTCCTCTCCAGTTTTTTTTCTATCTCTTGAGTTTTTAGAAGCTTTGTCTTCAACTGCTTGTGGTGTCCTTCGGTCAGATTTTGGGTTTTGTTTTGAATTTTGTTTATTTTCTTCCTCTTCTATTTCCATATATTCCATAGGCTCAAATTTATTTTCATTTGATATATTGATTCTTGATTTTGAGTTAGATCTTGATCGAGTGCTTTCTTGCTCTGTTGTCACTTTTTTGTCTTTTTGTTTATTTTTTATTTTCTTAGTTTGGGTTTGGGAAGAAGAGGGTTCGCTGGAGTTTTGTTCTATGTTTTTGCCTTCTTCTGAGTTAATTTCATTTGATTTGGGTTGTTGAGTTTTATTTTGATCTGATTTAAGTTCGATTAAAAAGGTTTTTAATTCTTCAAGGAAAGCTTTTAATTCCTTGCATAAATTTGTTATTTCAATTGAACCTTTTATTTTATCTTCATTGTTTATTTTATTTGCTTTTTGTGCCATGGAAGCATAGGTGTTTTCTTTTATGTTATTTTCAACTTCCTTTCGTGCTTCTGAGAAAGATATATTTTTTTTGCATTTTATTCTGATTATTTCTTTTTCCTGTTTATATATACTACATTGTTTTGAGAGGGCAGAATGGTTTCCCAAACAGTTTGAGCATAGGCTCTCTTTTGGACAGTTCTCTTCTTTATGTTCTGGTTCTTTCTCACTACATTTTCCACATATTTGTTTTTTTTATTTCTACAGGAATCTCCGTGATGCCCAAATTTGTGGCATCTATAGCATTGAAGAGGGTTTGGTACGTATTGTTCTACTTTTATACTTTCATATCCAATTTTAATTGTTGTTGGAATTTGGGGGGGGGGGGAGTTGAAAGTTATAATGTAGGTATTAGTTTGTATCTCTGCTTCCTTTTTCTTTATTGTTATTCTTTTGACATTTGTAACTCCTTGAGTTTGGAGTTCTATTTTTATCTCCTCTAGAGTGCACAGGGAGAGCTCCTTGCTTTTTACTTGCTTTGAGAAATTTAGGGTTTGGTGTGGGTAGGATTTTATTTCTATTTCTTGTAGTTTTTTTTGTCTTATTAATGTGTCCGCATATATCTTTTTTCCACTTCCACTAATGTTCCATTTTGTAATTTTTTTACATTTTTTGGTATAATGATATTTGATATTGCTTTTTGTATTTTAAATGGAGATATTTCTGTTAGTGCTTTTTGATTTATTGCTTCGAGTACAATAAATCGTGGAAAGTTTTCACTATTTTCTGTTTCCGAGTCGTTATCCACATGTGGTCTCTTGGAAGATTTCTTTTTTTCCATTGATTGTTTTTATTTTGGTTCATCATTCTCGCTCCCTACCCACCGTGGAGTCCAGTATTGGGACATGACAAGGGGGAAACCTATTCGCCTTGCCATGTCGGGGCTACGTGAATGATATACTCTCTTTGGGAGGAGTCTTTGAGCACGTGTGTTCCTTTTGTTTCCGTTATCCAAGTATTACGGCTGTGAAGGTTTAGCAGGTGTGTCAGATCCTTTTTTTCTCCCAAATTGATTGACCCTCAGCCACCGCCTTCCATCACATATTTAGGGTTAAGTCTTAGTTTTGGTTGGGAAGAGGAGTGTCAGTTACAGGTTTGGGATGGATTATATATGATGGGGCTTGACATGACCAGCCGATTGATCGGATCGGGCCCCTCCGACCACCCGTCTAGCCCAGGTAAAGGCCAAAGTGGTGTGTTACAGGATTGTGACTGCTTTACACCTGGGTTACGACCTGCTCAACCACCAGGATCCCATCCCCAGACATTACGGGTTGCTACCCACGGCCAACAGGTGGCCCCATTGAGGGACTTTTATCCTCTGCAGGGGGGCAGTTGGCATATTCTGATGCCCCACCGACCGGGCAGACTGTGTAGAGGTTGCTTTAAACTTCTGAACTGTAGTGTAGTTGAATAGAAATTTTAATGCTTGTTACACAGGTTTATCAACTAATAATTCACCAAACCTACAAACCTGTTATTAGCTTAAGGAAGATAACCAAGAAAAAATAAAAAGATTATTATATATATATATATATATATATATATATATATATATATATATATGTGTGTGTGTGTGTGTGTGTGTGTATATATAAAATTAAAAAAACGAAAATTAAAAAAGGAAAAAAAAAAAAAGGGAAAAGAAAAAAAAAGGGAAAAGAAAAAAAAAAAGGGAAAAGAAAAAAAAAAAGGGAAAAGAAAAAAAAGCTTCATTTTGAATTAGTGGATTAAAAAAAATTAAAAGTAAAAAAGATAATTCAATTACTCACATTAACTGCATTTGCCATTTGGTAGAAAAGCAATTTTGCATTTTCTTCTTTGAGTTGTCCAGTTGAAATTACTCTATCAAAGAGTTCACCACCTTCAATGCTAGAAAGAGACAAAAATTAACTCAATATAAAAGTTCACTGCATTTTTGGGTAAAATGTGTTGTGTTGCAGCTCAGTCCAAACACCAGGTTCATTGATAGGGTGTGGTTTATGGTAGTCAAACACTTGTGACTTAAAAATTACCCTTTGGACAGATCATTACCCATAAGTGAAGAACAAAACAATTTCTAGAAGTAAACCAGATTTTATTCTTAGGTAGAAAGTTACTGCTATAAGCAAGTGAAGGCAGGGTTGAGGTGTAAGTGAGAGGGGACGCGTGCAGTTCAGCCGCCATTGTCCACCTTTCTGCATGGTGTGTATCTTCCGTTATCTTTACCTTTGTGCAGGATGGTCAGTTTTATAGACAACAGTTTTCTTTGTCCTGTCATCTTCATCTAAAAAAGTAATTAATCTGCCTTCCATCACTTAAGCTAGGTCTTGCAGAGGGTTATTGATTGGGCCTACATCACAATAGGTAGAGAAGAGAAGGTGTGATAGGCAATAATAAACTACAGAAGAACTGAAAATTGATCATTGCATTTAAGTACTGAATTAATATTTAAGCTTACCTTTTAAAAGTTCAATGATAATTCTTCTGCCCCCACTTAATTTAAAGACAATTTCATGTATGTAGGTCCTTACTTTCTGTGCAAACAATTATTTTTATTTCATGGGTGACTTTCACTGGATTTCGCATATTAATTTCAATTATTCTCAAATTTATTTCCAAGTTATAAAAATTGTTATCATACAAAAAAAAAAAAAAAAAAAAAAAAAAAAAAACAATCACGGTAATGAAAACTTGGAAATCCCCAATTTCAGGACTGTGGGTCCAGATCCGGCCCAGAATATTTTTAATTTGCTAAAAGAGTTGGCCTGATTCCATATATATATATATATATATATATATATATATATATATATATACGTGTGTATGTATTTAGGCAGCCATCCCTAATTTATACATGTTTCATTAAAAACGACAGACGAGGTACTGCGATTAAGCTTTTTATTTAATTTTTCTTGTGTTCGAACAAGTGTTTTCTTTTCTGTACACAGAGTGTGTAGAAACTGTCCAAATGGCCTGTAATTCTGAGTGCTTTTGGCTATACTTTTAGCCATTATCAAGGATGATCTTATTTTTACTTAACTGGATATATGGGTTGTGTGTATGTATCTAGAGCCATAGGGATATTTTATTTTCCGAACACAGTCAGCACGTTGTGGCCATGTTCGTAGATAATATTATTGAGTGTTGTCTTTTTTCTTTTTTCTTTTTTCTTATTAAGGCTTCAATTATTTTTAATCTCTTTTTTTTCAAACATGTGGATGAGGTTATTATGTTTGTATTTTTTACTCGTATGTTTTGGATGGAGTCTGGTAGGTTTGTGTGTGTGGGTGTGTGTTTAAATGGTTTCTAATAGGGCTGTGGTCAGATAGGTGTACTGTAATTGTCTGGATAGGCATGTAGTAGTGTGACTGATGTAATTATTTATGAGTTCAATTTGATCCCGAACACCTTTCCTTAAGGGTCATTTGATGTTCATTCTTTGTAGTTTTGATTTTGCAGGTGTGTTGTTATTTTTGAGGATAAGGTTAGCTGTTTGAAATTTTTTGTAGTAGATAATTAATTTTTTTGTTCAGGTTGACTGGGGTAGTGTTTTTCTTTTTATATATATATATATATATATATATATATATAATCATTTCTATGATTTTAAAATGAAACTGAAAACTACCATTAATTTATCAAGAACAATCCATAAGGATGTTCTGTCTTCTGACCAGATTAGTTCAATTGTTTACAATTTTAAATGCCAGTGTCATAATAACTATATAGGAAGGACCAGTCAGAGATTGGAAGTTGGAATAGGTCAGCATGTCCAAAATTTGAAAAGAGCAATGTGATAATTTGAATAAGGAAATCAATACATCCGGGCCTGCGATAGCAGAACATCTGTCAAATAACACCAAAGACAGGATCAGCAGAGGCAACAATAAACATTCAAGTGTTAATCACTAATTTTTTTTTTTTTTTTTTAAGTATTTTCAAAGCCTGTAACTATGTCTGCTAAATGCTCAAGTGCATCTCATGTCTGTGGTGAAAAGTGAGGCAGGGGGGATAGCAGATGAGCTGAGTTTACACTAAGAGCATTTTTTTTACTTCAGATATGCCTGCTTTACAAAACGGCCGTTATAAGCAAAGGAACATCTAAATTGATCAGGTTTGGTGAGTAAAGTGGTTGAATCTTTCCCACTTGCCAGAGCCAAAGCCAGGTACTCTCAACTTGTATAACTGATGCAACACATTCTTCTTTTACCCAAACCTTACTCCCACCTAATAAACAGCCAGAGAAATGAGTGAGAAATGAGTAAGAAATAAAAATTGAATTTAAATACTCACAGCTCAAGAACAATAAACAGATTCTCTGGTGTATCAATGATTTCTTCAACTCCAATGATGCAAGGCTGAAAAGACAAAAGAAAAATTTAACTCAAAAAACACATAAGGTAAATTTTAAAATTGTTTTTCATAAATCTTTTTAAATATTTCATACATTTTTCAGACTGCTATCAACATTTTTATTAGTGCTAAATTTTTTTAGCCTAAATATTATTCAGCATTTCTGTATTCATTTCTATTAGTGCCAATATTTTTAGCCTAAATATTATGCAGCATCTCTGTATTCATTTTTATTATGCCATAAATTTTTCATGAAATACCTGAAGTAAGAAACAAAATAAAAATAAGGACAATAACAAACAGTATGCTCCATCCCCAAAGACACACACACCAATTTTAACTATTTTTTTTTTTTTATTAGGCTTCACCCTATGCAAGGTAGTAAAGCCTTAAGACACAAGGGGTTACTGGGTGTGAAAGAATTAGGAGCAGAAATGAGCGGTAAGAGAAAAAAAGTAATCAGGAAGACAGCAGAAACCAATTGACATTGCATTCAAATTTTTACAGATTAAAGTTGGTTGGAAAGCATGGAGGCGAAATAAAGTTCCAAAAGTGAGAAAAGAAACCGTTAACATAGAATTAACAGCTACATTTAGCCAGCTCAACAGTAAAATGATGAGATTTCAATGTTAGTCTAGTACTGTGTTTAAATTCAAAAAGTCTTGGTATCATAGCGAAGAACTCATCCAAACAATAACCATGAAAGAATTTATAGAAAAAACACAGAGAGGCAACCATATAACGATGGGAAAGTGAGTGGAGCTAAGCAGTGAAATTAAGACTGATAATATTTCTGATTCTTCTTTGGGATTTTATCAAAGAGCTCAAAATAAATAGCAGGTGCAGTAGACCATATGTGGCAGCAATATTCTAAGCATGAATGAATGGTAGACTTATAGATATGTAAGTTCAAAAATAATCTTTCAGCTGTAGAATGCAGGGTAAATTTTTTAAATTTATTTTAAGTGGGGAGAAGCATCAAGAGTTCTCTTATTTTCCACATTTAATTTTTTTTTCAAAGGATAGTGTGGCCTTGTATCATAACACTTCATACTTACATGATTGACAGATTTTAATATCTTGGCTTCCAACATTATACGAGATGGATCAGTCTAAAAAAAATAAAAGTAATCAACAGTTCATGGAGACCAATATAAAAACAAGAATAGAAAATAAAAGGTTGCTCATAATAATGAGTTCAGGGAGAGGTGAATTCATGCCTTTTCCAAGAGCCATAGAGCAAGGTGACCATAATAATGAGAAGTTAGGTTTGCTTCGGTTAATGTCATATCAACTCCTTAAGGGTCATTTAATGCCTAAATTTAATTTTCTTGGGAGTATTGGTAATTTTTTTTTCAAAAATGTATTACTGGTAATCTTTTTGACTATGAAAATGTATTGCTGGTAATCTTTTTGACTATGAAAATGTATTGCTGGTATTCTTAATACAAAAAAAGAGGGTTCACTATTCAAATATTTTTAAATTATTATTTTATTCTTTCTCTTGCTGTTAAAATCTAAACTGCTTTAAATAACTCAATTTCAATTGAAAAATGAGAGAATTTATCGATAATCCTTATCTGTTGTAATTTGACTATATATTTTCTTAATAAGAATTTAGCATGCAGAGAGGCTCTAATAAACAATATATAAATACTTACCATCTGCACCTTATCAGTTAAAGAAAACTTCTTCTTGGGAATTATTTTTACAGCAAATTTATTACAAGTTCCTTTTGAAAATCCAAGCTTAACTTCTCCGCAGGCACCTCTGGCAAAAAAAAAAAAAAAAACAAAATGTAAAATGTCACAGAGATTCACTGATAGAAATTTTTATAACAAAATATTCTATTTTTCTTATCATTCAGATAAAAAAAAAAAAAAAAATGACAAAAGAGGATATATGAACATCTGTCTATATTTCTGAGATAAGGTATTGTAACTATTTACACGATTTACATTGTTGTCCTCATCTTTTTATTGTCATATTCACAATGTTTCAGTCTTCTTCAGGTTGGAATTTTGAATCAAACCCTGTATTTCTTCCACCATGCCTCTCCAAGTTTTTGTTTACCTTGAGTTTGGTCAGATATTGAACTTATAACTCTTTACATCAAGTCACTGGGTTACTTCAACACACGCTTTTATCCAAAGAACTAAGCCATGTGTCCTCAGGGACATCAGTGAATAAACTTTTTTGACCAGAGCTCATATTACAATTTGTTCTTATGGTTTTTTCTTTTTCTAGCACTTTGTATTACTGGTTCCCATATTGTATTCGTGTCTATGTTTGGCCATCTTAAATTTTTGTGGCCTAGCATATGTGCTGATTCCTTAAGTTTTTGTATTTTCCAGTGATGTTCTCTCTCTATTATTTCAACCTCATCACACAGGGGGCAGTGATCTCCATATATAGTCAGCCACACCTGATTTTTCTATTTCCCTTTATGTTATGGCTTTACGATGTTCTCATAGTCTTACCTTAAGGTGGGTGGCACCACCCCATTTCTCCTTTATAATTCTTGCCACAACTGAATGGGATGGCATAAAGGAGAAACAGGCCACCCCCATCCACAATCTTATTAAAGGCGCTATCAATAGCTACAGCAACATAGATATTCTCAGTGTTACTTTTTACCATGTTGCCCATTCCAGATGAGGTAGTCTGCATTCATTTTGTATTTATGATCTCAATAAAAGGCATGAATCCACCAATCCCAATCAGTCAATTCCTATGGTATTGGGAATGTGATGAACACCAGCAAATAATCTGCATTACCATTAGAAATGCAATGAAGGATCCAATGATTATGCTGCCCAACACCTTAACTACCCAGAAATTTACCATCAATTGTGCAAGACAAAAATGTTAAAAATACTTACTTCCCCAAAAGTTTTGTTAAGGTGTATTTCTCTGTCACTTCTTTTGGTAAATTGAAGTCTGTATTTTGTAAGTCATTATAAAGATAAACTGAAATAAATGAAATTAAAAATCCTTTAGTCTCTTATTCTACATATTTTGCAGATTATTATCTTCATTTTGATTGTTTTTAACATGTTTCAGTCAATACAAGACATTTTTATTCCCTCAAAAATGTAGATGAGGCTTAAATATTTCCTATTGGGGGTTCCTCTGTGGATATAAGTCTTCTTCCATAGATTTTCAGTTTTGTTGTTATTAACACATTTAAATTAATACATTCTTTGATTTCCTTCATGAAACAATGAATTGGGTTTTACTGAAGAAAGGAAAGGTGTGAAGCGATCATCTCATTGATCAGCTGTAGGTGTTGGACATTTGGACAACTGGGAAGGTGACAAAGAAAGGACGACCTTGTTGAAAAGTCATACCCCTGTATAAAATACAAAGTGGAGAGAAATCACTGTTTACTGGATAAGTCTAGAATACAGTAATTAATTTCTCTTTTTTCTAAAGGTTTCTGTGAATTTTCTTCTTGTGATATTTTAACCCTCTGAATGTTAACATCTGACCTCATTTGTTGACCCTTGAAATTTTGGGTAAATTTCATGATTCCATAACTGCTTGTCTAACTGAACAAATCAACAACAAAAACAGCAAATGTCCAATACAAAGATGCTCAGAGGCACAGCCTTATTCTACTTCCATATTAGCCTATGTAAGTCTTGCTGGTAATTTCATGTTGGAGTCTTTTACAGATAAATTGGTCCAATTGGTTGAAATTCCTTCTGCAATCCTGTTAACATTTCTTTTATTTGGTCTCATTAGAACATAAAAAAAATTCTACATTTTATATAAACCTCCTTATTGTGTGTTTTGGTCATTTTTCCTTTATTCTCTACCATTTTTTTTTCTCATTGCTAAATGTTTCTATCAGATTTCTTGTCAAGTTCAATGGCTTTTAAGAAAGATTTTTGTCAGGGTTTAGATTTTTTGTTTTTTTTAACAGATTTCATAATGTCATTCATAACTTTCAACTTCAACTTTCAAAAGTTGAATTAAAGAATCTCTATATAAAATTCTATGACTTCCGTTAGTCCATCTGTCCATTACACCCTCTCAAATAGCTATACATGCAGCATGCTCAAGAGTAAGAAATCCTAAGAATTTTTTCTTCACTAGGAAAAAGGAAAAAAAAAAGAAATTTTCTTAAAAAAAATATTGTTTACCATGAAGTCATAAGATTAAAAAAAATTATTAAACTGCAAAGTAGGTTTTTGTCAAATTATTTTTCCAAACAAATCAGCTAATTCAAATTTTATCAATTGTTTTGCAAAATTGAACAAAACGTAGAGATTGTAAATCTTTACAAAGAATTTTAGCGATAATTTCAATAATACTAAATACTGTGAGGATTTGAACACACTAAATTCTAGTTATAAGAAAAAAAGGATTATTATTCCAACAGTTCGAAGTCTATCAATCTGATGTCCTAATTTCACTCCCCCCTGCTTCCCAACCCTGAAATTTCTTTTCAGATTTCCTCCTGGTTGAGAATCACTAATTTAGACAAAAACTGAGCCCAGATATGAATAAGCCAAGAGATATTTGCGTCAAGATTCAATGACAAATATGGATGCATGTTGCTTCTGTTAAACATTGTACATTTCTTACCTTTGTTATATTTATAAGACAATGCAATTTCATCATTATTACTGAGCACCTGTTTGTTTCCTTTTCCTGAGAGAAAAAAATTAAAAAAATTAAAAATGGTGAAAATTCAAAATTGGGAGGTACGGAGAAAAACAGTTTAAAAAGGTAAATTTTTTGACAGAATTTCTGAGATTAATGGCAATGACATTAACAAATTGATTCATGAGGAACAAGTTTTCTTGCCTTGGTTTTTATCTTTCTTTTCAGTGTATCCATCAGACTTCTTTAGATGTCAGTTACATTTGGTAATCAAATTAATAGAGGAAGAAGAAAAAAAAAATTGTTCCTGTAATGGACCAAATAATGGATTCTAGACAACATTATCAAGGAAAGTTATCAAGTGAAACTGACCAACAAGAAAGAACAATGCCTAAAACAGTTGGAATAAATACAAAAATTCTAACAGAATGGTTGTTAAAAGAAATACATAAATAATACATTTTCTACTTTGCTCTGAGCCTAAAACTTTTAAAGTGTGTTTGTGTGTGTGTGTATATATAAATATATATATATAGTAAAAGGTAATAAATCTGTTGGTATATAATCCTAGTAATTTAAAGTATTAAAACTGATCTGCAAAAAGAGCTCAATGTATTTATTATTACAGAGCAGAAATTAATACACAATAAAATCCCAACACATACTAAGTCTATACTGAGGTTGAATAAGGCCAATGAATTATATTTTCATCAGTTTAAATAAGCTTATTCCCCATAGGAGATGATTTGGGATTTCATTGTGTGTGTGTGCGCATACACACACACATATATATATATATATATATATATATATATATATATACACTGGAAGCTAGTATAAAAATCAAGTGAAAATTATCACCACCTGAAATCATCAAGCTCTCACTAATCAATTACTATTTCTGGCAGAAATGAAGGTTTTCTTAGAAAAAGACTTACCTACTCTCTCTGCAGGAGCTACCATTTTATTTATTTTTTTTTTTTAATTTGACAAAAAGATTTTTTAAGTGCATATAAAAATTTGTTTTTGTTTTCTAATTAAAAAAAAAAATTAATTTGTGAATTTTATTCTGTATCTTATCAAAAAAGATGCTGTTGGGAACTTTTATGCCCCATTTTTTAAAGATCTGAACATTTTTGGGGGGGGTTATAAAGTTTTAGTTAATTTTTTTTTTTTTACAACAACATTCCATATATACAAAGGGTGTGTCAGAAATACCTTCCAAATAATGGCAAGACATTAGCTCGATCAGTGGTTCTAAATTGGGGTCCATATAACATTACTGGAGTCTACACAAAATAGTTATTTTATTTGTGTACACAAATGTTCCAGAAAAATTAGTTGTTAAATACAAATTTATTTTCATTAAATTAGTTTTACTTCAAAATAAAACATTCACTATTTCTATAATAAAATTCCTATACTTATCTATTAGTAAAAAATAACATAAGCTTTTTTTTTTTTTTCCATTGAATGGTTATGGAGATCCAGCAAAGTAATTAAGAGTAAAAGTGGCCGATGGATAACAAAAAGGTTGAGGGTCACTGGGCTCCATAGATGATGACACTATTGACACTAATATCTTACCATTATGTTGGAGGTATTTCTGTCTCATCCTGTATAAACATTGTTTTGTGAAATTATTTTAAAATGATATTTACTAAGCTTAGCTAAGTCTGGTGCAAGATTAGAAGTACACGATTATTTCATTTCCTACAGTTTATCAACCCTTGGCAGGTTATTTAAAGCCACAAAATATTTTTTAGAGTATAACAATTTTTTTGGGGGGGATGATGGTTTAATGATACAAGTCTTACTAATTAACCCATAGCTAGGGAGAAGAGGTAGATCCCTACCTTGCCCAAGGATATTGGCATGTAAGTGAATATAATGAATACAACAGGAATTTGAACTTTGCTCTCCTATTAACAATTCCGAGCTATTAACCATTGTGCCACCTGCACATCCAAGCTTACAGCATTTGGTATTCCCAAGTGGTCACCAATTTGAATACTGAACAGGCTCAATATTGCTTAACTTTGGTGATCCTACGGAAACTGGCATTTCAACATGATGTGGTAGTAAGCCTGCTACAAGTATAGAACACACAGCAGTAAGAATAAGCTTGAGTAACCCAATTCCTCATAGGAAGATTTACAAAGTGAAAACACTTATTAAAAGTAATAAGTATTTAAGCTAAAAATTGTTGCTTTGTAGTGAATATAGTTACTACTAGAAGAACTTCAATCATCATTGGGTGTTCCACACTAGTAGCCTTATACCAAACTAAGATAAGTAACATTATTTACATTATTCGGACTATTGTCCTCATCTTTGTCACTATATTTATTACAACGTTTCGGCTGTTGTACGCTCTGGCCTTCTTCAGGAACGTTGAACTGAACCCTTTATTTCGCTCACTGGGGTAGACTGTTCTAGTTCCACGTGCCATGTTTAATGGATGTCAGTTATCTCCTGTTAATTACCCTCTGAAAATTCTCCACTGCCTTAACTGGGCTGAAACGTAATAAATATGGCGACAAAGATGAGGACAATAGTCCGAATAATGTAAATAATAACTGTAACCTCTCCAAGTTCTCCACTGCCTTAGCCGGGTATTGAACACACACTCTTTGGGTCCTGTCACTGGATCTATCTAACACCTTTATCCACTGTGCCATGTGTCATTGAAATATAGACAGATAATAAGATAAGTAAATAGCATTGCTGCATTGTCCCCTCCCCTCAAAAAAAGGTCACTGAAAAAAAATATATTTTCTGGGTTTTTATCTGTGAAGGTATCTTCTAAGTTAATGACAGAATGCCACAGTCTATCAAATATTGTCCCTAGTCTGACACTATGATACGATAATATTAACATTTCAATAGCCACCATAAAATCCAGCATTAATTGTAGGTTTCTACCAATAACCCATTAATGCCTACCATTCCAATTCCTCGTTATGACAATAAACTACATCTGGCAGCAAGGCCTCCAATTGGGAATTAGGAGGATTTGACGAGCATAGAAACAATTCTTAATTGCTGTTGTTCCCAGGTCAACCCTGACCCGAGGTGGTAGCACCTGTTTGGGTCCCAGCTATGGGCAAATAGTGAACACCCAAGCAAGAACAAACCATTATGAAAGTATAAAAACATATTTTTATATAATAATAAACCAACAATGCCTATTCAAATATTTAGATTTTGACATTGAATAACCCATAAAGGTGTTGATATACTGCTAAACAAGATCAATCAGCCAACCAACCATTCCAATTATGGTGGAAGGAGGACATATTTCTGCCATTAATTTACCACATTGCTACAAAATGATTATCTGTAGTCCAACATGAATGCCAAAATGACCAAAAAGATCAACAACCCTCTCGCTTTACAAGATCCAGATCTTCAATACCAACATCAAGTCGGTCCTACTTTAGGGCTCAGAAACCTGGCAGGTAACAAAGACCAACACCCACAAATGTCAGACATTTACCAACCAATGTCACAGGAACATCCTTAACATCAGGTAAGCGAAAGTCATCCCCAATGACCAACTGTGGGACAGGACCAGACAAGCCCCAATTGAGATTGACATTAAGAAACGGAAATGGGGATGTATCAGCCACACAGCCCGCAAGCCTGCTTCTAGTGTCACCAGACAGGCCATTGACTGGAATCCACAAGGGAAGTCATCTCCAACAATCAACTGTGGAACAGGACAAGACAAGCTCCAATCAAGATTGACATCAAGAAACAGAGATGGGGATGGATCAGCCACACACTCTGCAAGTCTGCTTCTAGTGTCACCAGGCAGACCTTTGACTGGAATCCACAAGGGAAGTGAAAAGTGGGTCTACTAAAACAGACTTGGTGCAGAAGTGTTGATGCAGAGGTGAAAGCAGCTGGCACGACATGGGCCGAGATGAAGAGGATCACCTGAACTGCATCCGTTGGAGAGGTGTTGTTGCAGGCCTGTGTACCCCAAGGAATCAAGACGTAGAGAGAGAGACACAATGATTAACAAGCTAGTTGCACAGACTGCTACTAAAATGAATAACTTTTAATTATGTGTCAAATTGCTTCACATGTAAGGAAACTCTTGCGCTCATCATCATCCTCATCCCTCAACCTCCCTGTGGTTGGTTGGAACTCCATTAACAACCTGTTTCTACACTTTTCAGCCCTGCATTGCTATCCTCAGATCCCCAATATCCAACCCCAAGCTTTGAACCATGGTGTCTGGGAAAGTCAAATTTTGCAAGACGACCCCCTCCAGAAAGATGCCATAGAAGTAAGGATGAAACGACCTCCCCATCCACTTGGTGGCAGTGGCCAGCAAACTGAAATCAATTTTGTCTGAGCTTAAGAGACATTGGTCTCAGTTCTCACTGTTGTATGGGATCTCCAACCGATGTTCTGGATTTTTCTAAGCAGATTTGTATATGTCCCATTCAGTTGTCCTTCAAGATTAAGATAAGGTAAGGCAGCAAAAGAACAAACAAGATATAAAGAAGTAACAACATACCAACTTTCTCGGAATTAATGAACGTGCCATTTGTGCTTTTATCCTCTAAAAAAACATGAGTGCCTGTACTGGTTTCCTCCTAAATGAAAGAAAGAAAAAAATCCCGAGATTAATTTTTCCCCATCACAGCTTCAGAAATAAAAGTGAAAGATGGTGCAATTTGTTAGTAGGCAAAAAATAGAAATTTAGAATCTGTATAGAAATTTCTATTTCAGTGCTTCTTTTTGGTAATCATGACTCTTCATAGTTTCCCCACTTTTCTTTAGAATCTTTAAATAGTCTTGTTAGGATTGATTGTGGAATGATTTCCCATTGTTTTCTCTACAATTTTGAATTCAGAGTAATCTTTCTTCTAGATTAGCTGACAGTCAAGGCTAGAGAGTCAAGTTTGCCCTGATATTTAACCCGTTGCCTGGGGATTTCCATATTAGTTATGATTTTCTAAAATAATTTATAACCTGACAAACAGGCATATATATATATATATATATATATATATATATCTGTGTGTGTATGTATTTTGGTAGCATGTTTTCATTGAATAATTTATACAAGTTTTGTCTGCTTATTTTCAATAGGATTTATTCATATTCTCGGATGAGATTTTTTTGTTGTTGTATTAAAAGGAGAAAAATTACTGAGTTGATACATATTGTTTTATTCTGGGTAAAATACTCTGAATAAAACAATATGTATCTACACAGTAATTTTCTCTCTTCTTTTAATACCAACACTAAAGAGCTCATCCAAGAATATGAATAGATCCTATTAAAAATAAGCAGAAAAAAAATTTGTATAAACTATTCAATAAAACTTGCCTCAGTCTATCTACATATATGTTCCCCATTGCCTTCTCTATGGCTTGGAATTCAGAATGTTTTTTTTTTTCTTAGACTGGTTACTACCCAAGTCTAGAAGACCCAGTCTACTCTGTTACTTAACCGACAGCTGGAAAAAGAGAAGAGATAGATTCATGCTGTAGGGATACAAAAACTGATTATCTCCCTTTGCTTGAGAAAGTCACAAGTGTCACGTAATGGTTCGTGAGTAATGGCAGGGGATAATGACAAAGATCAGTTGCGACGTAAAGCCCAGAGAAGAAAGATGTCTGAGCCCACAGTAGTCACAGGGAAAACCAGATGGCCTCACCAGATTCATAGAGAAACTACTGTACCTATAGTTTTCCCTGTGGGAAATATTACTAGTAAGACTATTTTCACACTGTTTGATATAGTTTCTCTGTGTAGGACAAATGTAATTGTGTATAGAATTTTATGTATGACTTAGCAGCATAAAATTCTCTCTTAGAACAAATCATTTTTCATTACTTTTCATTTAGCTATTCCATTCTGTGTATAACATAATGTGCTATTATATCATGAATATAATAATGCCCATAATGGGGGAAATTCAACTGGGATTTCTTCATATAGCACACCAATTAATGTCTTTCCACAAGAGCATTTGTATGAATGTGAATACAATAGGCAAATTAGCCCAGAGTTTGAACATATTAGTTCAAGAAAATAAAGAGAAAGAAAGATATATTCTTAATAATATAAAAATACATAACAGACCCGATA
Source organism: Acanthosepion pharaonis (assembly GCA_903632075.3). Taxonomy (NCBI): domain Eukaryota; kingdom Metazoa; phylum Mollusca; class Cephalopoda; order Sepiida; family Sepiidae; genus Acanthosepion; species Acanthosepion pharaonis. The sequence goes on along the minus strand of CAHIKZ030000884.1, from coordinate 600,483 downwards.
TATCCGAAAATGAACTTTGCTGTATGCCTGAAAGTGCTTGCTTTTTTCTTCAAATTGGACATCACAATTGGCACCTCTTCCAAACGTGTACACATCTTTGTTGAGGTCTGTAATAAGGTAAAGAAGGAAATATAGACACAACAAAAGAATTTTTTATTGGCCTGACAGACTGAAAACATCAAATATTTTGCAAGAATTTATTTAAAAAAATCTTTTCTCATCAGAATTTTCTGAATAGCCATGAAGAGTTATTTTTCTTTGAATTACTCAGATCAACAAATTTGTTTTATTCTGGATTTGCACAATTGTGCGAATCAATTTCAGATCTGTTACCTAAACGAGAGTGGGATGCAAGGTGAAGAGGGAGTAGCTAAAGGTGGGAGGGGATGTAGATAAAAACTCCAAGACAAAGAAAATTTTTTTTTTTTAAACTGTTCTTAAGGTAAGAGATACAAAATATCTGACAACGACTATGAAGTGAATCAGCTGAAACATTGCCAGCGAGACAGTAAACGTTTTGGGCTTCCACTGGTATATCACATCAGGTCCATACCAATTTGATAATTTTGGTTTGAATTGGGGAGATGAGCAGTTATCATTATTTATGTTTACACTCACACTATCATCCAACAACAAAAATGACAACTCTTCATTCCAAAAATTTAGACAAAGCTGAGAATGCTGTTCTGAATCGTTCATTGAATAACGAACATGGATCAGTGTAATGTTATTGTTGCAAAAACTAAGAACCATAGACTAAATCTCTCATAAAATAAAATTGTTTCACTTGTGAACTTCATCAGTAATTGTCTTATAATTACTTTACCTTTGATTGCATCGTCTTATCTTTTACTATTTTGCCTACTTATTATTACTGAGAACTTTATATTTAACTAGCAGTAGAGCCCGGCATTGCCCGGGGATGTAACAGTAAGAGATAGATCAAGTATCGACCATCATAAAGACTAAAAAATAAAATTGACAAAGGTTATTGTTTAAGGTTGATGGACACGCATGTCTTAATTATTTTTTTTTTTGTTTTGTTAAGAATTAGTCAAACCCAAACAAAAACATTGTTTTCAATCGTTATGAGTCTACTGATTGAATAGAATTTTATTATAAACAATTGTCTTGTAAATGGAATTTTTAGAGAATTTTGAATGTAAAAATAAAGAAAAAAGTGTGCAAGACAATAAGAAACACTACCTGCCAAAAAAAAAAAAAAAAAAAAAAAAAAGTGAAGTTTTGTTGAAATCGGTTGAAAAATGTAGGAAATCTGATCCCATATATAAATGAACACACACACAAACAACCTGGGTTTTATAATAAGTATAACTTGATATGAGTTGTCCCCCCTTTCATTCTCACGACAGCGATGCCTCTTAATCGTGTTTACAAATTGATTTCGTGCAAAAATAATTGTTTTTTTCCAATTTTTGGCACTGTCAGAACCACCGCAAGGTAATTTTATGTAGTTCTGTGAAGTTTTGTTGAAATCGGTTGAAAAATGTAGGAAATCCGATCCAATATATAAACGAACAGACACATACACAACCTGGGTTTTATAATAAGTATGATGACGCCTGCTTTTTCTACACCTGCCCTCCCTCCTGCCATGAGACTTTTATTTTTTTCTGTTCTTCATTTCTTGTTTTAGTCAATGTATTCTGGAGGAAAAAATGCAGCAATTTAATAATAAAATGGTGTAAAATAAGATGAGGGTATATAGAGGTTTAAAACACTTAACCGAGTGTTCTCTTAAGAATTACAGGATAACAGACAGAGAAGGGAAAGAGGCAGGAAGAAATTTAAAAAAAAAAATCTGTAATGACTAGTGCGGCCACTACCTCAGAAACCACAGTCTGGCAGGTGACACACAACTTCCGAAACAAAATCCACCAAGGGAACATGACAACGAGTCTCTCCAACTGTCCACTGCTGGTTTTCACCCATTGCTTTTATTGCCATGATAAAGACCCAGATCTGGACAAGTTGCAGAGAGGCTTGTATCTGAACATGACAAGCTGTTCTGTTGCTAAATGTAAAACCTGCATGTGACTAGCTTCAACAGAAATGTCCACATGTAACTTGGGGCTTTTGCACATTCACCACATGAAATTGAAGCACACATTTAAAGAAAAAAAACTAAAAACTGATACAGATTTCAGAGTGCAGACCATAGAGTTCACTAAACAAATTTAATGGTTTTATTAATATTATGAATGTATGCAAAAAGATAACAAAAAAGGGTAATAGAATAACCATAATATTTTAGTCCTCAAAATTAAATTATATTAAAAAAAAATATAAGATGTGCAAATGGAAAACTAAACTCTAAAACTGTACTGTAAATATTACTTGAAATGGGAAACTACTCCACTATCTTTCCAAAGATGTCATGGTAATTCACAGATAAGAAAAAGAATTTGTAGACTCAGACATCCTGAAGGAACACATCATTAAAAAAGGTAAATTATAGATTATCACTAATTGACTTACATATAGTCCAGTTTATTTTCAAATTTGCCCAAGATTCACAAGTAAGATTCAGCATTTTTGAGCCCCTGGGTTTTCAGAAGAGTTTCCAATTTGCTTCTTGGAGTTTAGTTTGGAAATTCAGTCATATGTAATGAAGTCATTGATTTCTTGGCTGGTTGTTATTTTATTAAAAGATGAAGAAAAAGTAGGCCGCAAAACTAATTCATTGCAGAATTGAACTAATTTAAAACTATTACTATGAAGTAAGGAACAAAGAAATATGGAAGTCAATTTGTGGCAATATAACTACAGATTTAAAAGACAAACAGAATGAAAATTCTAATCTTATCAGAGAAGCTATGTCTTTTTCTCCTGCTGCTTCAAACATTCACTGGGTTTTTGACCTCGAACAGTACAACAGCAATGAATTGCTTAAAAGACACACTAAAAAATAAAAATCTATTCAATAAAAAAAAAAAAAAAAAAAAATACAGAAATAAGTGTAAAAATTTCAATACATTTACATTCTGGTCAGGTCAGTAATTCAATTTTGGGAGGACACTTTAGATAAAAAGTGTGGTTGTCAATTTTCCAAACAAATTACTAAATGAAATGTTTTTTGGTTTCTTTATCAGTCAAGTAATATTTAACAATCTTGATGTTGCAACAAGAGATCCACGGTGCTAAATCAGCAAATGTTGTGTTACCATAACAATGAAATTAACAAGTGGAAAAAAAAAAAAAATCCACAACTATTTATTAAGTGATACAAAAATGCCATAAAAAAAAAGAATATCTACAATAAATTTCTTTTCTAATAAAAAAAAAAGAAAAAAAAAGTCTTCGTTAGAAAGACGACTGATCTTCTCTACTCTAATTGTTGAACATAGAATCATCCATTTGTTCTGAGTAGAATGCTTGCTCATAGGAATGACCATCGCAAAGTGGGTTGAAAGGCATAGTATTGAGTTGTACACATTGCTGTGCTGAACTACAGTATTCACTATTATTGTATTATTAATCCATGTCCTTCATGTGATTAAATCATTTCTTTGCTAATCTTTTGCTCTAGTGATTTCTTTACAATATTATTAACCAGAAACTACGAGCATTTTAACAATATATTTGTTTGCTTGTTTTATGTTATATCAATATCAAAGCAAGTAGGGTTGGAGTTTAACATTTGTGGATTATTATTTCATAGTGAAGTTAAGTTTATTTTTAACATTATAGTCGTGTCAAAAGTAGTAGTTAATTTTTGTATTTATAAACTGTACTTACGTTAGTTTTTTTTTTTTCCAGATTTTGGTTATAACAATATTATATATAGGTGCTAATATAGCATGAGGTCTACCTCCCATTTCATGTGTTTAGAAAATGTGAAAGATATAAATATCCATATTAAACTTCATCTGACCTGATCCATGTTAGACCGCACGCTATAGTAGCACACACACGCACACACAATACTGCCGATTTGTATGTGCACACTTATGTAGGATGTCACACATGAAATGATGCACTTTATAGTAAACTAAATTATTTAGTTGAAATAGTCACCATGCTGATGAATGACTGTTCTCCAACATACTTGATCCCATCTCATTAGATGTAATAAACAGTTCAAATGCTTCCATTACCTCTTTCTTATTGGAAAAGGTTTTATTGCACATGAAAAGCTCAAAAAGAAGTGATAATCAGTAGGCAATATATCAGGTGAATATGGAGTATGAGGCAAAATTTCATAATTCAGGCTATCCAGGTTTTGGGCAGTTGATTGAGAAGTGTGCAACCATGCGTTATGCAGCAAAATTGGGCCATCTCTATTCACAAGTCTAGGATGTTTCTTTTTCAATTTTTTTTTTTTGCACTCAATTTCTCCACGATATGAGGTTGCTGCTATTGTTTTCCCTTGAGCTAAGAATAAATAATGAATAACCCCTTTGAAAGACCACCATACGATAGCCATTATCTTTTTAGAGTGCACTGGAGGTTTTGGGTATTGTTTTGGTGATTCATTTGCATCTAACCACTGGCCTACTCTCTTACTGTTGTCAAAGAGTATCCATTTCTCATCATATGTAATTCAATACAAAAAACCTTTTTCCCCCAGTTTGTACTAATATAGTAAGATTACTAAACACTGTTTCATTGTAATTACTTTCATTGGGTTTATGAGTAACAATATATAGAAAAAAAAATACCTGGAGAGAGAGAAAAAAAAAAAAAAGAGAGAGAGAGTCAGAAAAAGTCAAGTTTTTGGGGGTTTTTTTTTTATATATACTAAAGGAGTTACTTCATTAGATGATCAGATCAACAATCAACCAAAAAAAAATGCGTCATTTCATGTCTGACAATAGATTTAATTGTTTTTTTGTTTTGTTTTGTTTTTAAATGTCATACACCTTCCTGACTCGGGCAATCTCTTTTTTCTTTATTATTTACAAATTACCATAGTACCTTTGGAAAAAATGGAAGAGTGGTTTTATGTTGCCTTCTTCACAATTTTGGTTTTAGGGTAATTATCCTTTGATTGCCATTCTAGGGTAGAGATCCCAATCTACCCATAGAAGATAGATTCACCCCTTTCCCAATGAAATTAGTGTGAAATTGGAATACAATAGAGATTAGGCCAGAATCAGTTTTTTCGATTTTTCACCTTCAATGTTGTAATTTTTTCCAGCCAATTTGGACTCAAAACCGGCACTGAAGAATTAAAAAAAAAAATTCATCGAAATCGGATGAAAACTGTGGAAGCGCATAAACAACATCCAATTACAAACACACACACATTTTGAGAATTATAGATATTATTTTGCATATGTGCGTGCTTACTAATTCAATTACAAAAGAAAAAGTGACCTCTATTCTTGCTTGATCCTGTAAGTGAAGTGTAAAAAAAAATCTTTTGTTGCCTTGCTTTGGGTTCAACAGTCTTCCTTACCTTATTGAAAGCATTGATTCTCAGTTGATCCCTCAATGGGTCACAAGCTTTGAAATTTTTTTCGCTTTAAAAAAAAATGTACATCCTTCTTAAATTTTATAAAGAAATCAAATAATGTTTCTTAGAAAAGAAAAATGAAAGCTCATCATTTTTCAGCACCACCTCATCTTTTCAAAGATTTGAAAAAAAAAGAAAAGAGGTGATCTAAGTTGGATGAGAGCTGTTTTCTCTAAATATGTAATTACGCATGGTTACACACAAAAATAAAAAAAACTAGCAGCTCCCTATTTGACGAAGACTTGATCGCAAAATATATTCAAACTGACAGTTCAAGCGAAGAAAACTTCTTGGCCAATAATGATGGCAATCTGACCGTTTACCTTTTTGATTTTGATATTGTTGAATTGAATGACACTCTCTAGTGTCTAAGTCGTCTTATCTTCAAATTAATAAGGTCCAAACAAGCTCAGTCTTACTATTTTTACGGTTAAATTTTGAAATTGAAGAGAAGTAGTCAGCCAGTACTACACTATTTTCTTTTTAGTTTTAAAAATTCTTTTTTTTTTTTTTTGGCTGAACCTAGTCTGGCACAAGGTCACAAATATAGAGCACCCAGCAAAAAAAAATCAAAATAGCTAAAAAAAAATTGGATTTCGTTTAATTCTGCAGCATTGGAAAGCAATGGCATTTAAAACAAAAAACAAAAAATCAATGTGTAACTTTTATTTTTTAATAATTATTAAAGGAAAAAAAAAGAAGAAAGAAGACATTTTCCAATTCACGGCGAAATTAGATGCCATAATTTAAATGCCACGGTTTGCAATTAGGAAAAGAAAGAATTTAAAAAAAAGTTACGTCAAAATTATTTGGGTTTGTTTTGTTTTTCTTTTTAGTGTCACAAACTATTTTTGTCTTCATTTCATTTAAAAAGTCATGCTCCTGAAACAAGAGTGAATTAATAAACATCCGTATATTTTTTTTTTTTATTTACGGTAAAGTTTTACTTACTACTAGTCACAGTGTAAAAACTGTAGTTGAAATTATAAATTATATTGCATTTCCAGCAATAATGTATTTCAACGATTTTATTTTTATGTATCGCTTGGCCAAAGGATGACTCAGAATATGAGGCTAATCAATAAAAGAAATTTTAAGCATAGGAAGGTAAGGACAAGCTAAGCATGATGAATGAAACTGTTAGTAAATCAGTATTTCTTATGCAGAAATCGTTTAGGACACTAAATTTAAGAAGACTAAAAAATAGTAATATCCAAATATTTTTTTACATAAAATTAAAATTTTATTTAATATCAGTGGGAAAAAAAAGTAAAAAAAGACAATTCGGAAGAAGAAAATTGTCAACTAATACAAATTTTTACTTGTCAATTTGAATCTCCCAGGAATGTTAAAAAATCGTTCAGTACAAGTGCGTGTTGTAGACACATGAGAAAGTTTTTTGTTTTTTTTTTCAGTTTAAAACACCACATGAGTTACTTCTTTTTTTATTTATGTTTTCTCTGACACACGTGATTACAACAACAACAAAAAAATCAAGTTCGCGGTCAGAAAATTAAATAAAAGTTCCATGAAGCCGTTGTTGTCAGTACCCGGAACAAGACAAAAAGCGTGTTACTGTTATCTATCAACTGACATCTTTAGTACCCCGGGTGGATAAGATCCACGGCAATGTCCGCCACAAACAAACCAAAAAAAAACATACGGGTATATATCCTCCACACTCTTCTTGAATAGCAAACAGAATCGAATTTGTCAGGGTCCAATTAACGGTGTACGCTTTCATTTTATTAATTAATGTCATTGTTACTCAATTGATCTATTCAACAAGTGTAAAGTTGAGGTTTCGATCGTTTTCTTTATAAAATAAAATAATTGTCCGAGTAAGTAATCTATCGAATTTGTTTTTCTCTTTTTTTATAAAAAAATAAGAGAGGGATAAAAAAAAATTCACTCAAAAAAATAAAATAAATAAATAAATAAATAGAAAATTCGATTTGCTATATTTACGTACATCAGCTTTAATACGAAAACCTAAAACATGATTATTTTAATTAATAATAAATCAATAATTAAAACAAAAAATTCATCATCGGAACTTCAAACTCACCAAGTGCGTTAAAAGAAGATCCCAAGGAGAATAACCTAGCCCAAAAAGATTCAGTGACCATTTCTTCGTCACTTATAGTATTGTCTGTCACATCTTGGGTTGCAAAGGTCTCCATATTTATAATAATTTACAATAATTTCTGGTTCAGCCGGCTGTGAAATATTCGGAAAGTTTCTTAATTTTTATTACCGGCAACAAGAACTCGAATATGACGCATGCGCACTTGCTCACTGCTAGTGATTTTCTTAAATTCTGAATAATTCAAGCAAAACTTAATTTAAAATTAAAAAAAAAGTTCTTTATTGTATTTTTCTTACTAAAAATAATTTAAATTATATATGTATTTATATATTTATCAGTATATATTTAATTTTAGCTAAACTTACGTAAAAAACAACTTTTATAGCATTTAAAAAGTATATCTTAAAAATTTGTCAGTAAAACATGAAGAGTGATCTCCCATTTTATTATTTGTAAAACGGCTTTCTAAAATTTTTCCTCATATACCATCAATGTATAAGACAAAATTTACAAGTGTAAAAGTATTGGCTGTTTTAGAGATAGGAAGACTGTATTGCGTCATTCTCTGAAATGATTGCGGTTTGCTTGCCTGCTTTAAAAAGATGCATACAAAATTCTGATGAGAGATCCTGGATCTTGACTACAGTGGGTATTTTTATTATTCAATTTCAAAAAAATTATCAATCGTCCATTATTAAATTTAAAATCGCTGTTTCCATGCAAATTGTGCAGAGGAACTAAATTGTTTAATTCTACCCTTCATAGCTAAGTGTCACCATGCCACACACATGGTAGCGAACACTCCACATTCTCTTTGTATTTCATGTATTGTGACACTTACATTTTTTTACACAAACTGAATATTGACCGCTTGACAACCCAAAGCAGACTGTGTAAATACATTTTCTGTGCATAGGCTCCATGCATACATCCTCTTTAATCAAAATAAAACAAACAATTTATTCACCATTCAGAGCTACTTTCACTCCCAAAACCAAAACTTTAATTTGGATCCAAACAACGGCTATATTCTCTAATTAAAACAAACTCAACAGTCAACACTGACCAATTTGGATGTCAACACTGGCAAGCTGAGAGATGTGACACAAATCAACCTTCATGCCAACACCAACCGCATTGAGAGAGAAATAACAACAACAGCTATCAGTAATGTCTAATTTCACCATTCTCTCTACGTGTTGCCTTAGCAACAACAACAGATAAAAGTTACTAGTTTTGTACATTATACATTTATTTACCCATACTCAATGTTGTATTCTTTTTACCTGAATTTATGTTTGCCAAGGTGGAGAAGGAATTAAACTCCACCACAGTAACAGCAACAAAATTCTGTCTTCCAAGTTACCTATTTCAACCGTCGCAACAACTAGTAACCCCAATGTTTCGAGTGATAGCAGCTTCATCTGGAAATACACGGAAACTCCACTAAGTACACCAACACAATGAGTTCACACAAAGACACATTAGAAGCACCTTTAGAGATAAATTCTTCAGTTCTTCAATTACCACCATACAATGCCATCAAAACAAAGAATTGGTTCCTCCACCTCCAGGCCATTTTCGCTGCCAGAGGGATATGTTCAAAAAAAGATAAAATTTGCCAGTGTTGTCTAAGCCCTGCCTCCTGATATAGTCAATGAAGTCGCCAACCTATTGGAAGACATTCCTGACACTGACCCTTGCAATGTTCTTAAAGCTGCCATCATTAAAAGGACAAGTTGCTTGGATAAACAAATATTGAGGGAACTATTCAATAACATAAATGTCGGTATCAGGTGCATGAAAAGTCACCTCAGAGGGAACAATATATTGGAGTTGATCCTATGTCACCTATGGTTGGTTAAATTGCCAACTGCGATAGAACAGGTCCTGATCACCATGACAGATGATACACCACTTGACAAAATTTTTGTGTTGTTCAACCAAAGACTGAACACACTACCTCCCAAACAGGATAACAATTACAGTGCTAAACATATGCACATTGATAAAGCACTTGCAGATTTACAAAAGCAAATGCAACAAATCCAATTGTTGTTAAGTCAACAACAACAGAGGTATAGAAATACCTCACATAGACATGATCATACTCCATGCTGACAAAGTTATAGCCATGGAAAAACAAATACACACCCCAGTGGTATTTGCTGGTATCACCACACATTCAGTAACAACACAAGGAAATTTATCCAACCTTGTCTACATAATACCAACAAACACCAGGGAAACAAGTAAACCAGTGAGTGGTTGTGACTACCCCAACTGGTACACACAAAGAAAGTCACTTATTTTATATAGTTGACAAAAATATTTCTAGTGGATACTAGAACAGCAGTTAGCGTCATTCAACTAGCATGTTGACCAAAACCAAATCCTAGTCCCCTCAAATTACTAGCTGCAAACAGTACACATATCCATATGTACGGCATAAAAGATTTGACACTAAATATTGGTATGTGCCAAGATTTTATGTGGACATTTATACAAGCCAACGTGCAAACACCCATTCTTGGGGCAGATTTTTTGGCCCATTTCAACTTATCAGTGAATTTGAAACACAGAATACTGTTGGACACAGAAATTAATATCCATATTACAGGAAATCGTACATGATAGACATCTTCCAACATCAGTGCAACAACTTGCCATAGTACAGAATTCCATAATATTTTGAAGAAATATAAGGATATTATGACACCTTTTAAAAATATTGACAACATCAAGCATGACACAAAACACTGGATAAAAACTACTGGATAGCCAGTATTTTTACACTCATCATGACTACATCTACACAAATACGAATTTGCCAAAAACAAATTTAACAAAATGCTGGAAGGGATAATCCACCCATCTGAAATCTCTTATCCATCACTCGTACAACTCCTTCCAACATTAGACAATAAGAGATTTTGACCTTGTGGACTTCCATAAATTTAAATGCATCCACTATCCCTGACCATTATCCTGTTCTGCATATACACAATTTCACACATGGGTTATGCAGATCACATATATTCTCAAAGAGTGATCTAGCTGTAATGATAAAAAGTACACAGGTGTAGACTTTAAGAAAGCTTTATTCAACTGAGAATGCACGGTTTGCGTAAAGTGTCATTTTATAGTCCCAGTATATAGAAATAGCCTTCTCAAAGAGGAGAGTAACAAAACAAGGGGAGACCACTCTTGATTATTCACAAGTCTAGCTAAAGCTTACTTCCAGATCCCTGTAGTGGAAGAGGATATTCCCAAAACATCAGTGACAACTCTGTTCGGGCTATACGAGTTTGTCCTGATGCCATTTGCTCTTAGGAATGCTGTCCAATCATTCCAAAGACTAATTGACCAAAATTCTTGAGAGGATTGCCATTTGTATATGCTTATATCAATGATATCCTTATTGCAAGCAAAAATAGTGACGAACACCAAAGGCCACTTGCATCAAGTTTCTCAGAAACTATCTCAATTTAGACTAAAAATAAATTTAGATAAGTGTACTTTTGGCACAATTCAGGTTAAATTTCTTGGATACATGATAGACCAAAATGGGATTTCACTCTTACCTGGAAAAGTGTAAGCAGCTGAAAATTTTCATGTACCTACTTCCATCTGGCAGTTAAGAAGCTTCATTAGACTTATAAATTATTATTGTTGTTTCATTCCTAATCTATTATCTATACTTTTACCTTTGACCAATCTATTACAGAAAACAAAAAGACAAAAACATCACTCTACAACAGGATGCCCTCCATGTTTTCAATACAGCTAAATCTGCCCTTGCAAACTTCACTCAACTCTCACACATCAGCAATAGTGAAAATGCACACATCAATAGATAGCTGTAATTGAACAGGAAATCAATTCAGTAAGAAAATCTATTTCCTTTTTCTTAACGAAATTAACCGAGAACCAAACAAAATACAGCACCTTTTCCCAAGAATTGTTGGCTGTATATTTAGCAATTAAACAATTTAGACACATATTCGAAGGTAGACACTTTGTGATATACACAAATCACAAACTTCTCACTCATGCCATGAACTTCAGTGCAGACAAATACACCCCCAGAGAAATTAGAAATTTAGATTTTATCTCTCAGTACACAAGAGACATTCGTTATATTAAAGGATAACAAAATATTATTTCTGATGCATTGTCACACACAGAAATAACAGCGATTACCGATGAAATATTAAGTCATGATTTAATTTCTGAAGAACAGAAATCTAACTTCACACTAACTAAATATCATCATACACCCGTTTAAGACTGAAACAATTCCCAGTTTCTTTCAGCAATAAAACATTTTATTGTGACACTGAATTAACCAACCCTGATCCATACATTCCCCTCACATTAAGGAAACAAATATTCCAATACTTCCATAATTTTTCACCTCCAAGCAACCGACCCACAGTAAAAATCATAAGTGAACAATTTATTTGACCAAACATAGCATTAGACATTAGAGATTGGACATCAATGTACCGAGAATGCTAGAAGAATAAAATACATTATAGCAAAACACCAATAGGTACCTTCAGCAATCCAGATGCAAGATTCAAACACATACACATAGACATCATTGGTCCCCTACCAAGCAACCAAGGTTATCCATATATCTTAACTATTGTTGACAGATTTTCCCATTGGCCTTCTGCGATTGTACTTAGACACATCAACAACTTCATTCACAAATGCTATTTTAAAAGTTTGGATTTCTATTTTCAGAGTACCCAGTGTTATCACCACTGATCATGGCACGCAATTTCAATCATCCCTTTTTCAAAAATTCAGCAATTTGCTGGGAGCAAAGTATATTAAAACTACCACATATGCACTAATGGATTAGTGGAAAGATTCAACAGGCAACTCAAGACATCATTAGCCATGAAGGAAAACTTGACCAATTGGATTGATAACTTATCCGTTATACTTCTCTCTATAAGGAACATTATTAAAGAAGACCATGGCTGCACACCAGCTGAAATAATCTTTGGTACACCCCTGTCACTATCAGGACAATTTTTCAAAGATGACATACACTCTAATCCGACATCATTCTTCATACAAGAATTAAAAAAAATAAGATGTCACAGTTATAATTTGAAATTCAAGCAAAACACATATACACACCAACAAATTTTTTAAGTTTATACATTCTTTTTATAGATACAAATATTTAAGTAAATGCTCTGTTTATAATAAACAGTATTAACGACATTCAGGCCGGTAAATGTCGTTAATACTGTTTATTATAAACAGAGCATTTACTTAAATATTTGTATCTATAAAAAGAATGTATAAACATAAAAAATATCTTCAAATAATTGTCAGACTTTGTCCATTTCATAATGTGTGACACCAACAAATGTATATAACTGCGAGTATGTTTTCATATGAGAAGACACAGTGAAAAAAACACTTTCAGCTAATTATCAGGGTTCATACAAAGTCTTGCACAGATCAAACAAATATTTCACAATGCAAGAAGGGAATAAGTCAGACACTGTCACTATTGACAGGCAAAAACCAGTTTTCTTAAAAAACAAAATCAACCACACACACACACACACATTCTGCTGATGTAGAAGAAACATCCAAATCAAATGATATTATTACAATCTGACAATACACCAACAATTTAAACTAGATCAGAAAGAAAAGTCACATTATCCAAAAATTTCGAAACATACTTATTACTTATTAATTGATACAGCTTATACCAAATCAATTTTCGAGAGGAGGGTGTGGGGCTTGTTGAGCATTTTTCTACACAAACTGGATGTTGACCACTCGACAACTCAAAGCAGACTGCATGAATACATTTTCTGCACATAGGCTCTATGCATATAGCTGCTTTAACCAAAATAAAATAATCAATTTAAAGCAATCTCCCAGAGGCCATGAGAATTCATAAACAACATTAATTTTACACAGAGGTGACTTTTGAGGTTCTGTATTGTTGGTCATAGAGGAGGCACAGTGAAGTAATAAGATAGCAGCACAGATTGATGAATCAGAGAGCCGAATTCTAAATCCAGTCAAATCCATTACATTCACTTACATGCTAATATCCTTGGGAAAGTTATGAATCTTCTTCTCCCTCTAGCTATGGGCAAATAACAGGACAGGCTAGGTTCTATAGCCTTGGGAAGCAACTGGTCTAGAATAAGGACAACTCTGAATTCAAAACCTGATCTTCTAGATTAGGGGTTGTGCAGTAGGCTAACAACCTACTCACTTAAAAACTGGCTTGTTACAGAAACCAAAACGATATCTTGCAGCCTTATGTTCCTCAAGGAATTTAAAGGCATAATATATATATATATGTATATACTGTTGGTCATAATTAGACATTTTGAACTTTTTATAGTAAATTACAAATCTAAAGTGTTTGTTGGGATCATTAAGTGATATGTACTAGTGAATTATATTTTTAATTGCTTTTTCATCATGTTTATAATTAGGCTGCATCTGCTTACAATAGAATAATAACAGGACTTTTGGACAGTTTATCCACAATTTTGATCCCAATATCCAACATCTTCAAAAATTGGACAAATATAATAAAAAATACAATAGACTAACTTTGGTTGAATCTAAACAAACTTAAATAATTGTTGCCTAAATATACCTTTTATATATATATATATATATATATATATATATATATATATATATATATATATATAAAAAGTTGCAAATTAAAAAAAATAATAACATTATTTTTTTAATTTGCAACTTTTTTATATATACATATTAAGAAAGTATACGTGGCCTTTCAATATGCTATATATATATATATATATATATATATATATATATTTTAACAAATATATTTACCAAAATTACACAAATATATCTTGAAATACTAAAGAGTAAATTTATTCAATAAAATCACCATTGGCTTCAACCACAACCACCAGACAACTTCGGAATCTCTTGCAACTCTTTTGGGTGGTCACCTTGTTTAAGTTGGTGAATGCTGCCATAATCCTTGACTTCAATTCATCTTTGGTATTACAAGGAATTTTGTTGGTCTCTCATTCAACTGCACCCCACACATAATAATCAATGAGGTTGCAGTCTGGGGTGATAGATGGCCTGAGGTAAGGGGTGATGTGATCGCAGAAATTATCTGAAAGCCATGACTGGGTTCTCCTGTTTGTGTGGCATCGTGCAGAGTCCTGTTGCAGCTACCCTCTTGACCCGGTAAAGCACTACCTCCTCAGGGCATGAAGTAGGTGTCTGTATTGAGTCTGAGGTCCTGTGGGAGGATGAATGGAAGTATAACATCAACATTACTAGTGATCACTTCAAACAACATAATTTTGACTGGATATATCATCCAACTCTTTCTGAATCCTCTGCACTGTCCTCACACTCTGAAATGTTTCTATTGGAGATTCTGGTGCAAATGCCAAGCAGTACAGCATGTTGTTTCCAAATTTCTGACAGAATGAAAAGCATCATGGTTTTTTTTTTTTTCTCACAGACAGTACCCAACTCTTGCTACTAAACTGTGCAGTCGACAAAATCAAAAGCAAACAACACACCTGCAAGAAATTAAATACACGTGTACACGCACACACACACACACACACACACACACACACACACATATATATATATATATATATATATATATATATATATATATATATATGAAGAGAAATATGGTGTTATGAACTCAAAGAGAGATGATGTGCTTTTTCAAAGCTTCAAAATAACAGATTTTAAGTTTAAGTGAAAAACATTAATATTACTTAAAAGTAATATAATAATTTAATATAATTCATAATTATTTCTTTTATTTCATTTATTATATATATATATATATTATGATTATATTTATTTGAAGTTATATATGTTATGATATTTCAAATAGAGATTGTAGTTATATACAGTCTGTATTAGTTCTACAGTCCAAGTACCATTGTATTTAAACATGGATCCATAATGCAATGATTTTCTGTGCCTGTCAATCATATGGGTCATTGCTCATACCACTGGCAACACTACAAGTACCATTACAGTCCAAGAATTTGTGATGTGATGTGATAAGAAGTTTAAATGTGAAGCACCCAAGTGCCTACACCTGGCCCAGGACCCAAAATTACCTAACCCCTGTAACCATCAGTTGCACTGGTATCGGTATTACTACTGAACCCTTTATAGTGCAATGAGAGGGTAATGCTACAGGCAGCTGTTCCCCAGGAATGGGCACCTCTCAATATTTTTTCTCAGTTGTACTCTACCCACAGACAGACACACAACTGAGAGATGCTAACAGTACAAGCAGTACAAGTATCATTGCTTCTACCTCTACTCAATTATATATGCTAATTAGTGGTAGCACTAACCAATCACAACTACATATGTATTGATTATTATTATTACTTTTAACTTTTTACACAGTTACCTGTTTTTTTCTGCATTATTATTTATTTGAACTTGAAGATTGTTTGCTTTCTGTTTTTGCTTACCTAGAATTATATTTATCAAAATTATATTTTCTACTCTCGTTCATATTTTTATCAATTGATAGTTTAGGTGCAAGTCCTGTCAAAAAAGTAGGATAAATTATTTTATTGTATGTTATAAATAATGACTTTATAATCACTGAGTATTTGAAGCAAATCTCAATTTATATTTTCATTTTTTTTTTTTTGGTTATTTTTTTCCAAAATTAACAAACTTTTCAATATGTCTTGTTTATTTATGCACAACTATTTTGTAATTTGTCTTGCTTTCTAATGATTTTGTTTATCTAACATTTTATATAATTTAAAAAACCATTAATTTTTTGAAAGCTTTTAAAACATGTAATATATATAATATTTATACATGTACATTATATATGTTCCAAAGGTTGTCATAGACAAGATTCCATTGTCTATAAAATGCTTCCATGGCTTACATATCAAATAGACTCTGACAAGTAAGTTCAGCTCCAAACCAGAGAATAGGTAAAGGTGGACATCTGGTGCCTCTTAATCTGCTGCTTCGGATAGATAGAGCTAGTCCATTAGGAGAAGGAAAACCCCGATTTTAAACATCTGCTGCCTTGCAGTCATATGCAAACATGGAAAGGACTATGGAAGTAAATCCAGACAGAAAGCCCAGAGTGAAGCCCCAAAGACTGTCACACCCATATGGGCCTGTACAGCCATAACAGAGGCTGCATTGCCATCAGCAACTGAATCATAACTTTTTTGCACTTAAGACTGACAGATGCCACATATAAGAAATTACAAGAATTATTTAACAAAATAAATAAATTGAAATTAAATGCTAATTACAACAGACATCCCTTTGAATTAATTTTTAGTGATTTCAAAAGTTATCAGTTGAATTGGAGTCTGTCTTTATTATTTGTTCCTCTATATTTTTTTTATTTGTTGCCATCGATTTTAATAAATGATATTGTCACTTTTAATTCTAAATGTGGTGGGAATAAATTTTTGTTGGACAAGAATAAATTTTGTACAATTTTCTCATCTTTATTGTTTCATAGCACAACATTTTGGTTGTCAACACTGAAAACTTTCTGGCAACTTCTGCAGTCAAACGGGCCCAAATGTAATGACCTGTATCCCTTTGGATCTTGTTGCTATGGTCAAAAGTGTTTGTATGTGGGGGGGGGATGGTGCATGTAGTCTGGGTAGTGCATAGCCTCAATATACCATCAGGCCTGTACTTTGGAGAGGTCACATCACTAACAAAGGACTGGATTTTGATCAAACAGGGTGCTACCTTTATCTCACAAGATAAATAGATGTCTCTCATATATAAAGAGAGGTACATAGAGGGTCAGAGAAAACAGACAGAAAAGAAATCAAGAAAGAAAAGAAGGAAACAAGAACTCAGATTACTTATTTTCATTCAAAATATTTCACAACAACAAAAGAAATTTAATGTTTATTCATTTTTATTAATATCTGATCCTTTTCGAGTGCTTCATAAATGACAATGCTTGGCTGAACCAAATTTCTGACTGAATGGATAAAAACAGAATGGCAATATTTTACAATAACAAAATAAACAATTCTATGCAAAAGATCATTAAAATATGCCATCAAATATGCTGTTGAAGTTTCTGTCATTATCTGTTTGTGTTGATCTGGAAACAAGAAAAACAAAATCAGAAGAGGAAAAAAGTAAAAGGAAATAAGGATTCAAGTTTCAAATCGGAAAGATTTTCCATTTTTACTTCAGGCAGTAAACTAACCTGCAGAATTTAATAACAAAGAAATAGTTTCAAACACGACTTAAACTCACACCCTCATCATTTCATGTAATGATGTTTTGACCATTTAGGATTTGCTTAAATCTCAAGTTTCATCTAAAATTATTTTTTATTTCAGTTTATGGGTTGATTGACTAAAAATAGAACAAGAAATAAGGAAACTAATCAAAAACTTCATCAATGAAATTTTCTAAAAATATAAAAAAAGGACATAGTAAGTAACAAATGGTATTTAATAATAATATTAGTATTTTCAAGGTTAAGTAGATAATAACTGCTTTGAATTTCACTGTCACCATTGTGATAAGTAAAACATAAATGAGACATTATAAGAAAATTTGGGTAGATGGAACTTGTTAATCTGTGAGGGTAATCCATCTAAAAGAAGGAAAACGCTGAATAAAAACCTCTGATGCCTTGTGGGCATAACAAATCATGGGGGAGGCTTCAGGAGTAAACCCTGAGGACAAATCTGGAACTGGAGTTGCTAAGAGAGTTCAATGCTATGTTCAACTGCATTCTAGCAACTCTTGCGATAATGACAATGCCAAGCTGTATAGGCTTCTACTTTTGTCTTGGATAACATCAGTGGTGTGGAGAGGATAGATGTGCTGCATGGGCAACTGCTAATCTCTTATAAAACTCTGCCCAGGCCTATGTTCTGGAGAGGACACATCATCAGCATGCTGTCCTACAGCAGCAAAACTGGAAGCATCAGGAGTGACACTTCAGCGCTTTTCATCTTTGCTGTCTGAGATGCGTTTTGGACATCAATTGGTCTGACCTGGTCACTTCAGGTGCCACACTTCAGTGCCTTTCATCTTTGCTATTTTGGACATCAATTGGTCTGACCTGGTCACTTCAGGTGCCACACTTCAGTGCCTTTCATCTTTGCTATTTTGGACATCAATTGGTCTGACCTGGTCACTTCAGGTGCCACACTTCAGTGCCTTTCATCTTTGCTATTTTGGACATCAATTGGTCTGACCTGGTCACTTCAGGTGCCACACTTCAGTGCCTTTCAGTGCCTTTTTGGACATCTTTCTGCTATTTTGGACATTTCAATTTTGGTCTGACCTGGTCACTTCAGGTGCCACACTTCAGTGCCTTTCATCTTTGCTATTTTGGACATCAATTGGTCTGACCTGGTCACTTCAGGTGCCACACTTCAGTGCCTTTCATCTTTGCTATTTTGGACATCAATTGGTCTGACCTGGTCACTTCAGGCGCCACACTTCAGTGCCTTTCATCTTACTTATTATAAAACACAGATTGTGTGTGTGTTTGTGTGTCTGTAATGTTTATATATTGGATCGGATTTCCTACATCTTTCAACCGATTTCAGCAAAACTTCACAGGACTACATAAAATTACCTTGTGGTGGTTCTAACAGCACCAAAAATGGGAAAAATATAATTGTTTTTGCACAAAATCAATTTGAAAACACGATTAAGAGACATCGTGAAAATGGAAGGGGGAGAACTCACATCGGGTTGTTTGTGTGTGTGGGTTCCTTTAAATATATTTTTCAGCCGATAAAACAAAACTTCACTTTTTTTTTTGGCAGGTAGTGTTTCTTATTCTCTTGCACACTTTTTTCTTTATTTTTAACATTCAGAATGCTTTAAAAATTCCATTTACAAGACAATTATTTATAATAAAATTCTATTCAATTGGGAGACTCATAATGATTGAAAACAATGTTTTTGTTTGAGTTTGGGTTTGACAAATTCGTAAAAAATAAAAAAAAAAACTAATTAAGACATGAGTGTCCGTCAACCTTAAACAATAATCTAACAATCTCTACTGATTGTACGAATACAAATATTGGAATAAATTCTTTATCTTTAGGGAAAGATAATGAAATCTAAACATACACAAGTCCTAACTAAAAATAATAACCAGAATGGGAAACTACTTTAAATACACATGGTGTCCAATTTTTTTACTGTATTCAATAAGTAAAAATCATAAATTGTAAAAGATTATTATTACAGAAAGGCTACTAAATGAATAAGATTTGTTAGATCATAATTAATAAACCAAAATAAAGTTAATATTTTTTGCATTAGAAACAACGAGTGGAAAATATATTCAAATCAGAATTCTAATTATGAATCACCACAAGCAAAATATGCAATTTTTTTTACTGTATTCAATAAGTAAAAATCATAAATTGTAAAACTAAAAGATTACAGAAAGGCTACCTACATTTTTCAACCGATTTCAACAAAACTTCACTTTTTTTTTTTGGCATGTAGTGTTTCTTATTGTCTTGCACACTTTTTTCTTTATTTTTACATTCAGAATGCGTTAAAAATTCCATTTACAAAACAATTGTTTATAATAAAATTCTATTCAATTGGTAGAGACTCATAACAATTGAAAACAATGTTTTTGTTTAAGTTTGGGTTTGACCAATTCATAAAAAAATAAAAAAAATAATTAAGACATGCGTGTCCGTCAACTTTAAACAATAATCTTTGTCAATTTTATTTTTCAGTCTTTATGATGGTGGATACAAGATCTATCTCTTACTGTTATATCCCTGGGCAACGCTGGGCTCTACTGCTAGTCTTTGCTATTTTGGACATCAATTGGTCTGACCTGGTCACTTCAGGTGCCACACTTCAGTGCCTTTCATCTTTGCTATTTTGGACATCAATTGGTCTGACCTGGTCACCAATGCCATACTTCCCACCTATGCCTTTTTCAAACAATACTGGCACTGCTGGCTTGGACGTACACTGTATGCCAGATGGGAGGATTCTGAAGATCCTTCTGTACAGAGAACTGGCCACTAGCAAGAGGGGGACCTCATCTTTGCTTTAAGGATATATGCAAAAGTGACATGAGAGTGATGGACATGGACATCAAGAGGGTATGAAGTCATTGCCAATGATCACTCACACTGGAGACACAATTTACATCAAAGGACTGGAGTGAGGAAAGGAGAAATGGAGGGGCTTGCCACTGGGGAGAAGCATCCTCGACAGAAAGAAAACAATACGGCAACATCAGGGGAGAGTGTCTTCACATGCATTCATTGCAATCAAGACTGTCACAGCCATATGGCCCTGTACAGTCATAACGGAGGCTATACTTCCATCAGCAGCTGAATCATAACTCTTTTGGCACTGAGGACTGACAGATGCTGCATATAAGAAATTACAAGAATTATTTAACCAAATAATTAAATTGAAACTAAATGCTAATTACAGCAAACATTCCTTTGAATTAATTTTTAATGATTTCAAAAGTTATCAGTTGAACTGGAGTCTGACTTTATCATTTGTTCCTCTATTTTTTTTTATTTGTTGCTGTCAATTTTAATAAATGATATTGTCACTTTTAATTCTAAATGTGGTGGGAATAAATGGCACAGTGGATAAAGGCGTTGGTTAGATCCAGTGACAGGACCCAAAGAGTGTGAGTTCAATACCTGGTTAAGGCAGTGGAGAACTTGGAGAGGGGAATTAACAGGAGATAACTGATAACTGACATCCATTAAACATGGAACTATGAACAGTCTACCCCAGTGAGTGAAATAAAGGGTTCAGTTTGACATTCCAACCACCTGAAGAAGGCCGGAGTGTACAACGGCCGAAACGTTATAATAAAGATGAGGACAATAGTCCAAATAGTGTACATAATACCTCATCTCAAAAATATCGACAGATAGTGAATAGATTTTTGTGGGACAAGAATAAATTGGACTAATTTTCTCATCTTTATTGTCTCATATCACAACATTTTGGCTGCTTTCTTCTTGATGCTGTGATAAAAATAACAAGGATTAGGAAATTACTCTAAAAGAAGTAAAATAAAATGATTACAAAATTTAATCTAAAAAATTCAGACAAGAATTTCCATTTCTAAGAGGAAAAAAATCGATGCTAGTTTACCTTTCTCGCTCCTGCATGATTCCTTTTTGAAGTTCTTGCTCTGAACAAAATATGCCCTGATTTGGGGGAAAAATTAGATCATTACTTCTTTCTGAATGTTCAACTTTAAACTCATTTGTGAGTGTTTTAGAGGTCTTTCTAAATAAAGAAAAAGAAATCAAATATTAAATAAGAAATAATAGAACTGAAAATTGATAATATAAATATTCTTAAACCATAAAAAATTATGGCAATCTTGGAGCTTTGTGCCTTCAAAAAAAACAAAGTTTCAAAAAAATATTATTTTCACTCCTTATAAACATTACCAAGAAGGTAATGTTTATTGTTTTAAAAAGCAATTATTAGAATTTTAATAAAACCTAAACCTATGAAAGTTTTTTTCTTTGTTTTTGAGAAAACAAAAATATTAAACATTATTTATTTATTAGATTATTTATTGGAATGGTTGGCAAAACATTGCCCAATTGACAATTCATTTGAACTTCATGAAATGCTAAATAATAGGAACTTCCTTATAATTGGTTCACATATTTTTATAATTTACTAAATTTTTATAAATTTATGAATAAAAAATTGTTTTCATATTTATTTCTTTATGATGTAATGAATATGCATACACCTGTGTTCCCCCTCACAGGAATATAACTGGCTGGTGACAGCCATAAATACAGGCTGATGTAGAGGTACAGGACTACGCCATTGACTATCCTATTGGTCTATGCCTATTGTCTACACCTATTGACTGTGACTACAATGAGTACCAAGTCGATTACTGCTACCTTCTAGATTGTTCTTCAATCAAATATATCCCTTTCCAGGACATATCACTTTATAAACTGGTAAATGATAAATATTGCATTCCATTAGTTATTTACTACAATAGTATTAGTTTTTAGAATGCTGTAAATATAAAATTATTCTTGAAAATAAACAATAGTGCTTAATATTTTTATTATAAATTCACATGAACAAAAAATACGTATAAATTAACTTTCACCATATTTTTAGGTTTTATTTCAATTCTATCATAACTTTTTAAAACAATTATCATTGCCAAGGAGTGAAGGTAGTCAAAATAATAACAGTGTCAAGGAAAAATCCAGTATTTTGACACTTTGTTTTTTGTGGTCACAAAGGCCCAAGTTTGCCAATCTTTTTCTATCAAGATTTATGGCAACTACTTTTTAACTATCATTGCAATGGCCATTGTTTTTATTCAAAGATGCTAAGAACTAATAATAAATCTTGAGCAACTGAGAGGCAATTTCACCTCAATTCTCTTTTGTTCTGTTAGAAAGTGGATAGGATTTATTTGAAAACAGACACACCTTTTATAGTGAATGATGTGTCCATTTGGGAAGCATCTCTGCTATGAAAAGAAAGGAGGACATTAATAAATGCATTAATCATGCAACATTTTGTGAAAACATGAGAGTTAGAGAATAAGTGATCAACCAAAACATCTTTGACTTGTTCAGAGATGTGAGTGTTCAAAGTATGAATATATATGTTCTGCTTAAAGTAACTTTTACTTTTCATTCTTTTTTCAGATATTCTAAGTTGAATTATATAAATTCTAGTGTATTCAACAGAGATAACTGACAAGTAATAAACATTGGTAAATTTAATCAACAGGACAAGGGACAAAGTGTTGGTAAAGTGCGCATATAATTTCATATTCTTCGGTTAAACAAAGAAACTCATATCCTTTTTCATTAGGAAAAATCAAAAGCTAACAACACAAGGAGGGAGGAACTATGCAGAATTACTTGATACAAGATTTCTTCTAGCATCACGTATTGAATAAATAATTTGATTTGAAAATTGCAGGTTATCAATAATAAAACCAGTGAAGAAGACTGGAGGGTGCAATGAATAAAGTGTGTTTTATATTAACAACCACCACGATGGGGAGACTAACAAAACAGATTAATGTAGAATAATTGTTAATCTCAGAAATTCAGATGGAAGTACTTGTAAAAAAAAAAAGAAAGAGAAATGGATGAGAAGAATAATTATAAAAAGGAAAGTGAAAAAAACTTACCGGCCAAAATCATGTTGGCTGTTAGTGTTTTTCTCAAGAGGATGTCTGGGAGAATCCTGAGAGAGCCAAGCAACTACCTGGCCATATTTATGTTGCTTCTGTGGCTGAAGAGTGACTTGACTCTTAGGAAAATCTTCATGTTTACAGAATGTGTCAATTTCAGAAGGCAGAATGTCACCTGTTTTGTTAAATGGTTGAGCCAATATTGGTAGTTCAAGAGAAAAGTTTCCATAGAGTTCTTCGTTGGGAGATTCATTAAAAAATGGTATTTCACCTGGGCTAGAAGGAAGAATTTGCTCTTGCCTAAAGATAAGAAAGAACCAACATTATCAAAAGGTATAAAAGGTATACACTAAATGTTTGTATAAAAATACACTTTCCACTTACAAAATATTTGTCCAGATAATGAAATAATTCCCCTATAAATCTCATCATTAGAGAAATTAATTGAACTAAAAGTATCTGTAGTGATATGTAAATTAGGTATAATATAAAAGGCAGTATCACTATAGCTATGGAAGAGTTACCTTCCCTTGATGACACTACATCTGTTAGAGAGAATACCTATCATAACAATATGTCATCTTAACCAAGATGGAGAATTCTAAATATGTGGAGACCTGGCTAAGGTATTTTGCAGCATCAGCAAGAGTAAAAAAAAGTTAAAGGACACTAAAGTTAGGGGAGGAGAAAATGAAGTTATGGATTTGTTTTGGGGTGTGAGGCCATAAAAAAATCTTTGTCATGGTCTATTCCAAAGTGCTGGAAGATTTAGTGTAGGAAGAAATTGTTGCCATCATAAAAGCAAATGCATGACCAAAAGACATTGGTCATAGCAGAAAGATCTAAATTTCTCAAAAGTTGACAGAGACTGAACAAAATTATGATGCAATATGTACAGCAATTGAAAGAAGCATTAAGATATTGTTAATTTGAAAGAATAGGTTCAGATCAAATGTCTACTGAAGACAAGCTAATTGTGCTAAGACTGATTGAATGAATGTTTGACATCTCGTACAAGTGTAAAATTCTAGAGCAGCATCGAGCTCACAATATGAATCTAGAAGCATGTGTGGAGTTCTTACAAAAATTTAATGCCTCCAAAGAGAGTATGGAGACTTATAGTGCTACTAAAAGTTTACTTGAATACAGATATTGCAATAAGGAATATGAAAAGAGCAAAAATAAGTATCCAGGCTTTGGGAAATAGTGTTTTAAGTGTAAAAAGAGGAATCATTTCCATATGGTATGCACATAGGAAAAATGAGTAAAAAGTGGAAAATATAGATCCTCTGATTGAAAGTAATTTGAGATAAAAGTAGGAAATGGTAAAGTTGAACAGAGTAACTTTACTAATACAGGTGGATATAGAAATGATGTTACGTTGATACTGAGAAATTTTCGGGAGAGAATGGGTAGACCAAAGTTAAAGAAAAGTAATCTCCAGTTGAAACAGTTTCAAATTTGGAAAGAAAAGTACATGTAGGTGTTTATTTTGTGCACCCACAAATACTAAAAAAAAGTAAAACATTACACAAGGTCATTTTTCATAATGCGGATGAATTGGTTACTTTACCTCCTGTCAAATTCATTAAATGTCTTTTCCATCTGCCTGTTAAGATTGTTATCTGAAATAGATTAAAGCATTTTATATACATAATAACAAACATAATAACATCACCAGGTTTTTATTTCATAATCAAAAATTTAAATTTACTGAACAGTAATAACCTCAATAAAAAAAAACTTCTTATTAATATTTATTTTTTACTCAGTGTTAGAAAATTTGTTATGCAATCAGAAATAGTTAATACCAGGTTCATATGCAAACTTTTCTCTTGTCTTGTGATAAATATGCAGATTGTTCCAGCCAGTTGGAGATGTAGGCAAGCCACAGTTTCTGCTGTCATTTGATTCAGGTCTCACCAAAGGGGTAACAGCTGAAATGGTGGCAGGTACAGTGGGCTCATCAGTATTTATTTTCGGCTTTGGACAAAAAGCAAACTGCTTAAGATCAATCACTTTCTGCTGAGTTTCATTTGTAATCTGGAACAGATCGCAAAACATATAACACTTTAGTATCTGTTTATATTTCTGAGATAAGGTATTATGTACATTATTTACATTATTCAGACTATTGTCTTCATCTTTGTTGCCATACAAAGAACACCATTGGAAAATTCGTAAACATAAGGAATCAGTACATGTGCTAGGCCACAAAAATCTCCTGAGCTGACCAATCATAGAAAAGAATACAATATGGGAACCAGTAATAAGGAGTGCCAGAGAAAAGTGATAATAACAAAAATTGCAATATGAGATCTGGTAAAAACATGTAATGATAAAAACAAAAATTGCAATATGAGCACTGGTAAAAACGGTTGCTGAAAACATTAGGTTTATAATACCCAGAAATTCATACACAGATGCCTTCAAGGACACATGGTACAGTGGATAAAGGTGTTGGTTAAATCCAGTGACAGGATCCAAAGAGTGTGAGTTCAGTGACGAACTTTCAGAGGGAGATTAACAGAAGATAACTGATAACTTAATCATGGCATGTGGAACTAGAACAATCTACCCCAGTGAGTGAAATAAAGGGTTCAGTTCAACATTCCAACCACTGCGAAGAGTACAATGGTTGAAACATTATAATAAATATGATATTGTAAATAAAGTATATAACACTTTATCAATGTTTCATTAGAATCAAATCTTAATTATAAGTCATATTTTTCAGCTCTTTTCTATTAACTATTGTTGGTCAATATTTTTCCATTTTTTGAGTACTTTATTCACAAACTTCTGCTTGCTTTTAAACACATTAACTCCCAGTAATTTCTTTATCAACATGTTTTGTTAGGTGTTAATACCTTTACCTTTAAAAAGTTTACTAAATTCTCCAATAACCAAAATACAAACCTTTAAGCGTTTCACTGTTGGTGTATCTATAATATTTTTCATTTTTTCTTTCAGGCCATCAATATAACAATGGAGGCTGTTCTGACCAGTGGACAGTTTATTTTTAGGAAGTTGGCTTACAGGAGTTGTAGAGTTTTTCCGAGATATTTGCTTTCTTTTCTGTGAGATTCCTTTATTTCTGAAACCAACTTTACAGCATTGGTGGGCACATTCTTTTTTGTTGTGACATCGATGCTGACAACTTGTGTTAACTATCAAACAATAAATAAACAAAAAAGGATTTTAACTTCAATCAAGGCCTGTATCATTTATTAAAAATATACAATTAGTTTTATGGGGATTACCCTCACTTAGTCTACCTAGATGCCCATTGGTACTGTTTCAGAACTATAAAAGCCCAGACATAACTTTCCTCTTTTTCCTTTTTCTCTTTTCAACCTAGCATGCAGTAGGTAGAAGTGCCTACATGAGATTCATCCCTGTTGGGGAGGACTTCTTTCCCCTGGGTAACTGATGACTGAACTTTTACGGACATGCATATCACACACACAATTCCCAATAGCAAAATTTTTAATGTTTTTCTTCTTTCCTTTCGCTCTACAAACGATGACAATCTGTCATTTATATGTGAACATTTTTAGTTGAGCTAGAATTAGTGGCTGCAACAGTTTAAAAGCCTGCACCATCTTTTAAAATCTTCATACAATTAGCTTAAAGACTGCTCTATAATGACCAACAGAATGGAAGTACATCACATTTTCTTGAGACTTAGCTATTAGTAATTGTGTGGGACTAACAAATGTAACTTAGTCACATCAGCTCAGACCTTTACAGCTCAGACTCGACATACCATGTTTATGATGACAAATCATTAAAAACTTATCTATTAGGAATTTCAAATATAGATATAAGATTGCTTTAAAAATATCACAACAAAGGATTTGATAAAAATTAAAATGATAATAAGCAAGAAAAATGAATTGATCATCAAGAAAATATTTGAAGAGACTGGTATTGCAAATATGAACAGAAAAGATGAATCTTAAGATTACTGATACAAGTCCTATTAATTAACCCATAGCTGGGAGGAGAAGAGTTGGATTCAAACCTTTGCACATAAGTGAATATAATGAATCCAACTAGAATTGGAATTTGGCTCTCCAGTTTCCAGTTCCAAGCTGTTATTACACTACTCACACATCCAAACTTACAGCACTTGATATTCCCAAGTGTTCACCCATCTAGGTACTGATCATGTTCAAAGTTGCTTAACTTTGGTGATTGTATGAGAATCGGTGTTTCAATGTGATATGACTGTAAGACTGATGAATATTAAGAACATTGGGTCAAGATATGGAAGTTACTAAACTACCACCTTAAAATAAACATCAAAAAGAGAAATCATGTAAGTTGGGCAAAGGAGTACATGAAAACTGATTTTGCAATGGTGTATGGTGCGGGAGTATGTATGCTTAAGTTTCTTTGGTGATTCCAAGAGGAACTTTATGCTGATTTTCTTATTACTGTAACATTTCAGCAATCTATTCTACATTCTCTCCAGGTGTACAATCCATAAAAAGAAAATTCTGTATGGAATCTGTTACATGGATTAATAACATTGGAATCATCTGTGTGCCTCATGCTGCTGGGAATAAGCTGAGCTAGTTGACATATTTGAAAAAGTAATGTCTTTCTTACCCTGCTGAAATTATCAAATGTTTCTATAATGAGTTGAATACTTGAAATTCAGTCTTTGCTTTAACTTGACTTTAAAAACAATAAGGAAGAAGCATGAGAACATTGTATAAAAGTTTCAGAAAATATTTGATTACCTGATGGTTGAATATGTTTTCCAGGTTTTTGAGAACATGTTGAGTTATTTCTGGAATAGTTTAACTGAAATATAGAAAAGAAAACATTTCAGAAAATTTAATTTTAATTATATTTTTTTACATTGTGAAAAAATAATACATATATAAAGCAAAAATTTACAAAAAGTATGAATTTAAATATTTTATATGATTGAAAAGGAAAAAGTGGGTGTGTGAGAAATTAGAAAGTAAATTAGCCAGAAGCTTATAAACATATATCTGTGTAAAATGAATATTTATTTATCTGCAAAAAGATATACATAAAATAGCCTTGTTCATATTCAGGATTTATTAACCACATATATAAAATTCAATCTAACCTTGGGATTGAAAAGACAAGTGATAGTACAAGAACAAATTACTTAAGAAGAATTAATACATATATATATATATATATATATATATATATATATGAATTATTCATACAAAAAACAAATACAAAGGTTAATGATTTAATTACTGAGAGAAAAAACAAGAACAAAATCTATTCCATACCTGAGGATGTCTGTATGAACAGACGAAAGCTTGTAAAAATAATAACTCATGCAACAGGAATTTATAAAAACAAGGATCTTTTCATTCATAAACAGATTCGGGGTTTTTGTATATTATTTAAATTGTTCGCGATGATGGATTTCTCGCCAATTAAATCATTAACCTTTGTATTTGTTTTTTGTATGAATAATTCATGAATTTGTAAATTGATTGCACCTTTATTAAAATATATATATATATATATATATACACATAAAAGGTTAATGGCCAGAATTGAAACTGACCAGGAAACAGTTGTATTAAAAAGTGCTCAATACACGTGTGAAAAAATAAAAGTAAAAATAACATGTAGAGCTTTTAAAATCAGGAGGACAGTTGAATACGTGACCTTGGTTTCGACTTTACAGTCTCATCAGGCAATTTTTTATCAACTGACCACCTAACGCTTTTTATTTAAAAAAATAAACTCAAAGAACACTACATTATTATTTTCAAAAATAAATAAACAAACACACAACGATCAAACACATGGCATTAAGTGTAATAGAAAGGAGGAGGACGTGGAGAAGGAAGAAGAAGGAAAAGAAGAAGAAGAACGGTGAAGAGAAGAAGAGAAAAACAAGTGTATCATAAATGTATAAAGAAAAGGAAGAAGAGGGAAATAAAAGCAAATGAATCGTAAATGTAAGGAAGAGTGTATTGTAAAAGCAAAGAAGAAGCATGAAGAGAAATATAATAGGATATATATACAACAATAGGATTTTGTTTATTTGAAAATTTTCATTTTTTTAAATAATTTCAATTTTACGGTGGGGGTTTTATTGATTTCTTTTAAATACCAAAAATATTTTGAGAGGGATGTTCAGTTATGGTTAAAAGAAGAAATATGTTGATACCACTTTCATTTAAAAGATTTCTTTGTGCTTCCAATATAAACTTTCTTAGCATCTAGCTTTTCAGTAGATGAAATGATGCATTCGTAAACAATAGATTTAGTAAGACTTTATTTTGCAATGGACAATTTATGGGATTTCTACAATTACATAATTTATTATCAATATTATTGATTTCAGTTTTGGAATTACTATTATTTTTATTTAGGTTTAAGTGTTTATTTAAAAATTTTATCATTATGTTTAATAAACAAATCCTAAAATTAACCTATTGTTGATCATTTCATTGTATCTTAAAATTATATTCATAACTGAACTAATGGTAACATGTCTAAAAATGACAGCTCATCTAGACAAGTATGAATAACACAGACACACACACCTAAACCTCTAAACTACATTTTTTCACTTTTCTGCTTTAGCTTTGACCTGTCTTTTGATTGGTCAAACAGGACATATCCATAAAATTTTGAAATCTTGATTCTCCCTCCTTCTTAAACCTTTAATAAAATAGAATTCTGTTTTCAAAAGTAAAGCATTTTCATCAAAAGTTACCCAACATCTCTTGATAATGGAACAAATTTAAACAAAACATAGAAATTTCTGTGTCATAATATAAAATATTTTTTGAATAAAAATATTAGTATATATAGAGAATGCATTTAAGCATGAAACAGACTGTTACTCCTGGGTGTTGACCTTAGTGTCCATTTTTATATTTCATATTTACATGTTTTATACCTGACATTAGGCACTTTAGCCTATAAACAAAGTATACCATAAAACTATATTTTTATCATATATAGATATATATGAGATAATGATATATATGTCTATATATCCAGAATAGATTAGAGGAAATTGTGAGACAAAATGGAAATAGTTTATTTGTGATATTTTTCATCCATTAGGACTTCATTGGATTAGGTTTGTTGACATTGTTGTGACTACACATTCACATGAATGAGAGACACTGGTAGTTTCAAAATTTTTTAAATAAATTTTTGCAATCTAGTCACATTCATCTATATTATTTTTCTTTTTCTTTTCATCATCTTTGTTTTTAAATATTCCACATTGTGATAACAGAAAATCTGCTAAAAATGGTGAGATTGTATGAACCTAGATGTAAATTTATTATGGCTGAATTAGTAGTGATTACAACATATATCTAGGGTTCACACAATTTATATATATTGATAACTCTGTGTGTCTGTTTGCATATATGTTTGTGTGGATATGCACTGCATTTTTATATGTGAATAAACAGTTAAATTTATTTGCAGAAATAAAGTAAGAAAAGTCATTATTAATGAAGAAACTGAGGCTGATCAAAATTTATATACATTCACCTTTATAGACATATGTTTTCTATCATATACAGAAAGGTAAAAATAGCAATTTCTTGACAAATAAACAAAATTGGTCACCTTTTCTTTGTTGGCTTCATCTTTTAGAAACATTGGCTTAAAAGAAGCAACAATATCAATACCAACTGTAAAAGAAAAAAATAAATCTCAGTCTCGTAATGTTAGAATATTTATTATATAAGGAATATATTGATTATATAGGGAATATATTGATTATATAAGGATATATTGATTATATATTATGTAAATCAGTGAGATAAGTAAAGCCAAGAATAAAACTCAAAACCACAAACTATATCACAACTTCCAGCATTACCAAGGATTTTGCATTGACTCTAGAATTCATCCTTATAAAATAAGTAGATATTATAATGAAGGGATAAGTCATTCTATCTGTGCCCCACATCAAACCAGTGAAACTGTAACGAACATTCCCTTATCATTTTTAGTTTATCTGGTATGACTTGCATCAATTGCAAAGGTTTTATTTCCAGCATTTGCTTTCTATATTCTCTATATTATAGCAGAAAATGGCAAATTCTTTTATTACGGATTTCTTTAAATGTAAAGTAGATTATATTTTTACAAAATAAAGCTATTTTAAAAAAACAAAAAATAAAGGAAAGTTTTTTAATATAATAATGTAAGAGTTCACAACAGTAAAATTAATAACATTATATCATCATCTATTGTGATCATTTGAAAAGCTTAAATTCTTTTCACTTTGCTACTGAAGTTGCTTGATTTATCTTTTAATATTTTTAGTAGCATTAAAACAGTAAAGAAAAACACCATCCTCAGTCTTTCTGTTTTCCTTCTATGATATATAGCCTTTAAAGAAATCAAGCATAATTCAGAGATGTAATGCATAAAAGATACTGAAAGGACCACACACACATAGATACAGATATAGATTGATGATATAATGGACTCTCCTGTCGGTTTCGACGTATGAGCATCTGACAGCTTAGTTGATTCTGTTATGAAATTTTGTGCGATAATCTTAAGTGGCATTTAAGACCTGCTAGTGATTTACAAAGGAGGCCACATATGGAGCAAGAGTGAGGATTGTGAGATGAGATCACTGTTAGATTGGCTGACCTTTTAGTTCTTGCTCTCGCTTCTTGAAGATGATTCAGACAAGCAGATTGAAAACTGCTGAGTCCACTAAAACATGTTGATTTCCATTCTACCTGCTCCAAGACTAAGCACTCAAGGGTATTATGTGGTATATTGATAATATATATATATATATATATATATATATATATATATATATATATATATATATACTGTTTAATATGTTAGAAAGTGAAGTGAACATAGGAAGACTGAGTTGCACCAATCTCTCAAAAGGAAAGAGTTTATCTCCTTTGAAAATCAACATTTAAAGATGCAGGCTTTTTATCCAGGCAAGATTACTAACAATTGAAATCACTGGAAAATCTCCAACTGTTTCATCCATCAAAAGCAAAATCTGATATGGATATGTGTATGAAGCAGAGGTGTTTCACTAAATTCCTTTATATGGAAAAAATTATAACCATTGACATTCATCAATGCTTGAACATTTATGAAGACTAAACAATGGTTGTGAGCATGGCTAAGCAGTGGGCAGTTGTGACATGTGTGACTAACCACATTCCGATTGACCCTGTACAACTAAAAATATTCTCTATCCATGCTTTTATCTTCTTATTATTTTATTCTTTGTGTTGCAGTTTCCATTTGAATAAATAAGAAGCATTACTTTTAAACTGCTCTGGCCATATACATGTGTCGGTATATATCTTAAACTGCTCATTGCTCAGTGTATTCAA
Source organism: Acanthosepion pharaonis (assembly GCA_903632075.3). Classification (NCBI taxonomy): domain Eukaryota; kingdom Metazoa; phylum Mollusca; class Cephalopoda; order Sepiida; family Sepiidae; genus Acanthosepion; species Acanthosepion pharaonis. The sequence goes on along the minus strand of CAHIKZ030000884.1, from coordinate 567,322 downwards.
ATCTGAAATCAAATTGAGATTATCACATTCTGCATCTCTTTAAATTCAGTAAATATTGTTAAGACCAGATTAGAGTTTTATGTATAAAGGCATTCAAAATTATACATCATATTATATGATTAAGTTGCAAACATTTTGTAAAGCTAGTAGCCAAGAATATGTAACTAAACTGTTACATGATTGTTTTTAAGACTGAGTTTTTATTTGGAATTGCAGCTTTTTTAGATTTTCATGAATTATTGATTTGATGATATATTGTAATTACTTTAATACATTTATGGTTTATAAAAGAGAGAACCATTAAAACATATAATATCAATACTAGGTACATGCTAATTATAGCTACATATCAAGACTTTTCCCAAATCCTTGTTCAGTCAATGAGACTTGCACTTGAATCATTTTTTATATTATATTTCTATCATATATTAAACTTGTGTGTGTGTATGTGACTGATTATATCTACATATGTAGTTATTTCCAAAATCCTGTGATAAATGCATATCATTTTTACCCCAATCAAAGCTGATTAGATTGATGTATATTTCCTCTCCATTATTTGCTTTATTCACATGCAACAGCTTTGAGAATCCGTTTTCCTTCAGCAAACTCCTATCCCTGTAGATAAAAATGAAACACTAAACAGATAATAATTCAACATTTTGTATTCCATTTATATTCACATTTTAAAATGTACAAAATCTTTTCTGATTTGTTCATCCATTACAAATTCCAAGTAACTGAAGATTTATTTAAAAGATTTACTTCAAGATAGAAAAATTGTGTGTCTAAGATGACCAATGCTTGAAATTAACTTCATTAAGCAATAAATTATTCAAGGAATTTATTTTAAAAACTAAAGATATGTTTTTGCTTGAAATTTTAAGATAAACTTATTATTATAAAATTATTCTTTCAAACTATCATCATCTCATTTGTTTTTATCAAGCTACAGTGACTGAAAGATTAAAATATAAAAAAACTTCAATGAAAATCTAAAATAAAGTGCAGTAGGACAGGGTGTTGGGGAGTGGTATTGTCAATGGTTTACACATGGACAATTTTAAAGAGTAAAATGAATTCTAAGAATATACTTGTAGGTAATAGTTTGATTAACAAAGAAATATAATGTTTTTTTCTGAATTAATTTCATCTCTTATGAAATGATCAAAATTGCCTTGTACCAATCTTACAAGGGTCTACTTGCCTCAGTATTTGAAAGTTGTACTAATATTTAGCTGGGAAACATATCATTACATCTTACACAAAGAGAAATCTTTCTCCAGATAACAAATATAAAAGGACACAAGAAATTGTAAATTAATATTTGAAATCATTTGATGGATTTCAGTTTTGAATATGTTTTTTTTTTTTTGGTCGTGTGGACAGGAGAAAACATTACACATTGTATTATGTGTGTGTATGTGACTGAATATATCTACATATGTAGCTGTTTCCAAAATACTGTGATAATTTCTCATTGTATTTAAACAAAAATGTAAAAAGAATAAGCAATGATTGTTTTTAGCTAGTATTTTAAATCTTTTATACAATCTAATTAATTAATGCACATCCCCAATGATATAAAAACCAAGTAATAAAAATATTATTCAGTTAGTATGGTAATACTACTGAAAATAATTTCACATGCTAAAAATAAAACAGCAACACTCAAAATGAATATAAAATAAAGGAAAGGGATATTTTTTAACTACTCAATTCATTAGAGACAATATATATATATATATATATATATATATATATATATATATATATATATATATATATATATTTAAAATGCCTTCTAGCATTTACAATGTCAAAAAATTAAAATAGAAAAACATTTTTTTATCTTTATATCATGTTTTTCAAATAAAAAATAGTCCATCAACCCAAGGTACTTTCATTAAGTATACAAAATAAACTAGGAAGCTGCAAAATATATGGATAGAAACCAACTGAAATATAGATGAAGTATAATTCAGAAGAATTATTTACTAAGATAATGAAATTTTTTAAATACAAATCTCCACTATTTACTTTATTTACACTCAGACTATTGTTCTTGTTACTGTTTCAACCCCAAGACTTCTTCAGGTGCTTGTGTATTCAGATAACCTTCAGTCAATTTTGAATTGAAATCTTTATTTAATCTATTTTATTTAATTTAATTTATTTAATCTATGATTATTCTTGTTCCACTGTTGATATATATATATATATATATATATATATATATATATATATATATATATGGATATATCATATTGTTCTTATTTTGAGCATTAAACCTGAAGCATTAAACCTAATCTACCTCTTGCTATTGAAGCCTTACTGTCATATCTCTTTTTCTTTTTATTATATATATTATTTATTTATCTGACAAGCCTACTGAGATATGTGATCCTTTTTCACCTAGTTATAGCTACCATTCCCAACTGGGCTTGCCAATGACTCAGTGCAAACAGGAATTGAGTAATAAGTAAGCAATACTAAAATAAGAATAACAGGATATATCTCCCAGACAGTGGAATGAAAGCAATCTACCCCCCATAGATTAAATAAAATGTTCAAAATTTCCTGAAGGTTACCCACATTGGAAAGCACTTGGAGAAAGCTGGAGAGTACAACAGTCAAAATATTGGAATGATAACAACAACAACAAGAAGAAATTTAGTCTGAATATATATAATGTAATAAATAATGGTAACTGCTAATGCCAGAAATTTATAAAGGAACAAATCCTCACATAATTTTTCTTTTGTAAATGACTTGGTTATCAGCATTAGCAATGATCAGTGCACAAGTATGAGTGTCTGGCAGTAGTGATTTCTCTTTCACTTGATCACTATTTGATATAGTCAAGTGGATTTTAATTTCAGCATAAGGTTTGCCACAAATAGGATTCTGAAAAAGAATTCTTTAAAGTATAACAAACAAGCATAGAAGTAAATTTTGTGTTAATTTCTAAAATTTTACTTTTAATTACCTTCATTTAAATCCTGAATAAAAACCAGATAAGTATTACAAGAGTAGAAAACAAGTAATAGGCTACTCAGCTTTTGAAAAATATTTTAAGAAAACATATCTACAATAAAGGATATCATGAGAAACAAATATAGACAAGAATGTAGGGATTTCTCTTTCTATATAGACTAATTAATAATCACCATCACCAAAAATCTTTAGTCAATTTCTTCTTGCTTGGAATAAAGATCCCTAATTCATTTCTTTCACCAAACAGCCTGGCATAAATCAAACAATCCAACACACATTTCCTTTGTTTGTTATTACAGTTGCACTGATCTGTTGCTTTGTTAAGTACTTTTTATAGCTTGAGTGACAGGTCAAATTTGCATAGGTGCAAAAAAGTGTCTCATGAAAGTATCTGACTCCAAGATCTATTGTTTTTTTAAATATACGATTCATTTTTCTTTTTGGGATATTTTACACGTAATACACATGAAAAAATCCATTTTCTGTCAGGAGATAAGTCATTTTGTCTTGTATTATGAAAATCTTAAATTTATTAACTTTATTCTCATATACCATCACAGTGCTCTGATCAATCAGAGCATTGTACATAAAAATATATTTTCTAAGTAAAAAGTAATTTGAAATCAAGTTGGTCAGTTCAGCAAATCACATATTTCCTCTAAGCTGTCCAGCTTTTCAAATGAATGATCCTTTTCATCCTTTTTGCCTATCATTTTTTCAATTTTATTAAAGCAACATGGATATTGTGTTCACTTTTATAGAAATACCCATGGGATAAGTTTGTATACATTTTTTCTGTCCCAGCACAGGATAGCTTACTTGTCTAGGAGAAAGACTGTTCTGAATTCAAAACCAGTGATGTATGGGACTGGCAACTCTACCCCATAAAAGCCTACATGCTACACAAGCCACAGTAGTGACACTAATTTGGTGAGAATGTAATCCTATACAACACAGGAGTCTATTGGTACTAAAGAAGTGGGAGGAGAAATAAACTTATATATATTGTTATTTTAACTCTGTCTTCTTTGCATAGCCCATGTCACACAACGAGAACATCATAGCCACCGAGGACCCTGTCTCAACAGATGCAAGATCTGTCGCATGAATACCCAAGGACATCTCCACAACTGACCCCAACCCAGATGTCTGGTGGCCTCAGGAAAGCAGGTCATGGTGGGGGTTCATGTGGAGTAGGACAGGTGGTACTGTCTTGCATGAGGAACTGTCCTAGAGGGTACACCAGCAATAAAGACAGACAAGTAAGTCTGCCCTTGCCACATGGACTGGTAGGTAAATATAAATGGCAGTCATTTGGTGACAGTGGTGTCTTGTCTTACTCCAGACATTATACACAGACATTATAAAAAATTTGGTATTTTTCATCTCCTCATTTAGATAGTGCCTAACAAAACTTGAACTAAGTTAGAAACTTATACATACTATTTACATTATTCAGACTATTGTCCTCATCTTTGTTGCCATATTTATTACAACGTTTTGGCCATTGTACGCTCTGGCCTTCCAACCACCTGAAGAAGGCCGAAGTGTACAATAGCCGAAACATTGTAATAAAAGGGTTCAGTTCGACATTCCAACCACATGAAGAAGGCCGGAGCATACAATGGCTGAAACGTTGTAATAAATATGACGACAAATATGAGGACAATAGTCTGAATAATGTAAATAGTGTACATAATACCTCATCTCAGAAATATAGGCAGAAACTTATACATCCATTACAGTCTTCCATTTGCTCATCAAATAATCTGTAAGTGTCTTTGAAAGGATAACTTTCCAATTCCTAAGTAATATTATATTAAAACCCACCATACCACATAGATAAGGATAGATCATCAACATACCCTTTGTATTCCATTGGTAAGAAAGAAGTACTACTGCTTTGTGGAACAGACTTTTGACAGGATGTTTTCCTGGACACTACAATCTTAACCTCTTCAATTTTAGGAATGTTATCTTTCCTGCAGAACCGCATAAACTGCATTTCTTACTTTCGCTTAAAATACAACATCATACAGTAACCCTCTACCCTGAGTGGTCCTTGGGTGAACATTAGTAAATATATATACATATATATATATATATATATATATATATATATATATATATATATATATATATATATATAAGGTTCATGATTATCCATATTCCAAGTCATCTACCAGAATCTACTGATGGTCTTGTAATATATCACATAAACCTGGATAAAGGAAAACTACTGGAATGATTTTTAGATGATTAAATATTTTGTAAAGATGCCAATTGAGGGAAATAGCCAAATATTTTCCACAATGAATTGAAGATTGGATGGAAATTAGTCATTTTTTGTATGAGGAACAAATAATTAATAATTAAATTTAATTTCTTTTAGGATTCTTCTTTTTTTAATAGCTAGAGAAAGACTTACTTGGTCAACAGAGAGTTTGTATTTTGGTAATCCTGATACAGTACTTTTTAATTGGTTTCCAAATGGTGGATGTCTGTTTGTTATCTGCAAAAAGATGTTTTATTTGTTAAAAGTCAATCATTTTAAGTCTTACATATTTATTGATAATATTTATCCCAGTTTCATCTTTTATCTTCTGATCAGATAAGGAGGAAAACAAGTGATAGTCTGAAGGTAACAAGTCTGAAGACATATGACATATAGAAATGAATTTCCAGCTTAGCTCTATAATGATTTGCAACAGAATGATGGAGACTATAATGCACTGAAAATTATCAGTTGCTTCCTTTGACCAGAAAAGAAGGTAAAATGGTTCAGTAAGTGTTCTTTTTTCTCCGAGGTAGTTTTGACAATTTATAATAAAGATAATAAAGTATTCTTTTTCAATCTCAACAGATGCAAAAAAAAAAAACCTCTCTCAGCCACTAAATTGCATTTGGATTGAGATGCTGAAGGCTACACTGAATATAAAGACATTTTTTTTTATTTTAGATTTTTGTAATTAATCCAGTTTTTATTCCCAGTAAGTTGTTCAAAAATTATTTTTCTGTGTCAAGCAGAAAGAGAAAAACAAGGATAATTAATGTTCCTTTCTGCAAATTCAAATGGAACTTATTTTCCTCATTTTAGAATTATTTTGAAGACCTTTAGTTGACTGAAAGACCCTTCTAACATTTCCATAACACTGTGCCAAAGATTTCCTGGAAATATTTGTATCAACCTGATATCATAAAACTTTCTAATTTTATCTTTGGAACAAGGAAAACCATGTGCGTATGTGCCCAGACTGTAGAGCCAGAAAAACTACTGGATGGATTCAACTGAAAAAAAACTCATGTTTTAAATCACAGAAAATCATTTTGGACCAGTTAAAATCATAAGTGAAGTGAAAAACCTGTCAACATGCATCTAATGAATAAACGGTTATTATTCTCCACCTTAATATCAGTGTTATCTATCTTTTAAATCAAATCAATTTCTACACATTTTTTCCTTAAAGGTTTTGAAAAATACTCATACTACACACAATATTCCTTCTTTCAAATGCATTTTATTTACAACAAAATTAAATTTCAATGTGGTTGTCTCTTCAATATAATTGTGATTATATAACCAGAGCAAAGGATCAGTGGCTTGCAATGGCTAACATGCAATATATGATTTTCAAAAATTCTTTCAAGTCAGTTATCTCAAAGTTGTAGAAGCAAAGAATTCTGGTATGCATCTTTAGACTTCTATTCAAAAATGGTAGGTTATTATCAAACTCAGTTTTGGGTGTGAAAAGATTTTGTCTGCTAAATAAAAGGCAACATGAATTGTACTGATATTCATATCAATTATTGCTTCAACAGACAATATACTGTACAACCAATCAAATTTATCTTTCATGTTCAAAAAAATAGAAAGAAGCAAACAAATGAAATCATAATTACCATTTCTATTTTTCTGGGATCAGTTTGTTCAAACATTTCAAATGTGGTGATTCCAGCATTGACTAATGCATTTGAAAGAAACTGGCCTAAAATAGAACAAAATAAAGAATCTAAATAACAAGAGTCATTAAATTATAAATGTAACTCTTCTGCTATTTATATCATATTTTAAAAAAATATGGAAGATAGTAAACTGTTGTTTTGGGATGATATCATAATCTAAGAGATTATCAGGTTGTCATACTGGACTTATCCTTTAAGGTATCACCAGGAAATAGGAACTTACTTGGGCATTCATAATTGATTTCCCAGTAACATATGATAGTTTATATTAGATTGCATATGACCAATAATATAGAAGAATCTTTGATCTAAGTGCACTATTCTTTGTTTTAATTATGCCATTCCGTGAGGCAAATGGAACAGATTTGCATTAAAAGACAGATCATTAGGTTTTAAACTCTAGTGTTTTATCTTCCTCTTGATAATTGACCGTTTCATGTGAAGCAACGTAACACACAAATAAATGAAAAAACAAGGTTGAAACAAATAAATAATATAATATAAATTTATATAAGCAAAAAAGCAGTAGAAAAATGTAAGTTCTTAATTGATAATGATTGAAGAAAGTCAAAATATTGTAAAATATTTCAATTTTAAATTATTCAAATTAAATATTTTAAAGTTGACTGATATAGGGAATATAATCTTGTAAAGGGAGATAATCTTTAAAGAAAACTTCAAAGTACACTTTGAAGTTTCCTTTAAAGATTCTGTCATGGAAGATTAGTATATAATAGATTTAAAAATATTGAATCTAATCATCTAAATTTAAATCAACCAACAAGCATTAAATAATTATAAAAAAATGATTAATGATGTAAACTTAATGATAGAATAAATCAATGAATGGAAGTAATTCATAAAAGTGTAGGCTCTGTTAATTGATCTTAAAAAAATGAATCTGTGGGAAAATTAAATAAAATCAATAATTAACATAATAATAATGGATAATAAAAAAAGAAACAAATTTTTTCATGATGCTAAGAGTAAAGAAAATGGAAATATGATTGCCACACTTGGTTTTGTCAAATGTCATTAGGCAGCAATGTTGAAGTCTATAAAAAGCAAATATTTCCCACTCTTTCTCCTTTTTGCTCCAAGATGTAGAAACACATGGTAATTACGTTCACACTGGGGAATGTTAGTTTCCCCAGTCCACTGACAGATGAAGTCTCTTCTCACTTTCCAATGCATGGTGCTTACATGTGTCTTCCAAAAGCTTCCACCAATGAAGTAAGTCAAGTTTTCTCTTTGGTTGTTCCAACTCAGCACAAGGCTGACTTAAGTGTGACCATAGTAACAATGCTTATACTGACTTACCCTAACTTCTGGACCAAGAAAAAGAAAATAAACATCTCATAACCATGTTTAAACCTTTCAACAATAATGTAAGTACAAAGCTTCCTTTGGTTGTTCCAACTCTGCACAAGGGTCACTTCAGCTTGATCATTATGATATTTATACTTACCTACCATAAATCTTGGACCAAAAAGAAAACAAACATATCCAAGAGACATTAATTCAAACAAAAACATTGTTTACAATCGTTATGAGTCTATCGATTGGTGAATAGAATTTTATTATAAACAATTGTCTTGTAAATGGAATTTTAAAGCATTCTGAATGTAAATAAAGAAAAAAAATTGCACAAGACAATAAGAAATACTACATGCCGAAAAAAAAGTGGATGTTTGTTTTATCGGCTGAAAAATGTAAGAAATCCGATCCCATATATAAAGGAACACACACACACAAAACAACCTGGGTCTTTTAACCTAAGTCACTCCACGGAATAAGCTAAAACATAGAGCATAGTCTGATGAAAAAATGCCAAAGTTTATGAAAACAAAATTTTATCGTCAAAATGCTTATTTTTTTATGAAGAGGATAGACTAAATTTTTTAATTATTTTTTAAAATTTTTCCATCTTTTAGAATATTCTAAATTTTGATTTAAAAAAAACCTTGTTTCTCTTTGTTTGCAACAAGGGGTAGTAAATAACATAGATAATTTTTAGCGCATTTTTTTGTATTTACACACATTAATTTGGAAAATCTTGCAAAAAAAAAAATAATTGTCAGATGTTAATGAAAATTTCAGAAACTATTCACAGATGATCGAAATTATTATAAATATTTGTTTTTTTATTAAAGTCATGACAGAAATATTTTTTTTATATTTATTAACACCCCATAACTAATTTTATGAAAAACTCTAGAAATTCAGACCATCGGTTTTAGTGATTACAATAGTTAAAAGCACAAGGCTTTGAAGAATGCAAATCATGTTTTTTTTTCAGTTTTTTTTTTTTTTTTGGCCAACGTACCTGAAAATCAGCTGTGAATTGTAACATACAAAACTCAATAAAACAAATATATTATTTAGTTTCAAATGCTTTTATTTGTTTTAATTTGTTTTTTATGAATATGGACAATATTTTCTGAAAGCAAAAATTTTTTCAATGAAAATTGAATTTTTAATACAATTATTTCTTATTTCTTTAATTTTAAAAAGATTTTTTTAAAAATGTTTAAATTGAATTTAAAAAATATTTTTAACATTAGTTAAAAGCAACATCAACCTTTCAAAATGTCCGTGTGAGATTGTCATTGTCTAGCGCTTTGAAAATTGTATAATTTGGACCAATCATATTAGCCATGGTAATTAAGAAATGTAATTTTTGTGTTTATAGTCAGACAGTAATTATCAAGTACGGAAGACCAACAAGAATACAATTTAGTTGCATTATTTGAGTTCAGCATTGTTCTCCGCTGTTAAGCCCTTTTACTTTTATGAAACACGTATGGAGAAGTTAATTTGAGTTTTCAATTTCAACTGAGAAGGGTACCTACAAGTAACAGTATCATCTTATGAAATTTAACTACTGCTAAACTTTAAATTATATGATCTTATTTTTATATTAATCTCAGTTATGACATTTTTCCATAAATGAAATATCAAAATTAATAATAAAATGAATGGAAATACAAATAACACAGTAAAATGTAATAAATGTACATAAAATTATAGTATTTTATGTACACTTCTGATAAAATTTCATAAGAAAGGTACCTAAATTAATTAGATACCTTTTTCTTATGAAATTTAATCTCACTATTAACAGTCGTATTTTTTAATTTCTTTATATTTTCCATAAAGCATTGTAAAGGTAAAAATGAAAGCTAAGTACAAAAAAAAAAAAAAAAAAAAAAAATTAGAGCGCTGAAAGTTTTCCTTAAAAGTAACAAGATAAATAATTTGTTCACTTAAATAATTTCACTTTCTTCCATCCGTAGAAAGAATTCTCCTCCCGTTAAGTTATCTAAACATCATGAATGTGCCTTTCGTCAATTGTCAAGCGACGCAAAAGGTTATGACCTGCTTTGTTTTATTTTCAAATTACATTTTTTCGGCGCAGAAGCTAAGTTAAGCTTGCTTCAAAATATTTTAAATAAACAGTATAATATCTGTTTTTATTAAAATCAGTTTTGAAAAATGATAATTGACTTTTAAAAGAATATCAAAGTAAGATTTTAATCTTTTTTTATCAAATCGAAAAAATGATTGAAAATGATTATCTGCCCATTTTTGACCAAAAAAAACATTATTTTTAACGAAAATTTCAGACGTGCTAGGAACGATTAAAAATGTAAAAAAAAATACCCCAAAAATACTTTGATCTTTCCTCTTTAATAATAATATGAACATTAGACGATAAAATTTTGTTTTACAAGTTCGCATCTTTTTCATCATGCTATGCTCTTTTGTTTACATTTTTGTGAGTGAGTTCTCCCCCTTTCATTCTCACGATGTGTCTTAATCGTATTTTCAAATTGATTTTATTAAAAAACAACTGTATTTTTCCCCATTTTCGGTCCCGTTAGAACCACCACAAGGTAATTTTATGTAGTCCTGTTATAGAAAAAATGACGAACAGAAAAACAATATTCTGAAAAATATATAGAATAATTACAATATTTTATCTGAAAATTTGAGACAGTTATGAAAATAGGTTTAAAAAAAATAAAAGTTTTACCAATTCCATCAAGTTGTTTGGTGACATATTTTGAATTTTCCCAAATTTTTGCACGAAAACATTTGTAGAGATAAACTGCATTAAGAAGTCCATTGTAAGTGTCTTTCAGCCATAAAATTTCAAATAAGCCTGAAAGAAGAATTCATATTTTTATCACTTAAATTACAATCTTACATTAACAAGAAAATCCACATAATAATAATCAATTTTAATTATAAGTATAAATATCTAAAATGTCTTATATTTAAAATTCTATAAAATACTGCTTCAAAAGAATCCAAATATTTTATAAATATTTCTAATTGATTTACAATTCTATAAAATTCTGCTTTAAGTGAATCAAAAGATTTCATAAACATTCATATTCAATTTGTACAAGAATAATAATAAGCAGCAAACAGTTGTTATCATCATTATTTGTAGTTTTATTGTTATTTTATCATTGCAAAGATGGCTGATTTCTATCAAGGGTGAAAATGGGTATTACTGGTGGGATTAGATAATCATGGGAGAGTTGTTTGCAGACAACGGATACTTTGAAAAAATAAAATAGCCAGGAAAGGGTGAAAAAAAGAAATTATATATAATAAAAAAAAATGTAAATATTTCCTTCAATAATCAACACAATCAAACAGTCTACTGTCCTGGGTATGACGATAAACTACATCCAACAGCAAAGCCTCTGATCAGGAGGCTTTGAGGAGCATGGAACCACCTCTTAATTGCTGATGTTCCCAGGTCCACCCTAACCTGGGGTGGTAGAACCTGTTAGGGTCCCAGCTATGGGCAAATAGTTAACCCTGAAACTGAAGTAAAAAAGCATTATGAAAGTGTAAAAATAGGTTTTAATACCAGAAATACTTTGTAAAAAATTATTACCCGAAATAAATTTTTGAAGAAAAAACTATTACCAGCAATACGTTTTTGAAAAAAAATATTACCAGCAATACATTTTTGAAAATAATATTACCAGCTATACATTTTTGAGGAAAAAAATATTACCAGAAATAGATTTTTGACAAAACAAAAATATTACCAAGAAAAAAAAGTTGTTGGCATTAAATGGCCCATTGAGGTTGATATGCTATAAAACAAAACAAACAAGCAAACAAACAAACAGTCTATATATGTTATTTTATTTTATTCTTTTTTGATGCCTTATCTCTTCAGAATGTATGCAACCATGACCCTCCACAGATTTCTTTTCTTTATTATCTGTAAATTGCCATGACTTCTTAGGAATGACAGTATAGTGTTTTCTTAATGCTTTTGAATTTGGACTTATTCTCCTAGACTAAATGCCATTCAAGGCTAGAGAGCCTACCTTTAATTCAATAGCTGGTGGGAGCAGAGATGGATAGAATCATACCTTTCCCAAAATCTAAAACAAAGATATAATCAATAGAAATGAATACAAGAGAAATATGATGAAATTTCAGTATATACTTACAACGAGTGATTCTTTGTCCAGAGCGAAATATTTTATTGACATCTTGAGACAATGAAAAATCTGGGATTGGAAGACATCCAAGACTGGCTTGTATGAGACTTTTAGCATAAAAGAGTAAAAGATATGATTAAGAATAATGCAGTAAAAGAAAAATAATTTTAATGAGTTCTTTAATTCCAATGTTCATTTTTATTGATCTTAGTAGATGAAAATACAATGTAATAAAAAGTGAGCTTTTTCTATCTTTGGTTAGTAAGTATTGTTTCCTATTTTCTTCTGTCTAGAAATCAATGGGAATGACTATGAAATGATTATTCCCTTCAACCTTTGCTTTTGTGACCTGGACATTGATGTTTTGAAACTAATCTATTTTCAATTACATTCCAGACAGATTCAGCACTGAGTTGCTGAAAGAGAATTTTCTACAAGTTTCAAGATGACAGCATAAATACAGAGACATAAACTCAACAGTTCAGTTTACTTCTCGCTGTCCAAGTGCAAACAAGTTACTGTTGATAGATGTATTCATTACAGATAGCATCAATAGGTTATAAGCATCCAGTAGACATATTTTGTTATGTCTGTGATAAATTTATCAAGACAAGAATAAAAAAATATTCTGTAGCAACACCTGTTAAAATGTGTGAGGCCTACAATGTATATTTCAGCATGCCAGTTGGGGATCAAGACAAACTCTGTGCATCTCATTTCACATGTAAACTCTACAAAAGAAATCTAGGAAGTAAGATGGAAAGTTTTGCTTATTTGGATAGTGGAATTTTTAAGTGTCAAAGTTTTGGAATTTATTTTAATTTAAATATTTTTTACTTTTATTTTTTTAAACCCATGTTATTGAAAATGATGTATTCAATATGTTTCAAGAATTGTGCATTAGTGTCTACAGCATCATGGCTCTTTTCTATATTTGATTACTGGCAAATATTACAAATATAGAATATTAGAGACATTTTCAAGATTCCATATTTTTGTGACATTTGCTATATTAAGTCCAAAATCAGAATTTTACATATCCAGCACACGATTTTTAGAAATTTCAAAAATAAAAAATGCAATTTTTTAGAATTTTACAATAGCACTGGGTGAAATATATTTGTATTTTTATACTTATATTTTTATTTTGCTCTTTTGCAGGATGACACAGAGGGGAGAGATAGAGGCATGAAATTCAAAATCCCATGAATTTGGAGGGAACCAACTACCCCTGAAGCAATTGTTTCTCCTCCCAAGTGTTGAGCTGGCAAGAATGAACCTGCTAACATATATCCACACTTTCTATCATCCAGCAGTGCCACACTGCCCTGAGTGCCAGAGACCCACTCCTCCAAAAAGAGAGCAGCCATCTTCAGAAGAGAATAGCAGTTCAGAATAAGATTCAGAAGTCATTGATCCAGGTTACAGGGGTGCAGCTGAGGAGAGAAATCCATACTACCCCAACCAAAAAACTTCAAAAACCTGATAAGAGATCTTGGCTTCACAAAATCCAATATTGAACTTTTTATGTCGAGATTCTAGCAGTGGAATCTGTTAGACGAAAGTGTGTAAGTTGCAGGTCAGAGAAAGTGTCACTAGTGTTTTTCAAGCTTTTTCACCCATCAAAATGGTTTTGCTTCCGCAAAATGTGACAGGTCTGTTTGAGGGAATTGGAATCACCTATAACCCCAGCCAGTGGTGCCTCTTCATTGAAAACTCATCCAGGAGCCTCAAAGCCATGCTGCTTCATAACAGGAACATGAATCCATTTTTCCCCTGGCTCACTTGGTGCAGCTGAAAGAAGAATACAGCAGTGTCAAGATCCTACTAGTTGCCTTGAAATATGAAGAGTATGGTTGAGAGGTTATCGGAGACTTCAAAATGATGGCCTTCCTGATAGGACTCTAAGGCAGCTTTACTGAGTTTCCATGTTATATCTGCCTTTGTGATAGCAGAGACAACATGGCACACTACTACAGGTGGGATTGGCCACAGTGGACTGAGTTCATTGTGGGGAGTAACAATGTCAAATGGGAACCACTGTTTGACTCCCTGAAAGTATTGTTTCCTCCAATGCACTTAAAATTGGACCATATGAAACTATTTGTCACAGCTCCAGATAAGGAGAGTCTGCAGCCTTCAAGTACCTTCAAGACTTCTTCCTTAAGCTGTCTGTGGCAAGAGTCAAAGATGCCAGACCACAAAGTAGATCACAGAGTGCAAAAGATTTGCCAAGAAACTCACTAGGACTGAGAAAGCAGTGTGGAACATCTTTGTCACAGTGGTTCAGGGCTTCCTGGGGAATAACAAGGCTGAAAAATATGTGGAACTTGTTGAGATCCTGGTAAAGAATTATGGCAAAATGAACTGCAAGATGTCCCTCAAAGTACATATTCCTGATACTCATCTTGATAAATTCAAGGAGAACATGGGGTGTACTCATAAAAACAAGGTGAGAACTTCCATCAGGATATACTAGAACTTAAACACTGCTACCAATGATGGTATAATGAAAACATGATGGGAGACTATATTTGGAGGTTGATGTATTAAAATAATTTACAGTATAAGCATAAATCATGAAAAACTAATGACTTCTAAATTTTTTGTGGTCTCTCTTGTGTCGTCAGCTTTATCTGGTAGCCAAGAATTTAATTTCTTCTTTGCTGATCACTTCTTTTATGATGATAGCATTGGTGACTAAATTCGCTTCTAACATGCAGGTTCAGGACTAGAAGCTTCCAGTTTCACTAAAGCCATCTTTGTCATCCATTCTCTATTGCCATTTGGCTTTACAAAAGTTGGTTGGAAGTGAAAAAAAATCAGTGCAGAAGAAAGTGCCAATGGCATGAATTTGTTTAAAGTGGACCTCAACCTGCCAGGAAGTGACCCATACACTTCCTCTGCAGCAAATATGGAATGAGACATGCAGAATTCAGTTATGAAACTGTAACAGACTGCCACTGACTCTGTTATAATTTCGAGTGGCACCTTCTATAGCATCTCCATCATACATAGCTCTCTACATTCACTGGTTCAATCACTGAGATCTGTTGCAATCATTCACTTGTTCCATGGTGGGGGTCTTTGGGGTTGGTCATGCTTAGCTGGGTTCTCTTCTGTGTTATCCTAGATTAAATAAATGCTACTTTTCAATTATATATTATTTTGTTCCCATTTTGCATGAATAATAATGTTCACATTCACCAGTTTTCTCAATGGGAATAGGTCAATTTCAGAAATATCATTATCCTGATCACAAAAGCAAAGTTTGATGGAAAGTTTCATACTTTTTAGGTGTAAGCAAATAGGAAATAATAATTGTTATTCAAGGACAAAAAATTTTTCTGTTGATAAAAATACTATTTTTTCCAAAATCAAGTCTAAAAAATTTGCCTTACATCTGACATGCTGAAGTAACTTTATTTTCATAGGCTTATTTTCACTCCAAACGACGGTAATCTACAATAATTTAAATTCTTGTATATGACCTCTGAATGAAGTGCATAAATCCATTTAATATAAAGTTGTAAATAAAAAACAGTATGCATAATCCCAACAATTCATTATCCCTTTTTTTAATCATTTCCCCCCAAGTAAAGCAATAAAGCCACTAAGATGCAAAGGGTTACTGCATGTTATCGAGAGAAAAAGAAGGAAAAAAAACACTTTTAAGTGAAGAGAACAATAAAAGAATAGGAATGAAGAAAACAGAAGATAATGATTGACATTTCATTAAAATTTTTGAAATTCATAGTTGAGTGAAAGCAAGAAGCTGGAAGAGAGTTCCACAAGTGAGGACATAGAAGCACCAGACCATACATAACAGCAATATTCAAAGCAAGGATGAATGGTAGATTTATAAATATGTATGATAAATTCTGGTGAGAAAACTTGTCAAGCATGACACAGTAAACCAACTTTCTTAGCAATAGACATAACAATTGATTCAACATAATCTTTCCACTTCATGTCAGCAGAAAACGTTAAACTGAAAATGCACAATGAATTACTCTCCTGGAGATTAGCACCAGCCATGCTGATAGAAGGCAAAAAGTGTAATCTCAAATAATTAAAAGAGAGCAGTTTCATTTTAGAGATTGTTGGCCATTTTTTTAGAACAGCTGCCAATTTGACCCAATTGAACCGATCAGCCTGTAAGCATGTATGGCATCAGAAAGGTCGTTGATAAAAATTAGGAATAACACAAGTCCAAGGATAGAACTAATGAATTAGATTATCCCTATGGTAGATGTATTAGTAATAATTTAGATTATATCTATGGTAGATGAACTAATGGATTAATAATAATTTAGTTGTTGTATATCAATATCAAAGATATTTTCATTCTTCTCAAACAAGGAAGGAAACATTATGAAGTAATAAAAAATATATAAAAACCAATGCATGGCCAAAGATTGAAGTGTGGAACTAGAGTATCATAGTGTAAGTGAAATGCTAACCTACGTATTTATTAATAGGCTGGGTTTAAACTTTGAAAACAAAAAAGATAAACTATTAATAATCTAGAGAATCTACATGTCACAAACACACCCACAAAATTTCTTGTTAAGGTAGGGTCTTCTTTTTTTATAATTTATCAAATTTTGTATGTCATGGAAGCCAATGTCAGTAAATTCAGTAGATATTAAATTTAAAATTAAATTAAATAAAAAAAAATATTTACACTATTTACATTGTTCAGATTGTTGTTGACTTCATTGCCATATTAACAAAAAGATTTTCATATCGTGTGACTGCAAGATAAAAAAAATCAAAAATGCTTTTTTTATAGCTGAAACAGTTATAAATTTTCCACCAGTGTCAGAGGTTATTATTCAAACCCAAGTAAAAGCTCAGATTTCAAATGCTGATTATATAGGCAAGCAAACTCTTCTGGAAGATCAGCATAACACAATCTTGTTCACTCCAGTCCTCCACCACCCAAATTGGCTTTGTGTTAAGCTTAGCAAATATCAAATAACAAAATATTTCTGTGAAGAAAGTTCTATTCAAAATAAGCTCTAATATTGAAAATTTTTAATTTTTCAGAAAAAAGCCTTAAGACTGTTGCTGAGCAACTTACCAATTGATTTTCATTTCTTTTGTTTTAATCTTTTCTTTCATTGGGAATCTAAAATATGACAAATGCAATGAATCATCAATAGAAAACAAAAAAAAGCACTTTATTTCATGTTATTGGTTTATAAATATTTTTTGGAGGTGTGTCTTAATATTTATGAAGCTATATTTGGCTGATAATATTTCTGAAGCTTATAATTAACATAATAATTAGTTTTATTGTGTGAAATATGTTGTATATTTAGATATATTAATGAACATGACAATGTAAACAAAAATGTAAAAACAACATATGACCATAGCTCAAAAACTTGACCTTATTGAGAAAAACCAATTTGATTTTTGAATTCAGTACATCAAAATTGTCCTAAATCAGCTAAAAAATATAGACAATAAATTTAGTATTGACCAGTGAATCAATAATATACATGTTCCAATGCATATCCTGACAAGACATTTTAAATATGTAGTTAGTGATTTTTAAATATAAAAGGCTACTCTACAATATGTAATAACAGAAAAGTTATTAAAAAAAAGTGTCAGAAATGTTTATAAAAATGTTATCACTAAAGATAAAATTGTATAGATATTTTTCCATAGAAATGTTCAATCATATTGCAATACCATAGTGTATTATAAAGAATTATAGAAATGCTTAGAATTGTTTAAGAAAATTTGTAGATATAATTTACCTGATAGTTGCTTTAGTTTTATCTTTATTTAATGAATTGAGAATTTTCTTTTCATTTAATCTCAGCTGAATATCTATGAATTCTGAACTGCCAGCAAGTAAATTCAACTGAAATAAATTAAGGAAAACAATTACAAACTTTAATTTCATTGGAATAACAATTCTTTAGCAACAATTCTTGCTTGGATGTAAGAATAAAAATAAACATTAAATTTGCCCTTTTTTTTAAAAAAATCATCAGTAAACAATGATTTCTTCCATTGCCAAAGTTAACAGTAACTCATAAAATATCTACATAAGTTCAAAGTATTACAAAGAGATCACAGAAGTTAAAGGTTGTGTGCTTATGTGTATTTTAGGTGGGTGCATGTCCACATGTTATAAACAATTAAGAAGAAGCATACAAAAACTTGGTTTTCTACTATGGACTCTTTATTCCTTTATAGTGTGACTGCAATGAAACAAAGTTCTCAATGTCTCTTGGTTAGGTCCATTTTGTTTTGGGACATTTAATCACTGCCAACTCAACACCAGCTAACTTATCTCTGTGACAACTCACCACCAACCTACTTAGTGTGAATACAACTCAACACTGGCATTGAATTCATAGCTTCAGACTGGTGCTGGCTGCCATAGTGTGTACATCTCTTAGATTGACTTTGAGTCATAGAGATTTTGAAAGTTTAGCTGTCTTTGGTTTATTAGTTATAACAGCCTATTTGGCTGACTGATGTTTAATTTTCAATATTGGACAAATCACCCTGCTGAAGCAACAAATAGAAGACTGCACACAGAGCTGGGAATGGAGTATGCCACACTATGGAGATTCATTATGGGGCTGTAAAAGAGGTGCAAAGAAGCTGAGATGCATTTTTCAAGCAAATAATTTCAGGTCATCTTTCTAAATTGAACAAGTCTATGAAGGCAGATGAAAGAATTTTGCAGATTGTTTTATCTTTTTCACAATGATCTCCAATTGAATATTTGAGGTGAATTGCAGACTATTTGCAATAAATTTTTAAATTAAAATAAAGCCATGTATTAAAAAATTATCTCTTATAAATTACTTTTATTTGTTTTTAAAAAGTTGATGAAAAACCTTCATAGTTTGTGTAGTAGAATTGTTTGACACAGTACAAATTTGCTTGACAGTAAACTTTAATGAACTCTATATTTATTCAAGTCCTATCCACAAAGTAGGATGTGGTACAAGGCCAGTTTTTAACATGGGTTTCTGAGCATGTATGCTCAGGCAAAAATTTCCCATAGTCCCCACATTCACAGGTTCAGGTGGCTGTCTATCTCTCCAGATGAGACTCTACTTGTAGGCATAGCCTTGTCTTAGTTCCTCTCTTCCCAAAGGCAGAGAGTTCAACAAGCTAAGAGTTTTAATAAACTCTGCATATTCAGCAGAGTTCTCTTGAATATGTGTTCAGGACAGATCCATTAATGAGGGGGTGGGGATCATCCCAAATTCTCCCCTGCCTTATTCTTACAGAGAGAATAAGTCCTTCAATCGAACAGGCATATCCTTTGCTGTCTGCAAGGCTGTAGCAGATTCCCAGGAACATGATAAGGTTTTTCTTCTTCTCTTAGTGATACTGTCTTCCTGTCCATCGGAGTAACAGACAAGTGCGTACTGGGGGTTGGCATCTAGAAGCTCCACTTAATCTACCAGTGGTTCATTCTTATTCAGTTGTGTGTGTCTTTTTAGTAATATCACTCCTGGTTTCGAGATTTGGTAGGGATGTTCCAGTCGAACTTCTTCTAGGAAATAGGAGGAATCATTCACGTGGGGTTGCATTAGGCCTGTGGGAGTAATTGTTCCCAATTCTCTAAAGCTTTATCAGAAGTGCTAGTTGAACCGTTTTCCAAATTATTCCATTATATCTCTCTTGAGGGCTTTATGGAACTGTTCTACTTATGGTAAATCCTTGCTCTTTTAGGAATTGTAATACATGTCTGGACATAAATGAAGCCTCTCTGTCTAAATGAATATTCATGGATAGCTTGAAGATGATAAAAACTGAGCAAAGTGCTTGTATCACTGTTGTAGAGGATACATTGGGACAGGGTATTGTGAAATGAAATTGCAAATATTTGTCAATTATCATTGCATGTAACAGCTATGTGGCACAACTATCTATTTAGTTTCTTTTTTTTTTTTTCTTACAAGCAGCCAAGCAATATATGTGAGAGAGAGTGATCACAGCTGCATTTTCTTTACTGGGGCAGTATGTTGCATTGAACAAGTAACATGAGAGTTCCATCCTCCACCTGGCTATTTTCTCATTTTTAATTTTACTTGACATTTTCAGGTTAAACATGAATGAGACTGATTTTTGGTCTATAATTAATTTAAAATGTTGCTTATCAAATAATGCCCCCATTTTATCAGAGATTTGGCAATAGCATAGATTTCTTTCTCTATTGCAGAATGCCTACATTCCAATTTAGACATATTTCTGGAGAAAAAGACTATGGGCCTCCTGATTGTCTTAAAGAGGTAGCTATGGAGCATTCAGAGGTAGTGTATGATTGGGTGTAGTAATGGCTGCTTTCACTATGCCCCTTTTTTAAATCATTAAACACTTTCTCTGCTATGGGAGATAACATGAATTTTGATACTGTTCTTACAGGGTGGATTTTGTCTGAAAAAAAGGATATCCAATAGACATAGTGTGCAAACATTCCTAATATACAGTCCAGAGCAGGTAAATCCTTTGAGACCAGCAGGCTGAGTAGTGGATTCGGATGTCCTGGATTAGGTTTTATGTTGTTTTTACTTATTATGTACCCAAGTAATTTTATATTTTTATGTCTAAAGTAACATTTATCTTGATTAAGCATAAACTTGTACTTTTTAACAGCCGCCATGAATAATTTAAAATTTCTGTTATATTCTGCTTGATTTTTCCTGCAAATAGTTACATTATTGATGTAAGCATAGGTGCCTTGCAGTTTCTCTTTTGATATTATTTGGTCTATCACTCATTGAAAGCTAACTACTCCATTATTTATGCCAAATGGTATTCTGCAAAATTGTTAGAGTTTGCCACTGGCCTTGGAGGCCATATAGGGTTTATCACTGGGCTTTATAGCTAGCAGATGGTAGGTACTTTTAAGGTCCAGAGTACTAAATAGGCGGTTTTTGTTTATTTTCTCTATCATATCATGTATTCTTGGCAAAGGGTAGCCATCCAGCAAAATAAACTAGTTTATAATTTGGGAATGGTGGATTACAATTCACTTTTATTTGTTCTCAAAGGAGACTACGAAGGCTTAAGGCTCTCCACAGTGAATGACTTGGTTTGATTATACATTCCTTCAACATACAAGTAACTTTGGTTTCGATAAATAATTCATCCTCCTCCATGTCTCACCAAGATTTAGTAACTATTGGTTTACAATCCAGTGTTAAATTGATGGGTATGGCATTCTCATAGCTGCTAAGCTACAGACTTTAAAGAGTGGCTTGGAGCCTCCGAAGGGTATTTCTATGAATGAATGTTGGTATAAGAAGTTGTGCCCTAATATTAGGTTGCAGTATAGATCTGTCATTAGTAGACATCTTACTCCCTGGTATAAAGTAGATCAACTAAACAGTATCCAAGTATTTCTATGGAAAGAGATGAGCTAGCCATCACCACTTTGTTTAGACATAGGTAAATTTTCCATAAATTTACATTCACAATGCTTGCTTTAAGGAAGTTTTCTATGCTCCCTATGTCAATTAGTGCTTTTAGTGGCTTTTTATTATCAGTGATTTCTATTGTTGTAGTTGATAAGCAGCCAAGTGTATCCAATGATGCTGAACAAGTTACTGTTTTTCTCCCATTTTTCTTACTTTTACAAACTTTAGCCCAATGTCATTGCTTTCTGCATGAATAACATTTGTCCCTTCTAGTGAGACATAATGACCTTTCTTTCCCCCACAGAAAAAACATATTCATTTAGTGAAGGCTGATATTTTCAGAGAGCATAGTGTTTCATATGATGGGGGTCCAAAATAGGTGGAGAGGTCTCTGACATTACTGCAACTATATCGTAATTATTAGCATTTTGTTCTGTTAAATCTTGTAATTTTGCCTGGTTATAGACCTGCTGCAAAGTTAAGATACTGTTTTTGAGTATTCTTTGTCAAATATCCAGGGACTGCAGTCTGTTTATGAAGGCATCTCGTATCAATTTGGCTCAGTATTTCACTGATACTGAAGAAAATGAACAGTCCTTACTTAGTTTTATCAAGGCTTGATAAAACCCATCAATGGAGTCTAAGGGTAGTTGACACCTTGTAGCCAGTAAGTGTCTAGAGACCATTTTATTTTTAATGTAGAACCTGTCTAGTATTGTTAAAGCCTATTTGTAGGAAGATGCATCCACAAAATACTTGTAAACATGTGCTGAGACATATTTGGTGAGACAATGCAGTTCATTAAAACTTTGATCACAGTACATACACAAGAAGTTCATGAAAGTTATTCTCAAGTGACAATATTCTAGGAGACTGTTGAGGTATTATGCTGGGTTTTTTTATGGCATCTCTAGGTCAAGTAGTGTTACTTGGCAATGACCATCTCTTCTCCAAATAATATTGATCCAATACTAGATTAGATATAAAAGCAATAAAAAATCCCTTATCTTCTCTGTTAACCCTTGTAGTATTCTTGTGATAAGGTCACTTCTAGTAATGAGATAGATCATAAGAAGATGGATTAATGTCCTACCCAAGAGCTATAGTGTAAAGGGGACACATCTAACCTCAGCTGGAATACATAGTTGATCAGATAATTTCATTTTCACAGAAAATAACAATTACAACACTTTATTCTTCCTAAAACAAATGATAAATTTAAAAGTAATACATTTTCAAATATATTTTATTCTGCTTACCAATTCATTTATATCTTCTGAACCAGTTACTTTGCTCACTTTTTTCATTGTGTCAAAAGCAATACAGTATCGAGCCATTAGTTTGCCTAAATCTGTAAAAGAGATCAGTATATTCATTTTTAAACATACAGTAAATAAGCAAACATGAGATACATTGAAAAATTAATATGTTCATTTAGAATGAGTGTTCATCAGTTATGTTTAAAAGTATTTAAGATTACTATTAGAAAGTGATTGATGTCATATTATGAAAAATGGGTACTATGGATACTAATGTTGGAGTTGGGTATGTAGTGGCACTTGGAAGATAAATTGATATTGCTAAGACTTGAAGGCAACTGAAATAAATATTAATATTTTAATTTCCTTTAAAATAATTATGGCTTCAAATTTTCACTAGAAAGATAAATTTTTATTACATTATCCACGCCTACTGGTAAAATTACTTCCCTAAACTCAGTTAGCATTTTTAGACCAATCAAAATCAAAATATAAATTTAATTTAACACAGCCATTTCTTGAGCCTACCAGGACAGGCTCTTCCCAGTGACATGAACTAACACCTAATAAACATATATGTTGTCTGTCTTCCAAGCAGAATTTAATGTCATAAATGGTAGCATTTGTGACATTAAATTCTGCTTGGAACTGGATGGCAGCCTTTGTGATATTAAATGCACATTAGTACAACAGATGCTACCACAAAGATCTCTGCTAAACAAACATGCTTCAATGTAGAGACAGGCTATAAACTCAAGTTTTATGAAACATTTTCATCACTCCAATTGAAATGCACAAAATCAATATCATAACAAACACAAATCTTCTCACTGAAAAACAACTTTCAAGAAACATTCAAATTGTCATCTTTACAAAGTAGCAGCAAACAAAAGCATATTTATATTGAAAATAACTTTTGATAAAAAATCTTTCATCTTTAACATGTATATTTATTTTTCATTCCTGTTCTCTATGATGTTTGAGAAGAAAAACTTTAAAAATCTGCTTAAATTCAGATTTAAGAAAATGAAAAAATAAACAGATTCAAATTAAATACTTTTAATCAGTTTCACAAAAAATAAAAACCTATTTTTACTGAAGATTATTAAAATACTATATCATTATTGAGTGCATACGAGCTTAAATAAAATTGTATAATATTTAAAACATATATCTAATTATTAATCTGCAAAGTTTCAGCTTTTAAGCATGTATAATAATTAAGTTATTAGAAATTGTATAATTTTCAAGTAAGACATGGAAATGGAGCTGAGCATTTTTATGTTAAATGTTTGCAAGCATTTTGTGTTTACTACTACATCTATGTGCCATGTATAAACAAAAGGACAATGTATCAAGTAGTCATTCCAAATGATAGATTAACAGTCCAAGTTAGCAGTGAGAATAACAGTCCAAGTCAGAACAGTAAAAGGAGTCATTAGGAAAGCTTTCTGTGTCTAGTGTATTTCCTTATCATATGGAAACTGTCTTCATAAGAGGAAACTGGACTAAAAATAAGAAACAATTATTGTAAAATGCCTTAACAATTTCTGGAATATAAAAATTTGCGATTGACATGTTGTCATAGTAACGTGTGTTTAAACTGTTGATCAAGGCTGGTCTAGTCCACTGACTGCTTTTTGCCGACTGTACTTACTGTGTCATTGCAGATCTGGTTGTTGACTGTTGCTGACAAGCTGTTTTTATCGCTATTTGAAAGCCAGTGCTTGGCTCACGAATCCTATCTGAGTTTTGTGCAGGGATGTACTTAGTAACCCAAGCCCTGACCTATTTCCAGGTCATTTAGAGTTCAACCACATGGGCATAGTGGAGAACACATCATGTGACGTGCCCTATCCAATCAGGTTCCAGAAACCACTTATTTAATTTGGAGCCGTGTTTGTACAGAATTGTAAAAGTTTTTCATATCTACTGAATTTAGTAAGATTTATTTATAAGCATCTCTTACTTGTTTGTGCTTCATTTATTGTCTGTAAAATATAGGAGTTTATATTCTATAATACTATGGTTGATTTGATATTATCTACATTGGTAATTTTGTCTCTTACCTTCAATAATTCAGTATATAATAAGCACTTTTTCTGCATGCATAGTCAACTACCAATTCATTAGGTATCATTACTGCCTGTGCTACATTAGAGCACATGCTCTACTTTGTCAAATACAAAAGGTATTTGGAAATTCTTGTAAAATATTAAAGTCAGGCAACAATTATCAACAATGAGTAAGAATAATTATTTTTCCACTTCCATTAAACTATGTAGGTGATGTTACTTTGTGTTGCATATAAATTAATTTAATCGCATTTTGTTTTTAATTCTACCTGTCCTATCAACCAGGTACAGTAAAGAAAACAACAAAATTGAATTGAATTAATTCAACAATCTCTATTGTAACTTCATCCAGAGAAATAATGAATCAGTTCATCACTTTATTTTCAGCATAAAACTTTATGTCTATTTTAAATATAATCACCTAAGTATGAGATTATAATAGAAATTTAATCTCTACTCTTTAACTTGTTTGAATTTATATTTTTTTCTTTTAATTTGCATTAAATTCAATTCAAAAAAGAAATTACAAATTCTAAGAATTTGCTACATTACCATGGTTACAAAAAATTTGATTTCAAAAAAAAAATTAGCATAAAATTTAATGATTTTTAATCTATACAATTATCAGAGCATACATTTCTAATAATCCTGTAAAAAATGCTGTATATGAAGATTCTGATTAACTATCACTCTAATTTTTTTCTTTCAAAAGTAACATTTGCCATATTAATTTAAAAAAAATAAAATTCCAGTCTATGTCAGATAATTTTACAAGTGATTCTCTTGTGTACTCACCTAATGGTTTTATATCAAAATTGTCTTCATCCATTTTGATTAGGTTGATACTAGCCAAGTTATTAAGGTTCCGTAGGCAAAGATCTGCAAAAAAAGAAAACAACTGGGTGTAAATTTGGTTGGCATCAAAAGAATGATCACAGAAAATGGTTTTAATATTTAACCAAATCTTAGACTGAATTATGAAAATATTCCTGATTGCAGTCAATATAAAACATAGAAGATTTGTTCAAAGATAGCTGATCATAATTTATGACACAAAAGTAACATTCTGTACAAATAAGAGTTTAATGTAATCTCAGACATTACTAACATTATCTTCTTTTCTATTCTCCTCCAAAATATTATACATGTAGGGTTCATTAGGTAGGCAGACTGACAGAAGAATATATTAAATAACTGTGAGCTGATGATAATTAAGCAATTCTTCCTTTGTAATTCTACTCAATAATCATGTGAAATGGATTTTTGGAAAAATGAAAAGATTTGTCAAATCTAGTATAACCAGTTAAATTAATGAATGATTCTTAATTTCAAGTTCAAAAAATAATTTATTGATATTATGAACACATGGATAAAAAAGATTTTCCTTCATTTCAGGAAGAAATAGCAGTAGTGAAAGGTTAGATACACCAGGGGCATGCATGGGTAAAAAGGTTAGACACAGTAGGAGTATACATTTGTAAAAGGTTAGATACACCAGGGGTATATAGAGATAAAAGGTTAGATACACCATGGCTGTACAATGGTAAATTGTTAGATACACTAGAAGTATATAGTAATAAAAGGTTAGATACACCAGGGGTATACAGTGGTGAAAAGGTTAGACACACTAGGAGTATACATTTGTAAAAGGTTAGATACACCAGGGATATACAGTCGTAAAAGATTAGATACACCAGGGGTATACAGTGGTGAAACGGTTAGACACACTAGGAGTATATATTTGTAAAAGGTTAGATGCAGTAAGAGTATACAGTTGCAAAAGATTAGACACACCAGGAGTATACAGTTGTAAAAGGTTAGATATAGAAGGCATGCATATGTGTAAAATATTAGATACTCCAATATTATATAAGAGTAAATGTTAGATACTGACTAATAAAAAGTCCTCATTTACACATATTAGAGAAAAAGTGATTTTATTCCTTAATTTTGTGGGAAAGAGAGGTATCAATGATGGCAATTCTCTAGCAACTTGTGTAATCACAATTTCATATTTTTTTCAAAGATTCAATAAGGATTTATTGAGTTTGCTATAAAAGACTGTACTATGACATAATTCTGTTAAAATCTGAGCAGTACTCAATATTTTGGTTCTTTTCATCCTCAATGTCATGTTTGGACCCCAACAAGAAATGAAGAAACTAGCAACAATCAAATATGATGCATCTCTGTTTACACTATTTACATTGTTCAGACTGTTTTCCTCATCTTTGTTGCCATATTCATGATGTTTCAGCCATTGTATGCTCCAGCCTTTTTCAGGAAATTAGAGTTTCAAACTGAACCCTTTATTTCATCCATCAGGGTTCCACGTGTCATGCCTGTTCTGGGTGTCTCAGTATCAGTTATCTCCCTTTAATTTAACGCTCCAAGTTTTTTGTTCACCTCAGTTGGTATTGAACTCACAACTCTTTGGGTCAAGTCACTGGATTCAACCAACACTTTTATCCACTGGGCCATGTATCCTTGAGGACATCTGGAAGAGGAATACCATGTGGAACTAGAACAATCTACCCCGGTGGATGAAATAAAGGGTTCAGTTTGAAATTCCAATCACCTGAAAAAGGCTGGAGCATACAACTGTAACATTGTCAATAGGACAACAATGATGAGGACAATAGGCTGAACAATGTATTGTAAATAATTACAATACTTCATCTCAGAAATATAGACAGATGGAGCATTTCTGTTTACCAGAAAAAAATAGGTATTTTCAACCTGTCCAAGGTAACATGATCAAAGCCAACATTTTTCACTTAGAATAGAACAATGGTGATTCACTAGAGACTAAATATCATCAATGAAAAGCTGGTATTAACCACAGCAATGTGTGGAGGACAAAAAGAATCCACACAAAAAAAGAAACATTGATAATTGTTTCCACAGCAGAAATTATAGAAATGTAAACAAGGGAGATAGAATGTTTGTACAAATATATTACAATGATGCATGTTTTTGTATTGAGTAACCAGTCACATTTCCCAATCACATTTCCCAATCACAATTCCCAATCACAATTCCCATTTAATGTTTAGAAAAATGCCACCAAAGGAACAGAAGTAAGATTTAAAAACTTAGCAAACACAATTGTCTATTTCAGCTGATAGATTAAGCATACAAAGGTTTCTACAACTAGGGTATGTTGGAGAAATTGGAGTTCAGTTGTGAAATTTGTGTGGAAAGTACATAAAAAAAGAAAGTAGTTCAAAAGAAATTTACAAGTCAAATCTAAATAGTAGTTAGCAGATTAAATGCCTTGTAAATCTGTCTTTCATCAAGGTATGGCCAAGTTCATTGCAGACAACTGAGTGATTCATTTAATATATGGACACAGACCTGATGAGTTTGTCTAATATCAGACAGGCACATGATGTGTGTGTATCCATATGTTAAATGAATATCTTATTGAATTAGTGTGAAAGTGAATGCAACAGAATAGGCTAGGATTTGAACTCAGCACACCAATTCCACTTTCCATATGAATAACCATTATACTAGTGTACATAAACAAGCTCTACCCTTATGCTTGCAAAAAATGATAAAATCTTAAAATATTTTAGTACAGTATCCTGCTGAGAAAATAATAAAACTTAATGATGACTATGTTACTGTCATTAAAATCTATATGTTTTTCTTGCATTTATGGCATTTCATACCTTCTCTTCATTTAAGTTTATTAAAGGATCCAGTATAATCTTATTGTGTCAAAATAATAATGCAGGCTGCTACATCTCTTACCTTGCAAGTATTTTTCTAATTGTTCTTCTGTCATTTGACTTGATATTCCTGAATAGAGAAAGAATTTTGATAATAAACTCATATAAATCTTCAAAAATGCATACAACATCAACAATAAAAAGAATTTCATTAACATTCAGAATTTTATATAAACAATTATCTTAATAACACAGGTTTTTGATCTATTTACATTATTTGGACTGTTATTCTCATCTTCATTGCCATATTCACAACGTTTTGGCTGTTGTACACTCCGGCCTTCTTCAGGTGATTGGAATTTTGAACCGAACCCTTTATTTTGTCCATTGGGGTAGATTGTTCTAGTTCCACGTGCCATGCTTCTTCCGGATGTCTCAGTTATTTCCCTTTAACTCAACTCTCCAAGTTTTTTCGTTCACTACTGCTGTAGCTTGGTATTGAACTCACAACTCTTTGGGTCTAGTTACTGGATCTAACCAATGTCTTTATCTACTGATTGATTTACTAGGAAAAGTACCATATTTGTTTCAATATGATCCCCTATTTTTGAACATCTAAACATAAAATTGTTTCTCAGGTTGCCTTTTAATCAAGATTATATGTTTCTGTCAAGAAAAAGTATCCACAGTATGCCACAGTAGCAATTCATGAGAAATAAATTAACATTCTTGTCAAACAAAAAGCACTCATTTCTGTATAAATTTCTGAGATAAGGAGTTATCATTATTTACATTATTTGCATACAGACTATTAAATAAAGGGTTGAATTCAAATTTCCCTGAAGGCTAACCAACTCAACAATGAAGGCCAGAAACATTATGATAACAACAACAACAACAACAAAGATGGGGACAATAATCTGCATGTAAATAATGTAAATAAAAGCAGTCATATAAGTTTATGAGAGAAGCTGTTTTACAGTGTGGGACATTTGTATGGTTCATTCTTGCATGTAAATTGAGGAAATTACATTTTAGATTTTGATATATATTTTTTACATTGTACATAAATAAATGCAGTAAATAGATACAAAATTTTAAAATGAAGTATAGTATGTCAAAGATAAGAAAATATACACTTCAATGATTTTACCTTAAAATACAATAACAATAACAAAAAGAGATTCAGGTGTATTTTGTTATTCCAAACAGCAACATCTCCTATTTAGTGCCAAGGAAATAAAAAGAGAAATTTAAAAACTTGCTTATTTGGTAGATGAAATGCAAAAAGACATATGTTGGAGAAACCAGGGTTCAACTACTTGTAAGATTTTTTAGGAAAGGGACATAAAAATAGAATTTTTGGTTGAGTAGAGCTTGTTTATGTATACTAGTATAATGGTTATTTATATGGAAAGTGGAATTGGTGTGCTGAGTTCAAATCCTAGCCTATTCTGTTGCATTCACTTTCACACTGATTCCAAAGGGAAAGGACCACTCTGAAATAAAATAAAAAAAACAGAGAAAAGGCAACAGGAAACCACTCCACTATTTCTCCCCAGAGGCCATAGCAATTCAGAGATAATACAGAATGATTACTTATTTCCTGAAAGGACATTGCATTAAAAATAAAAAAATGATATTTTTTTCCCAGCAGATTCATCAGTTGAACTGTGCTTCTGATTATGTGCTTCTATGTTGTGAAAGCAACCAACATTTCAGTAGTCGTTAAGTTCAAGCAGGTGTCTCTATTGAAATAACAATATGCATTTCTAAAATAAACATGTTTCCAGAGATAAAGAAATATTCTGAGTAGATTTCATTAGCCTTCATAAAGAAAGTTGCAATGTTAATAAATAGATTTTATTTTTCCATTTTTCTCATATCAACCTATGTCATAGTATTCATATATATTTTTAGTCTATTTTGACTTATATTCTTAATTTTAACCTCTTAAAAAAGATTTGTGTCTGTATGTCATAAATGTCATACCAAAAGAAAATGAATCCTCACTGTTCAGCCCATAGAAGAAGAGACAATTTGTCTTTTTCATTTAACATCGTTCTTTCATTATATTTTATATAAATTTAAATGCTGGACAAATTTTATAAATATACAGATATTTAGCTGAGGAAGATGACTTGAGGAAATTATTCATATTGTAGGGAAGTTATAACTCTGAGTAAGTAATTAAAATCCCTCCCAACATTTATATATATACAAAGATACTCATAAAAATGAGAAACAGCAAGACGTCGAAACAACAAAACAAGCATTATTTATTATTTGGTTGTATGTGGTGTTGGAAATGCAAGTGACAGTAATCCTGAGTAAAATTGTTAGTTTGGGGTCAAAAGTAGATCAAATATAAATCAGAATACAACAGAATTAGAAGATAAAGAATAAGTAAAGTGTATACAGTCTTTCTTGTAAGCTTTTTATACATGTGTGTAATGAGTGTCAAGATAATTTAGTAAAAAATAAAAGAAGTGTCCGAGGTTTTCTTAACTCAATTTTTTTTGAGTGCTAAGACATAAATGTTACTATTATGGCTTGAAAAAGAAAATGAGTCGAAATGTTTGTTGACACACATGTTGATGGTCTGTCCATGTTGGCTGCCTGTCTTATAATGAGAATGTCATGTGTTTGTATGTAGAGGAGAAAAGTGGGGTCAATTCTAATTGGCTTAGAATGAGCAAATTAATAATAATTATAATTGTTATAATTATTTTATTATAATTACTTTTTTTGACGCTATAATTAATTTTTATTCATTTATTTTTTTATGGGCATGACACTGTGATGGTATAATTCATTTTTTTATTTATGTATTTCGTTATGAACATGACAATATAAAAAAAAATGGCAGCAAGCTCCACTGATTCATATTGCTATATAAGTTAATTTATTTACTCTGAATTCTTACATTTCAATGTGTGTGAGAGAGAGAAAGAGAGAGAGAGAGAAATTTGTTTAGAATAAGAAATAAAAGCCTGTTCAATGATTATAGATCTTCACAAATCCATGCCAAATCAAAACTAAATTTTGTAAATCTGAATTATGCAATACTTCATTACTAAAATTCGTTTTCATTAAAAATGGATGTAAAAGTTCATTTGAAAATCTTACCATAATATGTTGGATTCTTTCTGACTCTTGTATAAAGAAAAGTATGTTTAATCCATTCAACAGCCACACTGATGTCATTGATTGTGTTGAGGAAAATCTCGGCGTTTAAATGTTCAATCAAATTCTTATGAAGACTGAGTTAAAAAAGAAAAAGAAAATCACTTAAGAAGCATCAGTAAATCTCCTGCTGTAAATGGGGAATAAAGAATTGTGAGAATTTGCAATAATCAAAGAACACGCAAATCATACAAATTACGGAATTATGAATTTGATCATAATTTATGAGAATAACGCTTGGTAAACTTAATCTTGAAAAGAATTTTCAAGCTTATAAAATAAAGAAGAAAATTGAAAATGTGCTAGCATTATAGTTTGTTGTCCATATTAAATTAACTATTACAAGTCACTTGTTAAAATTTCTGGCTTACAAGATGCATTTTTTTCCCTGAAAAATACGTGTGTGTCTTCTAAGACAAATGTAAGTCAACGCCCAGGCTCAAGTAAGCTTAGATGGTCACCTAATTGGCTTGACTGATAGAGATGAGGATTTGTATATTGAATCATTACACTATAATGTTACCTATCTAATTCAGCCTTTTATATGATGTAACCTCAGTACTTAGTTGTTACAAGTACTATAAACCTTCCTGAAGCCAAGCCACAATCTTAAACATGCTCTGTTTACTAGCAGCGACAAGAGCCTTTCTGTTCTTGACTAGTATGTCATTGCCATACAAACAAAATCAAATGAGTGAATAATGTAAACCATACATGGCGCCGGTATGTGAGGGACTCATGGTGAATGTGTTGCTGTATGAGAATGACTATTTTTTTTCTTAGAAATTTCTTTCCAATATTAGGATGCATCTTCCAAGCTGTAACGTCTTGGTAATAATTCAAAGGATATTTTATAAAAATAAAAATTAAATGAAATTTTAAGTATCAGTAAACCTAAAGTTTCTGTTGCTCCTAATGGAATCAGTGTATGTATTAATTCAACCTACAACATTTTCCCAAATTAAAAAAATACATAATGAAGAAATTGAAATGAATGAAGATTTGTTTTGCAAGAAAAGTATAGCAATTAACTTTCTTTGTAGCCAGAAATAAAACTATTTAGTGATCTGTTCTGAAAAGTTATTTCTGATAAAATCAATGAAATCCTGGTTGTTATCACATTAGAAGACATATAATATTTTATTTGGTGAATTATTTGATCCATATTCACTTTTATTATTATGATCATTATATTTCATTTCATGCTTTCTCTAGCATTTCTCAAGTGTCATTTGAAAATTTTTATGACTTATGATTTTGTGAATCTTTATCACTTGATTAGAGGGGAAGTAGACAGTAAAATTTATTTACTGAAGCCGTATATGCTTCAAAAACAGTGAAGAACAAACCAACTGAAACATGATTAAAAAAAATGTAAAGTTGAGGATGGGATTTTTATCCCAGTAATTCATACTAATCTGTATAAACTGATGTTATTTTTATATTCTAGTGCAGGAGGCATTGAATAATATATAAATATTAGAGGAGAATTTTTAATTAACCCGTAAAATACTTATATATTAAGATGTATTTCAGTTGAGAAATATGCCGTAAGCATGTTCAAGGAAGTACAAAAACATAATCTGAAATATAAAGGCAGGACAATGAAAATAAAGCATAACAAAATAGACCGTGTTTTAGTACCACTGAAGTGTGTACTCTGTATGCTTGTGTGTGACAAAAGTAGAAAGAAAGCAAGTCAAGGAAATTAGTTCCTATGTTAATTCTGATCATATCATATTTCTTGAGTTCAGCCAGATTGATATGCTTTGCATCTTCAGTTGGACGAAACCAACAAGCATCCTTTACGATGCTCCTATTCACTTCTATTGCTACTCCTATGGCCACAGAACTTGTGTCTGGCCAAACCTTCATCTGACTACAATCCACACACCAGTCTCCTCTCACAGGAGCCATTTCACATACTTTGGCCACTGTTTCCATTAGCATGCAGCAGAAGGAGACATGCTTGACTTCATCATCCCATCCATTGGTTACTGCAGTCGCCTGCCGCTTTATGAATGCAGTTGCCACTCTGAGCCATCTACACACAGGGAAATGACCCACAAGTTTCCCGCATAGGGAAAAGATGCTCCAATAGGGGACGATCTGTGGAACATCTGGGACTTCACCTCCCTGTTTCCATCAAAGGATGCGTCCTCTCCCCCAGACCTGCAGGTCCAGGACTTTGGCTCTGTATTCCAATCACTCTGGATTCTTACAGATGAGATCATAATCAGATAATTTCTGCCGCACGTGCACTGCAAAAACCAGTTTTGCACTGATGAAAATGTTGTCGATATATGTTAACGTGGCACTCTTAATCACCTGATCTTGATTCATTACAGTGTTAATGACAGCTCTCATAATGAGCAGTGCCACATTTAGTCCAAAACCCAATTGTGTAAGGCAAAATCATTGACCTTTGAAAACTACAGTTTCAAAGGGCCATAATGTCTTATCAACATAGATTTGCAAGTAGGCCTTTCTTAGGTCCAAGAGCGATACATTGTCATCACCATTCTCTAAGTTTCTGTGAGGACATGTCCACATTAGCAGTGAATGCCTCCACAAATTAGTTCAATTCATGATAGTCAAGCACCGGCCAGACCTTCTGCTTGTGCTCTTGCCCGATCGCCATTAAAGGAATCAAACCCTTGGGTGGACCAAGCTCTTTTTTCGACATACGGCAATAGCCATCCATTATGATGCCACAATAAGAGTTCTTTCTCATACACATCCCAAGCATGGTCAGGCACTGTATATTCTGGCACTTTATTTTTAATGCACCAGGTGACCACTCCCCCATTTCCACGGGGCTGTCCATGCATTATTATTTTTGTCAAATATCATGCTGAAGTCAGGCTTGTTGATAGAAATGGCGGTGCGCCAGTTTAGCTTTCCATCAGGAAAGTGCCCTTCACCCGATCTGGTTAGGTGCACACCTCCAAGCTCCTTGATTGCGTCAATCCCAAGAATAAGATCATATCCCAACAATCATCTATCTACAATCAGGGACTCAATAGTCACAATTTGATTTTGCCATACCCTCGGGACTTCAAGGTTCTCCCATCAACTGCTAATACTTCTACATCCTTCTGCCTCTAAAGACGACATACAGCTTTGCTGGTGACAGCATCTGTGAGAACCCAGAGTCCACCAGGGCAGCACACTTTTTTCCATCAACAAATAACTTGATAGAAGGCAATTCCTGTTTCTGTAATTGCTTGAGAAGAAGACTGGCACTGATGCCCACTTCTCTCAGGCATTTCCCTGATATGTAATCTTTCGGATTACACAAGCCATTAACAAAGATGACAATTTCAATAAATCAAACAACAACAGATGAAACAATGATGATAGTCCGCCCTTGCAGCATAAAAATTGCAAGTAATGACAAACCCGTATATACAAGACGCGGAAGCAAAAATCACATCACAGCTCGTGAAATCACATATCACCACGCGAGAGTGAAAAACGAGAAGTAATAAGTATGGGAAGCCGTTGGTATAAACCAGTGTCTTCTGTTATAAATTAGAGGCATTTAAAGATATTTGTGGAGATTTCATAGTTTATTTTGTTCAGGTTAGGTTTCAACTGTTTTATATATAAAGCTTCAAGAATTTTTAATTTTTGTTTATTGTTTTCATGTTTAAGTATAGTTGTGTTTTCAACAAGAATTTTCTGGAATTGTGTATGCAGCCAGGCATGCTGTTTTAAATGCCTAAAAATGTTAGAGTTATCATTTAAATGTAGAGTCAAGTGCCGTGAAAGCGAGTTTGTGGTGTGACCAACATAAATATTATATGCCTGTGTGTAGTGGGGAGGGGGGATTACTTACCTGCTTTCAATCAACTGCTTTCCATCCAAAAGAATTTCATATTTTTGCTGAAGTATAAGAAGGATATTTTTATAATATACTTAGGCAATATGTAAGAGCAAAGATTTTCATCTTACACTTTGACCATCCAAAATTTTAATTCAGCTGAGTTGCAATGATAACCTACAATAAAAAGATGTCCTTGTTCTGCTTATAATCTGGTTTCTGGCATATCTCATTCATTGGGGTGAGGAGTAGTTATTAAAAATTCAGTGAGTTTTGTTGTATTTTCTGTCTGAATTTCTGCAATAAAGAGTTACCATTATTTACATTCAGATTCTGAATGGTGTTCTGCTGACCTTTTCTGAATGTTATTTTTTCTTAATATATGTATTTTTTAGGGTTAAAAACAAACTTTCATGTTTCTAGCTCTTTCTTTTTTTAAAACCTTTTTTCCTTCGAGATTGATTTGATCATTGGCAAATCAAAAATTCAAAGGTTTTTCGAAACGAATATAGTTACCTATATATATATATATATATATATATAAAATAATCGACTCTCCCATCGAGATTCGATGTATGAGGGTCAAGCAGATCAGTTTCCAGGAAATTGACAGCCCAACACCGGCACATGAGATTTGATTATAGTGGTGAAGGCCTCGTGCAGGACCATCCACACTTTTTGAAGGGACGAATACAGAGACCTGGTGCACCGAATGCCACAAGATTCCCAAATGACCTTCCGCAGGTTTTGAATTCAGAGTTGTTCTTCTCCTAGACCAGTTGCCATCCAAGGCTATAGAACCCAGTCTGTCCTGCTATTTTACCCATAGCTGGAGAGAGAGGAAGAGGATTCATACCTTTCCCAAGGGTATTAGCACGTAAGTGAATGTAATGGATTCGACTGGAATTCGAACTCGGCTCTGCGATTCCTCAATCCAAGCCGCTATCCATTACTCCACCGTGCCTCCTATATATATATATGATTAAATGAATTACAGACATTATGTCTGCTTATTTTTAATAAAATCCGTTCATACTCACGGATAACTTTGAAAATCGTTTTTATTTTCCATGTCTATAAACAGAACAGTTTTTCATGCTTTAATGCATGCATGACAACACAGAAGAAAAAATTCCATAGTGGA
This sequence comes from Acanthosepion pharaonis, assembly GCA_903632075.3. NCBI lineage: Eukaryota > Metazoa > Mollusca > Cephalopoda > Sepiida > Sepiidae > Acanthosepion > Acanthosepion pharaonis. Next base: position 530,311 of record CAHIKZ030000884.1, on the reverse strand, counting down.
TAATTTTTTCATGTTCTAATGAATACTAAGCATGACTGTCAACCATTGGATTTGAAAGCAAAAAGAAAAATTACAGTAATAGATATCAAAAAATAGTTTTGTATTACTACTTGCACCCATGGGCAACACACAGTTTTGTATTACTACATACACCCCTGAAGATGATCTTGGAGGAAGACTGAATAGTACTTAGAAAATGGAAAATAAAAATGATTTTCACAGTTATAGCACATTTCTCACATTATTTAATTGCAATACATGGAAAGTTATCCATGAATATGAATGGATTTATTAAAAATAAGCAGACATAATGTCTAATTTATTTAATCAGACATGCCTAAAAGAGAATTTGCTGCCTAAATACACACACACACACACACACATATATATATATATATATATATATATATATATAGATAGATAGATAGATTGATAGATAGATAGATATTTGATGATCCATACATCGTTTGACAGTGCCCTGTCAAAGTAGTTAATTATTACATTTACCCAGTACAAAGGGAGGTAATTGTAATATCATAAAATTTCAGATAAAATTTTTCTTACCTTCATATTCATCTTTGTCATAATTACAGCTGTACCGGAAGTGTCAAACTGTAAAGAATAAAGAATTGAAAGACATTATATTGACATAAAAACTAAAATCCTAAACATTCCTTGATATATTTTTGGCATTAAACAGACACTGATAGCTGTACTTACCTGTGGTCGTCCAGCTCGTCCAATCATTTGTAATATTTGAGATTCAGAATATTCTGTATGATTTCCCAATACATAATGTTGTGTAGACATAATAATCACTAAATGAGCTGGAAGGTTTACTCCCATAGCAAGAGTTGTAGTAGCCACTGAAGTATAAGAGACCAAATATAGCAAGTTACATTATGAGTAGTAGTAGTAGTATTAGCAGTTGTATTATAAGTGGTAGGTCAAATATTATCCTCACTATTACTACTACAATACAATATCTATCCATTCCTCTGTTTACTACTAATAATAATTCTTATAGTAATGTAATAATAATAACAATAATAATAATAACAATAATGCAACATTTAGAGAAGAGAGCAATTTAAGAAAAGAAAAAGAAAAGACAGTGTTTGGCAATATTTTGACAATATGACTTTCTTCTTCAAGCTTGTTTGAAAATGCACACAATTATAAAAATATTAAAAAAATACAAGTCTTTGTACAAATGCGACTTGTCTTGAGAAAACTGGTTGTACTGGTAATTGAAGCAATAAAACAAATGTAACATAACTGCCATAAATGGAATGCAATGGAAACATTAGTAACATGTTTGGGATCTTGTTCGTCTTGAAATTTTCCTGTTATTTTATTAGTTAATAAGAGCAATTAATCAAACAGTTTAGTATAACTCCTATGGAACTCTTCATTCATTTTACTCATTCCCCACCCCCACCCCACTGTGGAGTGGGATGTTATTAATTTGCATATGTTATTATCTTCATGTGTTTTAAGAGTTGAAATGTCAGTTGATTCTGAAGCTACCAGAATATCCAGAATCTTTTTCTTTTCTTAAATCATGCTTTTCTGTAAGTGTCACAAAATATTGGAAGAGAAATATCAATCATTTTGTTTGTTAATAATAATAATATTAATGTCCTTTGGAAAATGGTGATCCAGACTCACATAGAGAAAGAAAGCCATCAAACCTAAGACTGAAAAGTACATATTCATCAACAATATTAACAATGTTCAATAAGATTAAATGATCAACAACAGCAAGACTATCCAAAAGAAAAATGCCTCTGAAGAGAAATTGTCCAAGTACAAGAGAATGAGATCAACAGGATGTTGATTATGAAGACCAAAAGTTAGAGAAAATTTCTCTAAAGTTACCAAATCAAGCATACTCCTATTGTGTTTAGTATTAATTTCAGTATTAATTGTTAATACTTTTCTGATATATTTCTGTATTAAAAGAAAAACATCTTTCATTATAACTGTAAAAATTCAAAAAAGCTATATTTAACTTTGCACAGATTTAAGTCAATTTTTCTTTGAATAATAGATAAAAAAACAGAGAAGGTTGTGATTGGTTTTCTTCAATTTATAAGAAATTATAGCATAAAAAGGTAAACAATATTTTGTGTAGATCCTTGTAAGTTGTCTTTGGAACAAGAGACAAACTTTTGACAAACAATGCTTTAAACAATGCTGAGATGGAACTAAAGCAAGTAAATTTTCTGCTGAAAGATACAGTAAGATTTACATATATTTACTTAGTGAAAAGTTCACTAATTCCACAGGTGCTTTTTTCTGGTTTAAATATAATTACTTTTGCATAAATGTTCATTATTTTTGTCTAATTAATAAATCATTAAAATAAATCAAAGAAGAATGTAAGTGTACTTGTTCTTAAATAGGTAAACTAAAAATACAGTGGAATATTCTGCCAGGATAACAGAAGAAAAAAATAAAAATAAAAACAGAAAAGGATTCCTAGTACTAGAATCCATGATTAAGTCAATACTAACCAAGATGATAAGAAGAAAGCAATAGAACCAAATAAGATTGTAATAGAGATACTGAAATATTTAAATGATTTGAAGATTGGTAAATTTAATGAAATGATAAATGAAATATATGACAATGTTGAAATTCTGGAAGACTTCAGTAGATCAATCTTTATAGTGATGCCAAAGGAACCCGATTCAAATGAATGTAAATATCAGAGTAATGGATGACAGAACAAGGAACATAAAGATGAAGAAAGATGGTATTTAGATAAAGGAAAGGAAGTTGTGGTGAGCTATGATCAGCCATGTCTTGAAAGGATATAGTATATAAAAAACACTAAGAAGAGATGGCAAGCAAGTACACCTGACTGTCAGAGTCTTTTTATCATAGTGTGTGTGTGTGTGTGTGTGTGTGTGTGTGTGTGTGTGTGTGTGTGTGTGTGTGTGTGTGTGTGTGTGTGTGTTTGAATTCTCAAATAGGTATGCTTTAAATAAGTACTGACTTGAAATTATGAAATATCTTAAAAATGCATTTAATTTTAAATACACAAATTTTAGCTTTGATCAACGTTGGTGAAGTAGACAATAATTAAAGAAGCCTGATATTTGAAGGAGAGAATACAAAACATGAGAAATAAGAACTTACAAAGAACAAGTAAATTTCCAGTTTCAAATAACTGGGAAATGCATTTACGATCTTGTAAATCCATTCCAGCATGATGGCAGCCAACACCTCGAATTACAAAATCTGAAATGGAAATAGCAACAAAATCAGATGTGTGGTATCTGCTATGGAAAGAAAATTATTGCTTGCACACACACACACACACACACACTATATATATATATATATATATATATATATATATATATATATATAATCAATTTTAGAATATTAAAACAAAAACATGTTAAAAATCGCTACACAATTACAATTATGCTTCAACACTACAAATGTGTCTCTTCAGGTGATGTTAAACTACTGGAAAGTGAACGATTATTTCATTTCAAAAGCAGAATAGTTCCTCTTTTTTTGAGAAAAAAAAACAGAATAAAAATAGTCTTGTGGGCTTTGCCATGATTAACCAATCAAATGTGACATATGCTAAATTCAAACTCACCAAAAAAAATTTTTAATATAGGTCATGGCACGAAGTTGTCTGCATATAAATCCTAGACAATTTCCTTATGGACAGATACAAGTTGTTATATTATTTCATAAGGTGTATAGGTCAGATGTTCAACTTTCCTAATAAGTAAAAGCTAAAGAGGTAGGGAGGTAATTTAACACAATGCTTACATAAAATTTTGTATTTGATAAACAAAAGCCCCCTTTAAGAAACTGGTAAATTATATATATATATATGTTATACCATACCTATGGACTATCGGGTATGTCCCAAGACTTACAAAGGCAATGGAGTGTGCTGTATGTTGGATTTCACCTTGATTCACTTGTGGTTCACCTTGGCTCACTTCTAGCTCGCCACTAGCAGTTGATTACTTACTACACACCATTGGCGAAACTTTTATGTTTCTGTTATAAATATTATCGTTCAATTTCCAACCTTCGTTTTAGTTATTCTTATTCAATAACCTTTTCCTAGGTTACAACAATATGTATATATATATATATATATTTATATATATAGTGTAAAATTGCATACCATATATATATATATATATATATATATATATATATATATGTAAGATTGCATACCATTGTTCATACCATTGTGGCAAACACATGCATTGCTAAGAGTTTTGTGGTAAAACCAAGAATGTGATATAATCCATTTACGTTTTGATAAATCATATGCTATTTTTATTTTAGTTTTAAGATATGCTATTTTTTGGGATAAAACGTGTGTAAATATAAGAGTCAACACTGAGGTCAACCCCAAGTAGTGACAATCTGTTTCCTGCTTGAACACAATTTTCAGGCCATCAGTCAGTATTGATATCAGTGTCCACTCTTATATAAATGTAAATATACATATATTTAATATATATTTACACATATTTATATCCACTCTGTTCCTGATATTGAGCACTTTAACCCATAAATATAGCATAATAGCATACCTTAAAACTATACTTTTATCATATAGATATATATTATTGAGCAGTAGGGTTGGTCCGATGCAAGGCTTTTTCTCACTTTAAAAAGCTTCAAGCACAGGTATTACTTGTTACAAGTATAATCATTGGAGGATCTGTGTTTTTACAACATTATGGTTGTTTATGGATGAATAAGGCACTCAAACTCAATGAAAGTTAATAACAATGGAACAGAGAGTATTGTCCACTTTTCCAAATACATTTGGTTTTCTTAGCAGTTCAAATAGATTCTTGTCTATAAGACATAAGAGTCTGTTTTAGACAGAAAGTGGTATATCTGTGAATAAGGTAAAAAACTGAAGGAAATCACTCACTGATATAAATTCACCTTACCCTTAAGTTTTGAATCCTTTAAAAGACGTGCACACTGGTAAAGAACTTCCCTCATTTCTGCAGAGTTGATAAATTTCCCATTTTTACAGAGCATATCAGCTGCCTGCATGACACCTTTCCTGGTAGAGCAGAACTAAAATCAGAAAATCAATTACCAGTAACAGAAACTAGAAGTCAAACTATTGAAAAGATTATGATCTTGCCTCATAGATAGGTGTAGATTTCCTTCTAGCACCAGAAGTTAGTGTTCAAATACAGCTAAATACCTACAAATTTGAATGCAGATTTTGAAAGCTGGTAGGCTCTCCCCACTTTGAAAATTGGGGTAATACATTTTCAAATTCCCATTTGGACTTTAGTGGAACTAGTTATGTGTGCTATTTACATTATTCAGACTATTGTCCTCATCTTTGTCACCATATTTGTTACAACGTTTCGGCCGTTGTACGCTCCGACCTTCTTCAGTTAGTTGGAATGTCGACCATGGTTGCTGAAGACATAATACCCAGAAATTCATACAGATGTCCTCAAGGACACATGGTACAGTGGATAAAGGCATTGGTTAGATCTAGTGACAAGACCCAAAGAGTCTGAGTTCAATACTTGGTTAAGGCAGTGGAGAACTTGGAGAGGGGAATTAACAGGAGATAACTGATAACTGGCATCCATTAAACATGGCACATGGAATTATATCAGTCTACCCTAGTGAGTGAAATAAAGGGTTCAGTCTGACATTCCAACTACCTGAAGAAGGCCGGGGCGTATAATGGCCAAAACCTTGTAATAAATATGGCGACAAAGAGAACAAAAGTCTAAATAATGAGAATAGTGTACATAATACCTCATCTCAGAAATATAGATAGTTATGTGTGATTAAAAAAAATGGCACTTGATATATTAGTTACTCATTTTATGTTTGTATTCTTACTAAATATTGTAAATTTTATATGAATTCATTAAATCTTTTAATCTTATTGAACAATATAGATTTTATCAGATCCTAAAATAGTGAAGCAGTGAGGTGACACAATTTAACTGTGCCAATGGTTATTTTAAACTTTCTTTATTTTAAATAGTGTAATGTTTGTTAGCATAAAAAGTACAATTGCCAAACCAATTTTAAATTCTGTCTAAAACTGCTTGCTTTGACTTCAAAGGAATGCTTTTGAGAAAAGCATAAATTTACCTTTTTAGATTGTATCCCATTATAAAGGTTTTGTCACTATGGCTGATTGTGGGCCTTAATGTAGCAGTATATGTTATATGTATTTCCTTTGTCAAAGCTCCAGATGTAGCCCTATGGACACTTGAACTCCACCCTTGTTGTGAAGAACTCCCAAGCTTAAGGTTGTAATACTGCAAGCTTATCTTAGCAAATGATGGATCCCCAAGATTGATCAAAGTCTTAGGATAATGACAAAGATCAGAATACCTTAACAAGATTTTAACAAGACATTGTTTATTTCAGCTGTTGGTTACATAATTGTTTCAAACTAGAGACTTCCTGTCTAATAAGAGACAATTGTATGTAGTAGTCTGAACTCTGAATTGCTTGTATACAATTGCCATTATGATAGAAAAACAGCTGTATGAGTCAGTCTTCTCATTCTCCCATTTTTCATAATCTGATGATCAGTTCCTTCATTAGGATCTACTCTTCTTGTGCCTCTACAGAACTATTATTTGCTCTGCTTTGCTACCAAAGTTGGATTGTGACTTTGTTTAGAAAACACATGGCTGGCTCACTTGATGAAGTCTAAATAACCTAATTTCCAAAAATTCCTTCTTCTTATAAAAACCATTATCACATATATGAACAATTCAACAACTTGTTGGTCAGGTTGATCAATTTTGTTTTTGGAAAAATCATTTCTTTGAAATTATTTTGCTTCAGAATCAATATGTGTTTTAAAAATTTTTTTCACTTAATTTCTAAATTTTAATAATTTTCTTCTCTTGTTATCAAGAAATATTTGATAAAAAAATTTTAAATACTTTAAGACTTTTATTATCACAATCAACACTTTGACTTTATTAATGTTAATTTTTAAAATGTCGCATTTTACATCATTATTTCTTTTATTAGTTTTTAGAAATGTAGCATATCTATTTCTTATTATGTTAAAGTGATTTTTTGTATATTACAGCAAAAACAAATCTGCTCTGTATCTTATATAATGATAACAAAAAACTTTAAAAAGAAAGAAAAGTTTATAGTGCATTATAATAAAGAGTGCATTACTTTATTATATAATGGCATACATGATTTTATCATACATTATGTGTGATGAATTCATAGTTTTAAAGGCCTTTTTAATCTTTTATTATAAAAAATTTGTAAGCGAAAAGATAACTATTCATGTCACTCTTTCAAAAACAATTTCAAAATTTCATTTTTTCTTTTGTTTATGTAATTCTAATTTAAATTAATATCCAACCAAATATATAAACTAATATCAAATGAAGGATTATATGTTCCTGTGTTAGAATCATATTAGTTCATATTTCCCCAATTTTTCAAGAAAAATTAGAAACTTACCACTAGTGTTGGCTTTCCTTCAGAGTAGGTTGCAATAACATTATGAAGTTTATAACGAAGAGAAATATCAAACTGAAAATCACTTGTCCTATCCAAACAGGGATATCCCAATACTATTTTCTTCAGTTTCACTGGACGTTCACTATCATCAATGCTTAAATAAAAATATTAAGAAATGAATTACAAAAGGCAAACAAATAACATATTTATAACTGCAGTACAATATGGATTTTGTTAGGAATTTTGTTGATTCTCAGTAGTTTTAATTTTTCTGTAACTTTTTCTTTGGTTTAAGTTTAGGATTAAACTCTCTAAAATAAATGTCTGACAAAAAATATCCCCAAAGATTTAGCCATTAAATCTTTTAAGGTAAATATTATCTATCAACTTAGCCCAATTAATCAATTTGATAGAAAAAAATTGTAAATTGTAAATCAATTATGGAACTATACTTATAAGTCAAGATACTGTTACTTTTCACTGTTGTAAAAAATTAGTTAAACTTAATTTTTCCTGTTTTATTGTTCATCATTGTTATCTTAACATTTTTTATAAAGGTCTAAACCTAGCAAATTCTTGAGTTAACATCAAATAATTTGAAATGATCCAACATTATTTGGAAAATTACTTTAAAGAAAAGAAAAATTTCTGAAGTTTAAAAAACAAAAACAAAACTAATTTTTACCACATAGAACAGAATAAGTAAAACAAAAAAAATTCATTAAAGAACTGATTTTCATCTTGCAAGATTTGTCTCTTCAAACAGTACATAACATTGACATCTACTACTTTTAAAGATGAAAACACACAGCACAAACCATTTTTAAAAAAATATTCAATCTTCATTCTAGGCTTATAAAAAAATTTAGAAAGCTTTGTATCTAAAAAGAAAGAATAGTTAAAAGAAATTTCATTTTTAGTCATATAACTAAAAACTTACTTATAACTTATAGCTGGCATATTTGGTTCTCCAAGCCACTCAGCAATCTACAAAAGAAAAAAAAGCTAAAATCCAAATCAATAAAATAAAAATGTGAAAATGTAAACATTTCAAAAGTTACTGATATCATTTCTAATCTTTGAATGAATCAGTTACTTCCAAGATCCATGAATTCCAGCAGATTCATATACAATGACTCAATTCCACTCCAATTTAACATAATAGCAATTTTCTAAGCCTGGCTTAGATGTGGCACAAGGCCAAAAGTATGGGACACCCAGTGAGGATCGAACTCACTACTCAGTCGTAATTGATCTAGCAAGACAAGCTTTCTAACCATTACACCACATCAAGGTGCCCACTCCAATATAACATAATAGCCATGATCTTCTTGCCACTGACTTTATCAATATGGAATATTAATATTAATATAATATTATATAAGTAGAGATGAAACTTCAGGTGAATATTATAATAGTTATCACCTGAAGATTCCTCTATACTTACATATAACTTTTAAAATGTATTTTCCCATTTAATCTGTAATCATAAAGTGATTTTTGGAGAAGGTTTTTAAGTGTAATTTATATGATGAAGATTACAGTAGAGACACAAAGTACAAATAAATTAATAGTTATTAATTTTAAAAATACATATTTTATTGAACTCTCTTACTTGAAAATAATTTAAAACATGAACCTTATGTACAAATATTATTTTTCTCCTTCAAGTTTATAAATTTTTTGGCGAGATAGGAGTTTTATTGGCTTCACAAACCTAGGAATCATCATAGATCAAACAGCGAATGATAGTCATGAGATCAGAGGTTGGATAGGGACAGCAAGATCTGCACTTAGGTCCTTTATGCCCTGTGAAAAGGCCGTGCTTTTCACAAAAGCATTGTTGAAGTTCTTGAAGACCCTAGTGTGGATGATGCTGCACTATAACTGCAAAAATTGGCCACTAAAAGACACTGATATTAAGAAACTCATGTCTTTTGAGATATCATGCCACAGGTGGACATTGTACACCAAATGGACAGACCACAAAACAAACATGTCAGTCCTGGAGGAGATGGGAACAGAAAGGCAGTTGGTCACAGTCATATGGAAGCAAAACTGCATACTTTGGCAATGTCACCAGAGCCCAGAACCTCTGGACCCACATCCTGGAGGCAGATATTGATAGCAGGAGACCAAGGGAAAGACCAAGGTGACGTTGGGCTGATGGTATCAGAGATTGGACAAGTATAATGCTGGTAGAGTGCACGGCCATGTTGTAGGAAAAAGTAGAGAGCATTGGTACCATTGTTCATGGACCCCAACAATGAGGATGGAAAAAAAGCAAGCAAGTATTAGCCCATTGAAATATTAGTGATTATGTTGACCAATTTTCCAAGAACCTGACCAAAATGTTGGGCTTGATTTTCCACAAGCCAATTAGAACTCCATGAGATTCATGTTGATATATACCCAGATTACCAGCTTGTAATGAATTAAGAAATGAATTAACAAGAAATATACATTTTTGTAGGCTTTATTCAGTTAAAGAAAAAGCCAGCAGAATTTTACTACTCACCAAGGGCAGACAATCTATTAATTTCTGGTCAAGACATTTATGTGAAACTTATAACATATATACGATATCTTTGGAGTGCACAACTCTCTCTGGGAACATCAAAGCATAGGTTCTTCCACCTTAGTGGCATTAGGAAATTGTTCTCCATGTTTAGTTGGTATGTTGGTACTGTTTGGTTACCCAACAGAACTGTTTTCAGTGGTACAGGCCCTTGTGAGGGGTTCTAAGGTGCATGTTCTTGTGAGAGGTTCTGTTCTTCCTTTTTTCCATTCTCTCCTCTTTCATCCATCTGTGAAGGACAAGGAGCCAGGTCTTGTAAGGAGAGTGGGATTCACTTCCATCACTGTAACTGATGTGCTCATGTTGGATTCACAGCCAATAGTTCTACTTCTTGGATCAAAGGATCATCCTTTGAATTCCCCACAAACTGGTGCAAAAAGACTGGTTTTAAGAACTATGATGGAAGGGATATGATGATGAACGATCACAGAAAAATGGTAAGAATCTCTCATGAGGCATAGATCTGATGCTATATAGGGCTCTTGGTATTACTAATTCCCACTGGGATAAGGGTAAGTCTTCTGATTTCAGAGCAAGGGAAATAGCTTTCCATATTATTCCATTGTACTATTCAACCTGGTCATTGCTTTGTGAGTGATAAGGGATTGTCTTACTAGTGGCAACTCCATTCTGAAGAAGATATTCCTTGAAGAATCTTAGCTTCCTGTCTGAATGAAGGTAATTAGTTGCTCCATATAAGTAAAATATTGATTAAAAATATTGAATGATAGTTTTTGAGAAGGTATTTTTGCATGGAATGACAAATGGGAAACATGAAAATTTGTCTTTTGCAACAAACAAGTATTTATTAGCCATCCTTGAAGTTCACATTTAGACATTCTAATGGTTAAGTAGCTTTTATAAACTTTCCTTGAGGCACAGTAGCTAACTGAGGTTTCAGCCTAGCACATGTTCAACAAGAACAAGAATGCTATGATAGGTATTCTCTCTGACAGATATAGTCTTATCAGAGAAGATAACTCTCTTGTAGGTATAGCAATACTGTCTTTTATACAGTATTTCATTTACATGTCACTATATCCATATTTATGCAGCTCCAGCCTTCAGCAATTACCTCACCCTATCCATAAATACAATCTGGATACATTTTTGCTTATCCAGTGAATATATTATTTAGCATACTCACATCCACAAGATTTGGAATTGTAGCAGAGACTGCAATAAATCGAATACTATTTTTGACTTTATTTTGATTCCAAGACATCCATTTAGATGCAACATGGATTGTTTTCATTCTGCTAATAACAGCTTCCATTGTTGCACCTCTTTGACTATCATTCAATGTATGCACCTGAAATGAAGAAATAACAACTCTCAGAATACATTACTCAAAATAAGAGACAAAAATACATTTAGTCTACAATGGCAAACTCAAAGGTATTATAAACTTTTTCATGAGACTAAAAGGCATTTACATCAGAGCCATGTGCATTATATTCAATGTGAACAATAGATAACTCAATTATGATTTGAAAATATTAGTCAATAATCTTTGAAACCTCAATCAGTTTTTGATACCAATTTCTACTGCTTTGTGAAATGCTTTTTTCCTTCTAATATTTTTCTTACCTCATCAATCATGAAAAGTTGCAAATTCTGAATTAATGTATTATCACAGTGCCATCTTCGAGTCACACTGTCCCACTTTTCCTATAAAAAAAAATGTTCTAAAAGTTATGACTTTCCAAATATTTTTTTCATCAGATATACAGAATATACATTTTGTTGATTCCACAGTCAATGATTTAATAGATGTTAGATGAAGCTGAAATAAGCACATTTTTTTATAAACATTTATCCATTGTATAAAATATGAAAATAATATTTTATTAATATAAAGTTTCTCAGCTATATTTGTTCGATAATTGTTGTATCACTATTGTATGATTGTGTACCTTTCAGCCTTCCTTGAACCTGAGGGAAGGCCAGGGAGTACAGGAACAAAAGAAAATCCCAAACATACCTCAAAATTCAGACAAAAATTCTCAGCTATGCTTTTTAAGCAAAACTATTTCAAAAACATATTAATAATATAAACTAATTTTTTCAATCTTTTCATATTTTCTCATATTTCATATTTTTGATAATCCTTAGATTAACATTATGGTTTACACTTTTGAAAGGCTATGTATATGTAACATATACAGAAAAATTATTCACACATGGATTTCACAAGGATATGAATATATGACCCACTCAGCAGAAAAAATCTGTCATGCCAATCATCGAAAATAATCCAACCTGCACTGGTAATCCAATTATGACTCCCAACATGGAGATACCCACTGAAGCAATAGCCAAGGGAGTTTGGCAATGTGCAGTAAATTTAGAAGGATCAGGATAATGAATTTTCTCCCTCCAAAATTTCCTTTGGGAATTACAATTTAAGTATAAACTGCTTGTTGCATATAACCTACTTTCAATATTTACATCAGTGGTATAAGAAAGACAACAAGAGCTAATTTCATCATGCAAAGGGGACAGAACACGGCCATTATATCAAAGAAAGGAAAATGTCTAAAAAGAGATATAACATGTATAGAAAAGTAAGCGATATGCAGAAGTTGATTACTGATCATGTGTCACAGAATAACACAATACAACAAGTAACAAAGTTTGAAAAATCTCTAGAATAATTACTTCCATTTCAACCAACAATTACATTAACATTTAATCAACATATTACATACAGGTGTAGTAATGATGATGTTAGTTGTCTGTAATATTGAACAATCATCCAATTCTGTATCTCCTGTCAGTTCCAAACAGTGAATTCCTAAATCTTCTAATTTTTGCTGCCAATCTTGATAACGTTCGCTGCATAAAGCTTTTACTGGAGCCACTGTTATAAAAATAACAAACACAGCAAATGTTATTATATAAAAACATTTTTTCTGAGACAGATAAAACTGAATATTCAAATTATATTTGTATTTAAAAGTATTCAGCATATGGAAAAACAAATGTTTGATTATATGAAAGAAATTGATAGAAGAATCTATGGCTTGGTTCGATTATGAAGAATTCTTACAATCCCTTGAAAGGAGTTGAAATTTGTTTTTGACAGTGAGAAAATGATATTTGAAATTAATGGACATATGAAAAGCTGATTTGTAAAGGAGAATATTTTGATAATGATTAATCATTTTGTTAAATCAAAAGCCAAACTTTGCAAATAATAGTTTGCTAAACTTATGGAAAAATTATTTTGAAACTTTATCATAGTGAAAAATGTTTGTGAATGATAATAGTTTTTGTATTAAATAAAATGTGTAGCAATCTCATTGGAAACCATTAATTAAGTTTCAAGGAAAATAAATCAGACAAAATCATAAAAATTTTGATGATCTTCATAAATACAAGAAAATGAATCAATTACACAGCTTAACATTTTACATTGCACATTATTCATAAATATTACTTCCATTTCCACTTCACTTTTTTTCAAGGTTACCAAGAGTTTTTATTTCAGTTAATGTAATTTTCTTGTTGCCATAGCAGGACATGGCAACACAACCACCAAACATAAACACACTATTATTCAATAACTGAGTTATATGCATTAGCAGTATGGACAAAGTCAATCATGAAGTATGAAAAGTTAATTTTCACCTTAAGATGTTTTTAAGAATAATGATTTATTTATAATGTAAATATTTTAGTTTTATTAAGTTTAACTTACTGTAAACGGCTTTAAAGTTATGATGAGCTGATTCTTCAGCTAGTAATTGAAGTCTTACAATGGCTAATTCAAATATAACAGTTTTCCCAGCACCAGTTGGAGCACAAACAACAAGTGATCTGTCAGAGTATAAGGCCTGCAGTAATAATCATCAAATAATAGAAAATCAAAAACAATAATTAAGTATTAATTACAATGAATTCATGGCAAACATGGACCTTTAGGCCCGCAATAAAACAGTGTTTCAGAAGGATGGTTTTTCCATTGACATTATTATTATTTTAACTACATTCACTACATTGGAGAGTTGGGTTAAAGGGAAATAACTGAGACATCCGAAAGAGGTATGGCACATGGAACTAGAACAATCTACACTGGTAGAGGAAATAAAGGCTTTGGTTTGAAATTCCAATCACATGAAACGTGAATATGGCAATGAAGATGAGGATAACAGTCTGAATAATGTAAATAATGCAAGCAAAATTATTTTTATAAATAAACAATCTAATAAATAATGTGATTGTAAATTCTCAAAGAACAAAGAAAATGGATTAGTTCAATTTTATATGTTTGGGTTTTATTAAAATTCTAATCATCACTTTTTAAAACAATAACCATTGCCGAGGGAGTGAAGGTGGGTAAAATTGGCAATCAGTGTTTTAAAACTTATTTTAAAATTTATTGCATTGGTTTGCATATTTTAATAATTTTATAGTTTTTGAATAAAAATGTTTTCTTTTCACATTTATTTCTTTATAAAATGGTAAATAATAAATCTTTTATAATCTTGTAAATAAACATTGCTGAGGGAATTAACTTGGTTAAAATAATAGCAGTGTCAATGGAAAAACAGTCCTTTTGAAACACCATTTTTTGTGGGCATGAAGTCCATATTTGCCAAATTTATAATATAAGCTTATAAACTTGTAAAATTTTATATAAAGGTTACATTAAATTTAATGAGAGTGAAAAATTATATGTAAAAAGTAAAACTGAAATAATTCTTATCCAGTATTCTTCATATTCATTGATCAAGTTATTATACAGGATATATTTCAGTTATAATAAAGACATCTGTAAAAGGTTGTCTGCAATCGACTAATAAGTAATCAGCTATCCTGACAAACTAGACTAGTTAATTTAACCTACCCTAATTATGCAAATGCTCTGGCCTTCTGTCTAAATAAGTATAACTTTGTAAATATCAACTTCAAATATATAAATAGAGTTCAAATATTTATTTTGCTATAAAGAATATATCTGAGATATTAGATCTGTAAGAAATGTTTGTAATACAGAAGTAATTAGCAAGCTAGTCTAACAAATGACTGCTTGTATAATCCTTCCGAGCTGGTAGAATTACTATTTTGGCTCTGTGCCAAAGAAAACTGAGTAAATATCTCATACAGGTAGATTGAGTGTGCCTACAATAGAAAGATATTTAGCAGACTGGTTTCATAAACAATGCACACCATTATTACAGCCTTGTGTCAGGTTATTAATAATCTGCTTTTTGTAATTAATTATAGTACATGAATTTAAATGCTAATAATATATTTTTGAGCCATCAATGAAAAAATAAAAGCTTGTATTTTTCACAACATATGCTTCTAAATCAAAAATAATTGTTTCATAAAATATGTAATCTGTACACTTCCAGAAATAACAGAAATAAACAGTAATAATAATATTTTAAGATAAAAAAACATCTTAAGTTAAAGCTATTTTTCTGAAACAAATTAAAAAAATAACCATTATTGTAAAAAAAAAAAAAAAAATTAATGTAAAAAAATTAAAATATACAAATCATTTTTTAACCCTAGGTAAAAAGTAACTTACATCATCAAGAATTTTTGATTGTATGGGATTGAAAAATGTAAAAGGAAAAATATCCCTAAATTTAGAAGCTGTAAAATGATTGAAGGAAAATTTCCATTTCTATTCATATTGTTATAATAAGCATTTGGTTGCGAGAGAAAAGGAATAATGAAGATTAGGTTTTTGAACAACATTTATTTAATGTATAGAGTGTTGTATAGAGATGTCAAAGAATAGGTGCAATGCCAGTTTTAGTTGGTTGATCATCAGGATGGTGATCAGATGTAAGGGTAGCACCAGGAGTTGACCTATTTCTCATGTGGGTTTGACCAAGGTCATAAGATTTGATCAGTACATGTGTTGGTTGATCGAGGTCATGGTGGTGGGTTGATTCATTGATTGGTAGGCCTATTCTGTGAAACAGGGCTGCGGAGATGACATAGTGAGTCAGGTACACCTAGGTGACAGCAGTGGGTTGTGAGGTGGTGTCAGATTGGCGTGATTGGTAGGCCTGTCCTATAGAATGGAGCCATGGTGATGACTGCAAAAGGAATGCCTTGTAACGAGTTGGGTATGTTGATTGGTATTTGCCAAGGCAACAGCATTAATGACGATGGAGACTCATAGCTGGGTGGTGTCAAAGCTGGATAGTCAGCTGTATTGAGTCAGGTTTGCCAAGGTGACAGCGCCGGTGACGATAAAGGCTTGTAGCTGAGTGGTGTGAGATGTTATCATGTTGAAGCTGGATAGCTGAGGTGGTTAGTCAAGCCTGGGAGTGGTAATAGTCATTGAGAGAAATGGTCACATTGAGAGGTGGCAGTGGTAGCAGCAGCAGCAGCAGCCTGTATGTAGGCTGGTGGCTTCCCTGCCCACAACTGCTTTGGTCATTATCTGGGATCTGCCTTTAAGCAGATCTGGTAGTTCCCAGGGGCACCTCCTTTTCCAGTGAGAACATTCATGATTGGCCAGTGTTGCTTTCATTTCCAGGGGCTTACTTCGTAGACTGGATGTGATGCTCAGGGCCTGTGTGCAGAGAATGACATTTTTTTTATTTCATCCCCTGCCTTCACTGTGTTCACATCCAACCAGCACACAGAATGAATCAGAATGAGATCTAATTGCAACAGAGTATAACAATATTTTATATCAAAAACTTACTTATATAATATTTTTGCATATTACAAGTAGATATACAAAATTACTTGATAGCATCCAATCAATTATCCTACAATAACAAGAAAATGATCATGATGACTTGTGAATGGAGTATTGCTGCCACATATGGTCTGGAACCCCTTCTGTTTGTCTCAAGGTTCTTGATAAAATCCAGAGACGGATATGCAATATAATTGGCCCTGATCTGGCATCTCATCTGCAGTTGCTCTCTCACAGTGTCGTTGCCTCCCTCTGTCCTTTTTACAAATACTTTCATGTTAACTGCTCCAATGAGCTGCTTTCGCTGGTCCCCAGACTTCATGAATTTAAGTGTTCAACTAAGCTGGCATCTTGCTCTCACACTTTCACTGTCGAAACTGTTAAATGTAACCGTCTCTTCTACTCCAATAGCTTCATGTCTTGCACCTGTCACCTGTGGAACTCCCTCCCCTTTTCCTGTTTCCCTGATAGCTATAATCTCTAACTATTCAAATGTAATGTCAATCGACGTCTCCAGATGTATTGATTTTTCCCCTATCCTTCTCTTCATCCTTTCCTCTATCACTCTTATTTGCTCTCGCTCCAACTCTCTGTAACCCCTTGCGTGCTAGTGGCTTCCCACCTTGCTTGGGGTGAAACGCTTAAAAAAAAAGAATTCAGAGAGCATTAGTATAAAAGTGATATAAACAGTCCCACACAGAACTGCATTTTGATATTTAAATTAAGTGCAGTTGAATTTTATTTGTTGCATTTAAGTGTTGTTTAAAATTACAGCAAACAAGAGAATGCTGAAGCCTTTTATCTTAGTTATTTCTGTTTGATTGTAAGCAAATAACATTGTGTACAAATATGTATTATTAGCTTATTTGCTTTATAACAACATGATGGGGTATGCTTTATACTTCTTTTGGGGGTGGAGGGAATTATTTTAGTTTTTCTACTGGTGGCCAAAGTTAATTTTTAGTAAAGCCTAATGAAATTGAGAATTTAAAACATTTCTTTTTTTTTTTTTTAACATTTCACTCCAAGCAAGGCAATAAAGCCACTAATACATAAGGGGTTATTGAGTATCACAGAATATGAGAAAATATACTATTAAAAATAGAACACAATTTCTTTTGATAACTATATTAACAAAGTTGGTCCTTCTATTTAACTCATAGCTGGGAGAAGAAACAGATGGATTCATAAGGTATTTGTGCAAAAGTGAATGCAATGAACTCAGGTGGAATTCAAACTCAGCTTATTAATCAATCTTTTTTGATTCACTGTTACACTACTCATACATCCCCTTAATAAAATGACTGATGATTAATCCAAAAACTGTATATTGGTTAAAGTTCTTAAACCTGATGTTGTATATCTGAGAATTAATTTCCTTGTTATGTTGATAAAATAGTTGCACATCATCAAATTAGACCTCAATTGAAACACCAAGAATCTCCAAACTCATGTTTAGAGATTCTGAAATTCAATATTTTTCATATTTTCTATCAGGTTCATTTGCTTATTGCTTTTTTTTAACTGATCTCATCTTTAGATACTTATGACCAAAGAATAAAAAAAGAATAACAAGAAAAAATAGAAAAGAAAGTTAATAAAAAATCACTAATAAAAATATTTCACTAATAAAAATATTTCAACTGTTTAGGGTTACTTGGCAGTAAAGGATACGGATTTCTTTGACAGATTTTAAATGAGAATTTTGATGAGATGTGGAATCTGAAAATAAGTGAAAATATCAAACATTTTGTAAGATGCCAGCAACATGTTTACTTTTAAATGAATTTATTTTATTTTTTATCAATGAATAATGAAAGTAAAACAGATGTTTGGAAGCTACAATAGAATGTTCATTTCCATGACAAACTCTACTGAGAAAGAGTGGCATTCTTGTTATTCTAGAATTTTTAATGCATTCATTCTACTTTATAAAGTAAATTCATATTAAAAAATTGAATTATAGAAAAATCAAAACAAAGAAATAGATTGCAATGTTATTTGCTTGTTTCTATAGAAATCTCCAGTAAAGAAAAAACTGATGAATTTATTATTTCATAGCCAAGTACATGACAGATTTTACAAGTACATATGCCTTCAACATAAGGCATATGTTATTTCCTAATATGAAACTTTTTATTTAAGATAATACCATAAAGGTATAATGATTATATTGACAATGATTTTATTTACCTTCTTTTTGAAACTGGCATGGATTAATATCTTCAAAAAGATCATCATCACCGCTAAAGATTTTATCTTCTTGAATAGTTGAATAATTTTGTGGTAATTGAGATAAAGCAATGTTTTCTTTAGGAGCAATTTGTGATTGGCTTTTATAGGGAATACTGAATATCTTTTTATGGCTTGCAATACTAGGAACATTTGATCTGGAAATAAAAAAAAGACAATTTTTTCATTAAACACACACACACACACACACACAAAATAGTATGACAATTTGGAAAAAAGTTTTCATGATGTGTTTCATCCATTAGGATTTCATCAGACTGGGATTTGTTGATGCTGTCACATGCACACAAAATGAGAGATGCTGGTAGTTGCAAAATTTTTTAAAGAATATTTTTTTTGAAAGAATATTTTTTTTCAATCTAGCCAAATTCATCTGTATTATTTTTCTTTTTATCTCCATCACTTATGAGAAAAAGAAAAAGAATACAGATGAATTTGGCTAGATTGAAAAAAATATTTCAAAAAAGAAATAGTTTTTCAAAAATATTTAAACTACCAGTGTCTCTCATTTTGTGTGCATGTATAGACATGACAACATCAATGAAGCCTAGTCCAATGAAATCCGAATGGATGAAACACATCACAAAAACTTTTTTCCAATTTGTCATACTATTTTTCTAAATACTGTTTGTTGCTATACAAAATTATATATCATTATATCATATATATATATATATATATATATGTATGTATATATATATATATATATATATAATATGATTCATTGAATAATATAGACATATTGTGTCAACTCATTTTTATACTGATCCTTTCCAGTTGTCTAATCAGTTTCTTGGGGTTAATATGAAATTAATCAAGGTGCTGTGTTTTTTTTTTAATGCAAGTACTTTTGATCTTTTCTCAGATCATCTTCAGGGGTAAATTACAAAGACAAGCTTATTGCAACTGTGATGAAATCTGCATCCCATTGTGATGGTGATTTTTAAAAATACACACAAATACACTAACACACTCTGTTATAGTTATTTTAAAATTTTAAATTTATCCGTTGAAATCATGGAATTTTTGGCAAAACAAGCATTTCAAAATAAAGGAGCTGCATACATAAACATACTTGCACTCATATTTTCTGACATAATAAGCATACAATGTTTCATTCTGGAGTTGTCCAAGAGTTATCCTTGTGGAGAGACACCTCAATCCATTAGTCTATTTACCTATTCCAAATTATGAATTCCATGGTATAAGGCTCAGAGGTATTTTTGAAGCAAATTTCTAGAGAAAAATGTACATTAATATAACTAATTGTAGTATATTATTACAAAACACAATCAGATAATATATATAAGATACAGGGTGAATGAAAAGTAAGTACCTATTTTATGTATAAGTGGCCAGCCAGGAGTCCTGACTTAATACAATGTAACTTTTTTTCCTTTTGGGTTGGTTGAAGAAGCAAGTTTACTATACCAAACCAAGATTTTGGAAGAACTTGAAGGGCAAATACAAGAAGTTATGTCTTCAATACCACAAGTGTTCCCGGTGAAATCAGTTGATGCAATTCCTGAGTGGCTCAAGAAGCTGGTAGCAAAATCTGGTGCCCATATTGAATTTTAAATAAAACTTCATGCTAAACGCTTTCCTCTCATATCTATTTCTTGTTAAAATTATAGTTAATAAATAAATTAAGTATTTTAAAATAGGGAGTTACTTTTCAATCACCTTGTATATTAGTATAACTAATGCATGATAAAAAAATGACCATAATCATTTGCATTAGGCACTTCAACATCGTCTAATGGTTAGCAAACTTGTCTCACTAGATCAATTATGACTGAAAAGTGAGTTTGATCTTCACTTGGTGCTGTATACTTTCAACCTTGTGCCACACCTATTCTACAATTAGAAAATCACTATAGCCATTTGAATTACCTAATAAAGATGACAGAAAATTTCCAGATCTCTTATTAAGGTGAAAAGTATTATTGAGTGTATAGTTTATTTTGTTGCACCATTGTAAAAAGAAAAATCCAAAGGCTGTCAAAATCAAATTGTTTTTAACATATATCAATATGAGTTGGGATCAAGTAGATTAAATATGGATCAGAAGTCAACAAGAAGAATAGAATAAAGAACAGACAGGAAATGTTTATCACTCTAACATGTTTCACTGTTAATAAAACTTCATCAGAGGATGAGATATGGAGAAAAAGAAATTCTGATATTTTTACTTTTGTGTTGTTTGATTTTCATTGTTTAATCATGTTATACTCTGTTACAATTAGATCGCTTTCTGATTTATTTTGCATGCTGGCCAGATGTGAACACCATGAAGGCATAGAACAAAATAAAAAAAGTTGTTTTCTGTGCATAGGCTCCACACATCATGTCCAGTCTATGAAGTAAGCTCTGGCAATGAAACTCGTTCATAATAAACAGGAACAAAACTGGCCATAACACTGATTTTACAAAAAATATTTTTTAAAAATAATATAATTCTTTACATCTAATCTACTTTGAGGGGTTAGTAAGAACTATATTACCAACTATAAATACACATCAAAAGCATAAAAACAGCAACCTTTATTGAATCCATTCTTAAAGAATCTCGCGTATGTTTATCTAAAACAAATGGTATGTATGTAAGAACGTCCTCAAATCAACATGTGAAATATCACCAAACATAATGTTTACTCCACACACACACACACACACACATGCACACTTCTAAATATACATTATCATCTAAATCCCAGTAGACGAATGGTTTTTTAGTTAGGCCTGGAATTTGTTAATTTCTTAAAACTTCAAAGGTACACATTGTATCTCCTTGAATTCAGAATGCCATAAATTATATTGTTTGTCAAATACAAGTTAAAAATGATTAACCAATTAAAATTAAAGAACACAAAAGTAAAAATACCAGAATTTCTTCTTTTTCTCCATATCTCATTCTCTGATGAAGCTTTAATAAAAGTGTGACATGTTAGATTGATTAACATTTTCTATTTGTTATTTATCTTATCATATATCAATATCTACATTTTATTCTTACCTATCTTTAAAAAATAATTTCTTTCTTGACTCTGTATATTGTTCTGAAATACAAATGATGAAAAAGAAAGATTAATATAATAAAATTGTGCATAAAATAAACAAAGGATTCACCATTTCTGCTTTCATCCACCCTAGACAATAACAATTTTATAATTTTATTAGCTTATGTAAAAAAAAAAATTATTATTCCATCAAATTTATGCTTATTAAAAAGAAGTTATAATTATTGTGTTGATACATCTGAACTACTGTACAGGAAATGTTCATGTATTGTTGCGGGATGAACATAGAGTGAAATATATCAGAAGGCAAAATTAAGTAAGATGAAGGTTATGCGTGCTTATAGCGTCCGTATCCCACAAAATATTGGTTATACAAACAATTTAAGAACAAATTACATGGCAAGAAACTACTAAATACTGTTGTTTAAGATTTAACATTAAAGAAATTTTTATATCAACAATTAAATATACATGTAACGACAATTACAATGTTTGCTGTTATGATAATTAAGACAATGTCATAAGGAATGTTTGTGCAGGAATGTTGTTAAGAAATGTTGGTACCTTTTGATTGTTAAGAAATTTGAAATGATTTGGTTTCTGCAAGGAAAAAGAAGTTATATGTGTTCGTTCATTTATCAGTGTGTGTATGTGTGTAATTTACAAGTAAGAATAAATGTTATCAAGAGTTGCTTGCCTTTGTGTAGGCTAAGTTGGTGAAATATACAATTACTTTTTAGTAGTGAAATTGTTTCACTTTTCAAGATGTTGGTTAATATGCGGACAATGGTTGATGAATGTTTGTTGAGATTTCAATGTGGTGTATGAATCAGTGAATTGTCCTGCGTGGAGTTTGGTAGCATCTCGTTGAACTCTGGTGGCTGACATTTATTGTATAAAAAAATACAATTATGGCACAAGGCCAAAAAAGGGGAGGGGTGGCTGACTGTCTGAATTGAGTCAGCTGTGGTTAATTTATAGATTTTTTTGTGTAGTGAAATTGGCTTAAAAGAGCTTGGCAGGAAATAGGATTCGTTTGGAATTTTGCTACACTTTGGTGCTTATTAATCAATAAAAAGATTGGATTGGCAAAAACTAGATGATGATTGGTTAAAGCCTTTTCAGAGAAGAATACATTTTTCTGAAGGGGGTTAAAGGCTAATGTAGAAGATTCCACAGTATCAATATATGTGGGAATGGATTGAATTGCATTGCAAATAAATGACAGACTTAAATCCATACAAGTAATGAATGTATTACTTTAATCTCAGCTATAAAATTACATTTGACAGATATCTCAAATATTACCTAAAATCCCTTTTGTTTAAATGACTATTAATGTAATTTTGGTTACAAACAATTCATTAATGCTTAAAATCTCATTTTTTTATCTTTTTTTTACAAACTTTATATTCTATAATATTTACTTTTACAGTTGTGTTTTATCAAGATACTGTACATAAAAAAAAATTAGTAAGAGTTTATGGTGTAGGGTTTGAAAATTAAAATGAATATTCTTAATGCTATTATTGATAATTATAATGAGTTTATTAATAGCAATCAGTCTGCTGATATCAAAGCAAACACTTGGGTAGAAACATTTGCAGATTGCAGTGCCGGAAAATGGACTGTATTTGTGGGCATCATCAGTGCACAGCTACTCAACAACGTTGACATATTTGGGAAAGACATTAGAATAATCAAAAACCTCTACTGGCAGCAAAACCATCTGCATATGGATAAAAAAAGGAGTTCAGCAGATATACAAAAATAGAAAGGGGTGTTAGGCAATGATCTGTCTTCTCATCCAACTTATTCAACCTATACAGCGAGGCAATACTGAGAGAACTGGAAATCCTATCAGGATTCATCATTGGCAGCCACAATCTTACACAAATGACATAGTGCTGATAGCAAACATGGAAAGTGTTATGGGGTCCTCCCCTTTTTCATATAAGTGGACTCGACCAGAGTGTTACTTGGACTGCTGCCGTTAAATACCCAGAGTCAGTCAGTATACAGAGATTGACAGAGTGTGAGCAGAGATTGTGATTGAGTCGGAGGTAGAGTAATAGTGTAAGGTAACCGCTTGTAGAAGTCAGTTACAAGCACGTAGACTCTAAGGAAGTTCTACTTCGAGACTGTATATATATATTATTATTATTGCTACTAACCGCATTCCTGGATTTACTAACAGTACTACCCATTGTATTATTGTGTAAATACATTTAATCTCTTATATTTAATTCTTGCGTTTGTCATTCATTGGAGACCGAATTTCATCTCAGAATCCACAACAGAAAGGAAACTATAAACCCTCCTACAAGGTAGCAAAGGAGAGTGAGAAGAAAGGACTAAGCATAAATTTCAAGAAGACAGAATGCATGGTCATCAGGGAAAAGATGAGCCCGAAATGCAATTTAAAGGTCAGGAACTCTAAAATCAAGCAAGTGCAGAAATTTAAATGTCTGGGAAGTGCTCTGACAGAGGACAGTAAGTGCAACACTGAGATTTGAAGATGCATTGCGATGGCCAAAGAAGCAAGGTAGTGTATTAAGAGACAGAAGGGTTTTGTTGGTAACAAAGAAAAGACTACTGAACTTCTATGTGATATCTGTCTTCCTTTACAGCAGTGAATGTTGGACGATCTCCTCAAAATGAAGAAGAGACTTGAGGCAACAGATGTATGATTCTACAGAAGGATACTAAGGATACCATGGACCAAACATGTGAGCAATGATGTGGATTTGGAGAAAATGCAAACAAAAAGAAAACTTATACTTATCATCAGGAAGAGGCAGCTGAAATTTTTGGGACATGTAATGAGAAAGGAGGGCTTGGAAAATCTGATACTCACAGGATGGACAGAAGGAAAGAAGTACAAGAGAAAGCAATGCATGACATACTAAGTGGGCTTAAGCAAGTGGATGGCAGAACAGGGTCTGGGAGAAATAACAGAAAAACAAAACATATTGAGAGTTACAAGGGAAAGGAAGAAGTGGAGAGCCATGATCGCCTACATCCTGAAGGGACACGACACATAAAAAAAGATTAGCTGATATTGTTCTATATCCAACTAAGTCCTCAATAAGGTACATGCATTGTCTAATTAGAAAGATAAAATCATTTTTGATAGTAATAATGATAGATTGACTTTGTCGTTAATAAGTTCTATATGTCAAAATTACAAAACCAAAAAAAATGAACCTTTCAGTTATTTTGAATGCATACAGACAAAACTTACCAAAATTATAACTTATAGAAAATTTTATTTTTGAAAATAAAATTTCATGAATATAAATTATAACCAAAATTTATTTAAATTCAGAATTTTATTTGACCCATTCTTCATATACTAGATATCTTAAGATCTTTACCTTTTTGTATAGGTTGGACAGATATGGGTTTGATTTGAAATAAGTTTGTTTGGCTTGTTTTGAATTGATGAGAA
Organism: Acanthosepion pharaonis; assembly: GCA_903632075.3. Classification (NCBI taxonomy): domain Eukaryota; kingdom Metazoa; phylum Mollusca; class Cephalopoda; order Sepiida; family Sepiidae; genus Acanthosepion; species Acanthosepion pharaonis. Next base: position 504,839 of record CAHIKZ030000884.1, on the reverse strand, counting down.
TTCTCAATTTGGGTTTGAATAATTGGAGTTGAAAAATTAAATCTCATTTGAGAGGCAGTTGGTAGGTTGTTATTAGTCTTGACTGAATCTAGTAAGAGAAAATTGTCAACAGGTGGAGCTCTAGGAACTCTTTGAAAATCTTTCTCATGGCTTTGGGATCTGCAAAGAAAAAACAAAAAAAAAATAACATGTGTAAATATCAGTTCATATATTCACTGAAACAAACAAAACATCTTCACTAAACATCTTCATTTTAATCGCACAGGCAGGATAACTTATATGTTATTTTTCACAAGATGGCAGTATTTCTTTGTGCAAAGGATATTTGCAAATTTACTTTGTTGATAAAATAACTAGCAAATGTGTAAATCCATATTTTAAAATATTTTATATTTATTAAAATGTTCTAACACTTATGTAAATATTAAATTTATTAGATATTCTGTTGAACATAGTTGATTAATGAAAATAAAACATGAGAAGACTTTATTTTCATTAATTTTTTAATGAAGAAAACCTGATACAGGAGTTACAATGTTAAAAAATATACTTGGCTGTGAAGAGGTTAATTTTTGACTTTAGCTTTTTCATCTTTATTGGTTTTATTTTGTGTTTTAGGCTTTTTATGCAATTTTATATTTTATTTCAACAAGGATCATGCACACACACAATGGACATATTGGAAGTAATGTTGCTTATCAATATCAAAGTCAGATGTTGGTGATCTAGCAGTACAGATTGAATCTTGCTGCTAATAACATATAATTTATTTTACTTTGTTACAGATAGCAGCTGCTCTGCAGTTTTGTAAAATGGTATTTGACATGAATGAAGAGATATTTCATTAAATTCCTCCAGACAGAAAAAATGCACCTACTGATATTAATAAATGCTTGCTGAATGTTTACAGAGACCAAACAATAGATGTGAGCACAGTTAGAGCTGAAACTCACATTGAGTTTCAGCAATGATTACAAGAATCTGGGTGGCCTAGAGAAAAGTTCTTGTTGCTTGTTTAGAAATGTTCTGTATGTTTGTAATGTAGGTTGGAAAAGTTTGTATGTACGTGCATGTGTGAATATGCTTTTAACGTCTGACCGCTCACGGTTGAGACGAGAATCCTTTTGCAACTACATCTTGCAGTGAGAAAAGAGAGAAAAAAGAGAGAAAGCATCAAGCTTGTGTCTGCTATTTATAGATAATGTAATCACGTGACAGGATTACAGCAAATTGGCAAGAAACTTGACTTGGTCACGTGATGGAAAATATATTTGTATGTGGGTGGATTGCAACGCCCACTTGTGTGTTTATTGACCAATTAGAAGTTGATATTTCCTGAAAATATTTACTAAGCTGAGTAGGCTCTCTGATTCACTTTTTTGCACAAAATTCGACATTGATAAGAAAGTGGTAGCAGGATGCTAAACCCCAATATGTTTGTTTTCTAATTATCTAAAACATTGTCAAAAAGAAAGTTATGAGGTGGAGTTAATCTCCTCTCAAAGTAATATATGACAAGTATTACAGAGTTATATAGTATATTTAAGCAGAAAATAGTCCCTAATCTATTTACACATTTCTTTTTTAACTCTTGTGGTATGCCAGTAATAAAACCATTTTTGAGATACACGGCACTCAGATACACCAAAGAGCAAAGTAAATTCGTGCCTTTCCCAAGTGCAAAGCAGGATTAACTAAAATTTGAACTTGCTTCAAAGATACCATTTCCTATACTGTTACTTTCAAATATCACATTAACATAAAACAACAACAATGACAGCAAAAGAAACTTGTAAATCAGAAAGATAAGCTCCATGAAGCTTGAAAATTTGTCAATCCAAAATATATATCCTTTCAATATATAAACTTACCTTATCTCGTGGTCATTCCATTTCTGGACTCCAAAGAAAAAGCAATCGTCAAGTTCCATCGTAATAATCTGTAATGCTAATTTAAAGTTAAAGAAATTGAACACGTGTATATGTTAGTGAGATTTACTTTCTGATTATGAAAACAAAATTTTTTAAAGAAAAAATGTTCAAATTAAATCTTTTATTATTTATCAATAATGAAGTAAATGTTCTGTAATTCTCTAATTAATACAAAGATCAACATAACTAAATTTCATTTAATGATTAATTTAAGTGTAGTACTAGATTGGCAGTTAGGTCTCAGCATTTTATGGTCAAAATTGCTAGATTGTAACCATAAGATCTATGATAAAAGTTTCTTCTCTTACACTTCTTGTTTGTGGAACTCTTTTCTGGCTTCTTGCTTTCTTATCAACTACGACCTTCCAAAATTTAATCAATTGCTGTTATCTGTCTTTTTGAATTCTCTTCTTTTATTGTCTTTTCTCTTCAATAACATATACTCAGTTTCTTTCATTCTCATTAAACTTTTGCATCTTAGTGGCTTTTTCACCTAGCTTGGGGTGAAATTATTAAAAATATACACAAAAAAGACATCAATGTATATTTGATGGCATAAGTAAAGTTAGTGGGGAAAATCATATATCAAAAATAAACCGTGTTTTCGTTTGTGCAAGTCAATAAACGAGTCGATCCGCCATTTTTTGTTCTGTGCTTGCGCATTAAATTATAAGCATTAAAATTTAAAATGAAAAAAAAAATTTTTTTAAATCAGACACTTGAATTCAAACTGTGAGTCCATTTTTCGTTTTTTCTTTGTTTAATCATGAATCATGGTATCTAAACCTTTTTAAAATTTGCCGACTTCTGAAAAAAATTTAATTAAAATGTGTTTCCCATGCGCCTAAAGACATGTATTTTGGAAAAACGGAGACATTTTTATTTTTTTTTTACTCATTTACGTTTTTTTTTAAACTGTTTTCTTGCAAAAAGAAAGTGAATTTGCCAAAATAAATAAAGAAGAAACACGTTTTCACCGATTTACTTTGACTTTCAAAAATATTTTATTTATTAATAAAAATTCTTTTTTAATATTTTTTTTCTTAAGTGAAGTTTTAAGTAAAAGCTTCTTTAAAAGTTCATCATGGCGTGTAACGCTCTGGTAAAACGCATTTTTATTAAAATAAACAGATAAGAAAATATAAAGTAAAATTATAAATTAAATTAAATTATACTTACTAGGTAACGTTCGTCTCTTTTAAACAAGCACAAAAATATTGTTTTGATTTTGTTTATTCAGTTTTAAACTGTTTTCGTCAAATGCAGACGATATATTTTTAAATGAATGATAATAATCCGTAACGATTCGTTTCTTTCCGCAAGATCGGGAGTTATTACTTTTGAACTATTTTTTAAATACATTTAATAATTTCTTCAAGATCTATTTATAACTGTATATATAATTTTTTATAAACAATAAAAATGTATACATTTTTATTTTTAAATTAAAAACTACCACAATCCTTTACCACATTTCGACCTTTGGGTCTGGATCAAGTTGAATAAAAAAAAATCACCACTCTTCTCAGCTTGAAGTTTGACGGAATGCAATTCTTGTTTTATTTCTTTTCACCATCACATTTTTTTTTTAAATTGTACCTTATTTTGTAGATATCATATTCAGTTTTTTTAAACATTGGCCGGTTTTCTTGTCACTCATCGAACCGCCATTATAGACGAAAAATGTAAACAACAAATTTAAAAATCTAATATTTTTATCCTAGAGATATATTTCAGGATTAATTAACTGGATTTTGTAAAAGTAATATTTACTTTTTACTTTAAAACTTAATGAAAATAACGTTTATTTTCGCACGGTAGCCTGTGTGGTCATAGGTCATAAATAAAAAATGTATAATAATAATCATACCCCTTTAACTTAAAAGAAGTGCACGAAAAATTAAAAATTAGAGAAATACGGAATACTAGCAATGCAAAAATTTGTACTTGCATAATTTAATAAAACACATCGTGTTCTTTCAGATGTGACAGGGGAAAAAACTACAATGACAATGAATATTTACTTTTGAAAAATTTACTTGAATTTCTTTCATTTTTTAATAAAAAAAAGATTTTTTTTTTTTTACCAAATAAAGATGTCTTTGAAGATTAAAAAGATGTAAAGTTTAATACCATTTTCAAGTCAGAAATATTTTTAAAGGTATTCCGTTATTTTCTTTTTCTTTTTGAAAATGTTTGCATTATTTTTCTCTACGGAAGATCAAATAGGAAATAATTCAATAATTCTGAATTACCGGCTTTGATTATTATAACTATCAATAAAAAAATATTCATCCTACTAAGTTTTATAAAGGCCTATAGAATAAAAAATATATTCCTAATTTCTAGGCTATATAAAGTTAAAAATAATTATTTTTAAACATAAACGAAAAAGGTTTCTGTATTTTGGTACTTTTTTGGCCCTCCGCATTTTAAATCTGAGGCGTTTTTGGGGGTTTTTTTTTTTACCGGTTGTTGCTGGGTAGATTGCTTGTTGACAAGGTAACCTTACTGTGTTTAAATGTGCATTTTACTGCATTTTTTTTTTTTTTTTTAGCGTAAAATGTATTTAAATATTTTTTCAAATTTATGTTTTAATCCGTAATGTTATTAATTTTCTTTGAAGCAAATCTCTAGGACAGATATTTGATTTTTAAGACATTTTTTAAACTGTTAGCAATTTTCTCCTGTTATCATTTTTTCAAGTAAAATCGTAGATCGATAAATTGACCGTGACACTATTTTTGAAATGTCTTAAAACCTTATTGAAATACGTCAAATTATTTTTCTTTTCTTATACATCAGCTTTACGCTATTATCTTTCAAACAAAACCAAATTTTTACTTAAAAAAAAGAGATATTTAAATTATTTTAAATGCGTTTTTAAAAAAATCTCAAATGGCCTCCAGGTAGTTGGAATGTTGAACTGAACTTTTATTTCGCTCGCTGGGGTAGACTGTTCTAGTTCCACGTGCCATGTCTAATAGATGTCTGTTATCAGTAAATCTCCTGTTAATTTACCAGGTACTGAACTCACACTCTTTGGGTCCTGTCACTGAATCTAACCAATGCATTTATTCACTATCGCCATGTGTCCTTGGCCTTAAGGAGATCTGTGTATGAATTTCTGGGACTTATAAACTTAATGTCTTCAGCAACCATTTTTACCAGTGCTCATATTGCAATTTTTGCTGTTATCATTACATTTTTTACTAGAGCTCATATTGCAATTTTCGTTGTTATTATTGCTTTTCTCTGGCACTCCTTATTACTGGTTACCATATTGTATTCATTTCTTTGCTTGGTCGGCTCAGGTGATTTTTGTGGCCTAGCATATGTGCTGTTTCCTTAAGTTTACGAATTTTCCAAGATGTTGGATAAAACAGAGATTGCAAGCTCATATCTCCCAGAGGCTCGAGGATTTCTTCAAAAGAATTACCAATGAAGAAGACCAGAGAAGGATCCAAAATGACCTGGATAAATCCTTCAGACATGAATTTGATGTAGTCATGGCTCGCCAAGTACAAAAATTAAATAAATTGAAAGATCAGAATGTGACGCACAAGGTCCATCACTCACCAGTGAAAGCAGTAATCAACATCAGCCAATATCAGCTGAGTGCCTTTGAGGAGTCAGTATTAAATAAGGGTCTCAACTTCGCCACAACCATCAGGCGAGTGCCATACTTGGACATCATTGCCAGAATCGAGGATGTGGCCTTGAACTTCCCACTGGCTCAGGCGGATGAACCAAGATGGAGGGTGATACAGACCTTGGAGAAGGCCAAGCCACCCAAGTCGAACATCACGAAGCTGAAGAGGCTGGCAATCAGATCCCTGCAGAACGAAAACATCATCATCCTACCTGCTGACAAAGGCAATGCAACTGTAGTAATGAACAAATCAGATGATACAGGAAAGCTGGAAGACCTCATTAGAAATGGTAGTTACAGCAAAGTAAAAAAGGATCCTATAATGAAAACGGAACGCAAACTGTCACAGATACTAATTAAGAACAAGGATCACTTCGCACCTAAAACGTATAGGCAGATATCGCAGCGTTACACCAAGCTACCACACATATACGGTCTCCCTAAGATTCACAAAGACGGTATTCCACTCAGGGCGATTGTTAATTGCCAAGGCTCTGTGTGCCACCCTTTCAGTCGCTTCCTTGTAGATATAATTGACCCATTGATCGGAAAGTCATCTTCATATATCCGAAACTCCGCCCACTTCGTGGAAATAATCAAAGATGCCCCCACCCTATCCAACCAGATGGTGAGCTTGGATGTGGTGAGTTTGTTCACCAAGGTACTCACGGAGGAGGCACTCTCAGTAGTCAGAGACAGATTGGCCCCTGACTCATCCCTAGGAGAACGGACCAGCATTCCAATAGATAATCTGATGATGTTGACTTTCTGTACACAAACAACACACTTCAGAATGGGATCACACATATATCAACAAGATGAGGTCTTAGCAATGGGCTCGGCATTATCACCAGAAATGGTGAATATATACATGAAATAATTGAGGAAATGGCATTTAGAATCTATATCTCTAAGGCCAACTCTATGGTTAACATACGTAGATGACACCTTCATACTCTGGCCACACCAGGAAGATGTTCAAATTCTATTAGACCATATGAACTCAATAAGACCTTCGATACAGTTCACGATGGAGAAAATGAGTAACAACACACTCCCATTCCTGGATGTTCTAATATCTCGAACAGAGCATGGGTTCAAGACATCCGTATACCGCAAACCGACATTCACCGGACAGTACCTCAATTTCAACTCCCACCATCCATAGAGCGTAAAGAAAGGGATCTTTCGCTGCTTACAACACCATGCAAAAGTTATAAATGTCAAACCAGAGACATTAGATAAAGAATTGGTCAGTATAAGCAGTACCCTACAACATGAAAACTACCTTGGGTACATGGCAGCAGCCCCAATAAACTGGGATAGGTTGGTACATGAGGACAACAACACTCAAAAAACAGTCTGTCTGCCTTATGTGAAGGGGTTATCGAAGAAAATACAAAAGATCTGTGGTCCATATAACATCAGGACAAGCTTCAAAAGCTGGACTATACTTCGCACTCTTCCGAGTAAGACCCCCATAGAAGAGAACGTGACTAAAGACTGTGTGTACACCATCCCGTGCAGCAGCGGAAAGAAATATAAAGGGGAGACAAGCAATGACTACAATATGGGAACCAGTAATAAGGAGTGCCAGAGAAAAGCAATAATAACAACGTGGTAAATGTTAAAAAAAATGAAATGATAACAGCAAAAATTGCAATATGAGTACTGGTAAAAATGGTTGCGGAAGACATTAAGTTTATAAGTCCCAGAAATTCGTATACAGACGTCCTTAAGGACATATGGCATAGTAGATAAAGGCGTTGGTTAAATCCAGTGACAGGACCCAAAGAGTGTGAGTTCAATACCTGGTTAAGAACTTGGAGAGGTGAATTAACAAGAGATAACTGATAACTGACATTCATTAGACATGGCACGTGGGACTAGAACAGTCTACCCCAGTGAGCGAAATAAAGGGTTCAGTTCTACATTCCAACCACCTGAATGGCCGAAACAACGAATAATGTAAATAGTGTAAAAAAAGTGAACTTAAACAAGTGAATTTAAAATGAAAATAAAGATTTGTTCAACAAACTATTTATTTGGGTATTTTAAACCTCATCTTGCAGCAATTTTTACTAGCAAATTAGTCTCACAAATCATTAGTCTTTTATTAATTTCGATCCTCATAGCTATCTCACTTGGAGCTGGATGGCAAACTAACATTGTCACTTGTCTGAAAAATAGTCCCAAGGGGAATATGGTGATTCATAAGTTATCACAAATAAATGTTGTTTCGTCTCAGATAAATTCCTTTTATTTGGGTACGACGACATAGTGTGTAACAATACGATTTTCACACATCCTTAGGAGATAAATAGGTTCTTTTCCCCTTTAAGTCAGTGTTTCTTAGGGATCTCGTCCCCAGTTTATTTTTAAGTCAGTTTAATGACCAAAGTTTTCAGGAACCCTGTCTTCACCTCACCTTTGAATTCGCAAACATAAAATTTTGTTAGTGAATTTAGATAATCATAAAAGTAGAGTGTTTTGAAAAACTGACCACACAAAAGCCGAATAAATGGTTTCTTTTTCCAGAACGCATAGGGATGGTGGTGGATGAATAAGGGTGGTGGGACCAGAGCCGGTGTACATATAATGAGTAGTTAGTGAGGAGCAGAGAGTGAGAAAAGGACTGGCAGAGAGTGAGTCAGCAGTCACCGAGATCGGTTCTTTTTTCCGTAACCGAGAGTTCGTAAGATAGCAGTTCACCTTGTTGAAACCGAAGATATTGAAAGAAATTATCTACTTAAGTGGCTTTGTGTGTGACGACAGTACAAACATTTGTGACATTACCATCATGGCGGCTGGGATAGTTTCTCCAATGAATTTCTTCTTTGAAAATTTTGCTTTCTTGAGTAAAATCATTTAGTGGCTCTAAATTCATATCAACACTGAATTTTCTCTTTGAGTAATTATCATTTTTGTATGTTTTGCTATTCGGACTAATACCTTCCCCTTGGTTGTTATATTCATAACCTTTCGACCTGGCCTTCTTCGGGTGTCTGTTTTCGTATTTAGCAACTTTCTTGGAATTTCATTTAATTAATGGCTGTAGATCTCATTCTGCTTTCCATCATATATCCCGAGTCCTTGTAGGGCGTTGCGATCATGGTTCGCCACAACTTTTTTGTTGCTCTAAGTAATGTTTTACATTTTACCACCTTTTTTTGTCTTTGTTTTGTCATAGATTCACACAAATATGTTATTCACTGTTTCCCTTGCTTTTCTGACCTGCGAGTATTAAATTTCTCACGCCCATTTTCCTCATTATTTATCCCAGATATTTCAGTTGTCTCCTTTTGAATGTAAGTATAGATTTCCTTATTCCAATTTTCCTTAAGACTTCCTGATTGCTCACATATTCTATCCATGGTATTCTTTGCATTTGTTGGTAGAACCACGTTTCTGTTGCTTCGAGTCCCTTCTTCATCTGTGAGAAAATTGTCCAGCATTCACAGTCATATAGAAGATTAGATATTACATAGCAATTCAGGATTCTGTTTTTTCTAACAACATTTTTTATATGCCTTAGTACTTTGCTTAGTTTCAGGAAGGCATCTTTCTCTATTCTTATACACCTCGGTCGTCTGTTACTACACTACCCATATAGTTGAATTTCTACACTAGCTTGATTTTGACATTCTCAATATTTTGCTCACACCTTGAGTTGTATCTTTTCCTGACGACCATGAATTCTGTCTTCTTATGATTAATAATTTGTTCTTTCTTCTCGCTCTCCATTACTACCTTGTCTAAGAGTTCTTTCACTTTCTTTTGTAATGACATTAACTTATAAGTTGTTACAGAACTTGATCAGTTTGTTGAAGAAGGATGGGTTTTTTTTTGCGTTGAAAGGAGATATATATTTATGTGATGGGTTTTAGCTCTGAGATATAACTGTGGTTGCATACGGGCTTTTTTTCGTAACAGGAAACGGTGTAGTAACAGTATTACGATGAATGCGATGTGACATATGGTTCGAGGACCAAGAAGTACTTAGGGCAGAAAAAATATTGGTTTTGTTGTAGTAAAGAAAAAACTGTCAACTGATAGTAGCAACTGCAATAGATTTCTTGTTTCTCGGCCGCAACACTTGTAGCCAAATCGCAGTTCACACGATAGTCCGACGTAACAGTCCAACACACACCGTAGAAACGACAAAATGGGGTCACAAATCCAACCTTCACTTCTCGCCAACAACAACGCGTGTTCGTAAGATTTATTTGTACATTAAAATACAAATTGTGGCACAAGGCCGAAAAGGGGAGGGGTAGAGGCTGGTCAACACTATCTATCTTATACCTAGCTAATCAGATTCACGACCCATTCATACATTACAATTTACTCATTCACCACAAGAACTCATCCATCACCGTTCAATCCTCCATCCACCATAATACCACATCCTCTCCAGGGGAACCTACAAAAACGCGCCCCACGCCATAAAAATTTGATGAAGATAGACAATATACATAAAATTCTAATAATGATAAAATGAGAGGGGAGGAGTGATGAACCCAATAATAAACTAAAATCAACACAAAATGCAAACTAAACATAATTGATGATAGTAGGGACCGTCCAACCCTCAAAACAGAGAGGCCGCTGAATTCTGCCCAGAGGACAGAATCAAGAGGCGCTCTCGCTAAGGGAGTGGGAAAAGGATAAAATATTATGCGGGAATGGGAAAGTATAAAGCTGACCCAGATGAAAGGGGACCAAAACAAACTGGGGAGGATGGGAATCTCGACTTGGATCATCACCAAAGAGCAGCCGGGATACAGGCCAGGACCAACATTTACTCACATTAACTAGGTACACTGAAGCTTGTCTAACCTAACCAAGGGGAGGATTCCACAGGAAACCACCCCGATGTGCCATAGGTTGACCTAGAAGAGAAAATCAAGGCTAGCCCCGTTCACACGAACCAAGCTCGCTTCTTTTACCCACCTTTCGCTAAAGACAGTCGAATGCAATCGTTTTCTATCAGTTCTAATCTTCATCTTGAGCTAATGCTCAAAGAATCGGATTAGATCCTGATGAGAAAGACGATCACCTCGCAAGACTTCTCCTTCCGCGTCGTCCAAATCACCATTTGAGCCGTGGCCAGCAGCGTGAGAAACACCATCCGTTTCACCCCGGAATACGAGGGCGACACATTGTCACACGCGTATGCGAGATCAATGGACACAAGCTGTTCGGGAGCGAGACGAGCCGTCAGCTCGCCAACATAGTCCTATAAGAGGCGGACCCGGGAGCAATGGTAGAAGGCGTGCGAAGCCGTTTCCTCTAAACCAAGGAGACACCGTTCACAGTCTGGCAAATCCGCTAAGCCCCATATGAAAGCCTTGTCGTTGAGAGGCAGCCGATTCCGAGCCAATCGCCAGCTAAGCGAAAACTCGGGGTTACTGAGGTAATCCGCCGCTGGCACCCAAGACAAGTAGGAGCGATACTCCTCCTCCGACAAGCCGAGCGTATCTCGTAGGGGATCCTTCGCGGGCCCCTCCACTAATCCACGAGACCTTCCTAGGCCGAGAAAGGTCACTGGACCGGGGAACGGCGCTCAAGACCGACCGACACTCGCGAAGGAAAACCGGTTGATCCTGGGGTTTACGACGACGCTCAACCCGCGAGATGGGGGGATAGATGGTAAGGCCAGGGAACGCGTCCCTAACAATCCCCTCCAGAATCGGATCTCCTCCAGTCAATGCGCGGCGTAGGAAAACCAACCTAGAGACACGGATGTGACTCATCAGGTGCGGCATTCCCAGCCCCCCATGACACGGACGTTTAGTGCAGACTCGTCTGTCGACTCGATTCCCGCATCCCCTCCATAAAATGGAGGACGGCGATCGCTCGAGCGCCATCCTGTGGGTCTCACAGAGAGGAAGTACGGACAATCGATAAAGAATAAGGGGGAAAATGTATGTTGCACACACCTCCGCCCTGCCCTTCACGGACAACCTCCGTCGATTCCAAGTCTGACCGACAGAATCGACCTTTGCTCGTACTTCAGACCAATTCTTCTCCAGTTGGAGGTCGGGCCCAAACCACACTCCAAGAATGCCACCTTCTCGTACCGATCAAGCGCCTTCTGCACCGCCTCAATGTCGCTGCGGGACGACACGAAAGCAGATACGTCATCGGCGTACGCGGAAACACTGGCTCGAGACCCTCCAGGTACGGCGATTCTATGTTGGGCCGGACTGCACGTCTCGTCCTTCAGCCGGCGAAGGAGAGGCTCCAACGCCAAAGCATAAAGGAGAGGCGACAGCGGACAACCCTGACGAACCGACCTAGACAGCACAAAAGCGTCCGACAACCTTCCGTTCACCTGTACCACAGCACTGGGGGAGCGAAACAGGAGGCTAATCCAACGGCAGAAGTTGGGTTCGAATCCAGCGGCCTGCAGGACAGTAGCAAAGTAGCGATGGTCAACCCTATCAAATGCCTTGGACTGATCCAAATTGATCAGTGCGGCTTCTTCGTCGTCTTTTACACCCTCTATGATCGTGCGGATCAGATGCAGGTTGCTCTGAATTGTTCGGCCCCTCACAGAACAAGTCTGCTCAGGACCCAACAGAGACTCGGCAACTGACTGCAAACGCTCCTGCAGGATCTTGGCCCAAATCTTTAACTCTGTGTTTAGCAGAGTTATGGGCCTGTAATCATCTAGGTTCCCCCTACCACCTTCGCCCTTTTTCAACAGAGTGATCAACCCCCTGGCAATCCGATTGGGTATGGACCACGACCGAAACCAGTTGTTGAACACCACTGTCAAAATTGGAACAAAGATGTGCGACAGCCTCAAGTACAATTCATAGAACAAACCATCCAGACCGGGCGACTTGCCTCTGCCGACCTTCTTCAATGCCGCGTAGTCTTCGCCCTCCATGATCTCTCCCTCACAGCTACCCGCTTCAGTCGGCGAAAGCCGAGGAAAGTCATCCAAATAGCTGCGAAACTCCTCCTCACGGAGACCAGGCTCCTTGGTAAACCGGCTCTCGAAATGGCGCCGAAACGCCTCGCACATGTCGTCAGTGGCCCGAAGAGTGTGCCCCTCCGGGGATTTGACTTCACGAATGTAACGATCGCCACCTCGACGGACCTCTTCCCTGCGCAGATCTGCGCCCAAGTTCATGGCTTCGGAAGACATCTTGCTTAACTTATGTCTAATTACCTGGCCCATGTAACGCTCGCTATTCGAACGATCCAGGGCCTCCCTAGCTAAGGCTATCTCTAGGGGATCCCCCCAGCCACCGCCCGGGAATAACTAGCCTTAACCGTCTTCACCTTTTCAGCTTTATCTAGAGTGAGCCGTTTGATGAAATCAGTAGTGAAAGACCTAATCCTACACTTAAGTCGCTCCTACCACTAGTTCCCGCTGCACTAATCTAGTTAGCTGTTCCTGGAAGTCCCGCCTGTCCAGTAAGGACAGATTGAACTTCCAGTACCCAGCCATTCTAGGCCTAGTTCCTAACGCCACCCGGGTACAAACGAGTTTGTGGTCCGAATAGCCTACCCAGTGGAACGTGGGACAATCTAAAAGATCTACGTCGGCTCTTCTAACTAACATTCTGTCAACGTAGCTAACTACCTTGTCACAAGGCCAATTAAGAGCCCACGTCCACATCCCCCCCACCGTGATGATCGACCCGGTATCTATTGACTGGACCATAATCGTCGATCAGATCAACCAGGCTACGATCGCCCCTTCTCCCACTAGCACCTCGCCCCCTGTCTAACTTGGGGTCCAGGATGGCATTCCAGTCCCCCATTAAAACTAGGCGCGTCGAATCCACTAGGAACGGCCACGACTGCCGAAAAAACGAGACCCGCTCCTCCCAGTCATTGGGCGCATAAACCGCAACGACTCGGAACGAACCACTTTTCACGGCAATATCGGCCACGATCAACCGGCCCTCGGCATCGGTATGCACAAGGTCCACCTTCGCATCAAGAGTACGTCTGACAAGCAAAGAAACTCCTCTGGAAAACCGGTTCCCATATGCTGAATAGACGACAAAGTCATCCTCCAGCACACACGCATCGGAAGTGCAAACAAAGTGGGTCTCTTCGATCACGGCAACATCCACACCAAAAGACAAGAGGTCCCGGAGCAGGCGGGCAAGCCTTACCCCGATCCCTCAAGCCCCTTGCATTCAACGTCGCTATCTTAATTTCCATCTTCTAAGTCCTGTAAAGTATAAAAACTAGAATTAACCTATTCACATACAGGGCGGAAATCTGCAGCGGTAAGGACACCGACGGATTGTCCCAGGTTTCCTGTACCCAACTCGGTCGTCATACGGCCACCCAGGACAACACCGCCAACGTCCGTGGGGTAAATTAATTTTATGGCCCTATACAAAAAGGGATGGAGCAGAACAGGGACCCTCCCAGAGCAAAAATGCCTCATTTTTTTAGGTCTTCATTATTTTTGGATAAGCTTCTCGAGCTCACAACTCTTTGGGTCCTGTCACTGGATCTAACCAACGTCTTTATCCACTGTGCCATGTCTCCTTAATTTCAATACCTGGTTAAGGCAGTGGAGAAATTGAAGAGGTGAATGAACGGGAGATAACTGATATCCATTAGACATGGCACGTGGAACTAGAACAGTCTACCCCAGCGAGCGAAATAAAAGTTCAGTTCGACATTCCAACCACCTGAAGAAGGCCGGAGCGTACAACGGCCGGAACGTTGTAATAAATATGGAGACAAAGATGACGACAATAGTCCGAATAATGTAAATAGTGTACATAATGCCTCATCTCAGAAATATAGACAGATACTGTAGGGCCAAAACGTTGTAATAAATATGGAGACAAAGATGAGGACAATAGTCCGAATAATGTAAATAGTGTACATAATACCTCATCTCAGAAATATAGACAGATACTGAAGGGGCGAAACGTTGTAATAAATATGGCGACAAAGATGAGGACAATAGTCCGAATAATGTAAATAGTGTACATAATACCTCATCTCAGAAATATAAACAGATACTGATAGATTTATTCATTTGTGCTGTTCGCTTTAAATGGAATTCTGATCATAAAGATAGTATTACCCTTTTCCTGTCTTTTGAATAAGGCCACACTGTTTTTGCTCTCTTTCTGGCCTAATTATGACAGGTTTACTTATGTAGATACTTATTAAACCGATGGTCTGGTGTTTTTGTCTTTGTCTCAAAGATGGATCTAGCGGTTAGTTGATTTTGTTTAGAGGCATATCAACATCTATATGGGCTATTTAATGCCGAAATCTAAATATTTTATGGCTTCAACTAAATTTTGACATAATTTCGCAGGCCAATAATTTTGGCAATTCTTGTTGAAATAACCTCAAATTTTCACAGAATGTATAGAAACGGATCAAGATTGTATATTTAAAGTTTTATTTTTGTTTTGTTTTCAGGTTAAGCCATGCCGTTCACTCCCAAAGAGAAGTCATTTTGCGTTTTGGAATCTGCTCACACTCAGTCACCCAAGACTGTTCAGTGCAATGCAAATTTTAAAAAACAACTTCACTAACTGGCAAACAAATTTGGACTTGTTACCAAAAATCTAAAGAGGAAGGCTGCTTATGCAGGTCTTAAGGATCTGGTAGACCATCATTAACATCAGCATGTTTTACAAGAGTTTAGCTACCGACTTGACGTGTGCCGTGTCACAGGCGATGTACATATTGAACACTTATGTAATTGATCACATAATAAACTTATGATGTTCAACACAAACTGTTCAATTTCATTGAGCTGGACATAGTAGTTTTCAAGATAATTGCTTTTAAAATGATGTTAAATTTTGGGGGACACCATGTATATTTTGAATACAATTGTATGCCCTCAACTACAGATAAAATGTATTTGTTGGTCATTTTGCTATAAATATGTATTGTTGGTAATTTTTTATGTAAAAATGTATTACTGTTATTTTTTACTATAAAAATGTATTTTTATACTTTCATAGTGCTTCGTTTTTGTTTGGAGGGTTCACTATTTGCCCATAGCGGGGACCCAACCAAATGTTACCACCACGGATCAGAGTGGACATGGGAACAAGAGGCGGTATTTCGCTTCTATCATTTATGTCATGTCAGTAATGTTATTAATCCTGAAATCGTATAAACTTGACAAGATCTCTGTTACTCTTTCTGCTTTGTTCCTGTTTAATTTGACCAGTGCCAATCTTCTTTCACATTTTAGTACTGTGGCGGACTTCACCACATTAATTTAACTTTAGATTAGGAAACAGGGCTGACGCAGAAAAGGATAAGCAAAAGACATTGTTACACATAAAATATGTATTTAACAAGATGTACAATATCAAACAACGATGTGAAAGAAAGCATGCTTTTAAGTAAGAAAAGGTTTAATAAAACAAGAGTTGTCTCTCTTTAACTTTTATTTGTATTTCAAAGTTCACTGAAAGAATGTTTATGAGAGTCTCTTATAATGACTGTTCTCAAAAGATTTTGCTGTGTAAGAAAAGGTTATGTCAGCGTATACAAGAGATGTTCAGCATGTGAGTGGTGTGTGTGAGTGAGAAGGTTGACGTATGGTTTCAACTTTCGTGGATTCGTTTGGCAGCTGAATTCTCACTAATTAGCTAAGAAGAATTCTTGCTTAAATAAGTGACTATGGGCTCCAGATCGCTGCGCGGGAAAAGTTATTCTTCACGTGCAGACTATCTGATTGGTTGGCATCGACCAATCAGCGAGTGAGCTTTGGGGAGACTTAAGAAAGCTTCTGTGATCCGTTTCTCCCAAAAGTGCACAAAACTGATTACATAAAAATAGAGCGATTACAAAATTGTCGCATTGCTGCGATTTGTAAATTGTCTATAATAACGTAGTGGTGATTAATTAACCAATGAATGCTTGGCATTGTATGTAATTTCTATTTTTGTATGTATGTATGTATGTATGTATGCGTGTGCGTAATAGATCGACACAGTACGACATACATGCTTACATGGGATATTTTACAGGGATGTGTAGGATGGAGACAGAAGGAAATTTTCTAAGTTACCTTGAAAATAAACAATTCATTTGCCCTATGGTTTTACTCTGGGGTGAAGCAAGGGTCTAATGTCCCTCTCGAATCTATGATACGGAATCCACATACTACTACAGTGTAACCCGGATATAAGAGAGTTGTCGGGACCGGAGAAGAAGTCTCTTATATCCGGGTTTCTCTTATACCTGGGTTTAGTCTATTTTATATACATTAACACAGGCTCTAATTTGGGACCAGAGAAAATCTCTCTTATATCCGGGTTTCTCTTATATCCGGGTTACACTGTATATCTCAATTTGCATTAGTATTCATAAAATATAAATTTTAATCTAACCTAATTTTGTACAATAATGTAGGTAGAAAAAAAAAGAAAATGTTAATAAGATAGCAAGGGTCACAAAGCACTGCTCAGGTCTCTCAAACATACTTCCCCCCTCCCAGTCGGAGGTAGTACACACCGGCCCTGGTACTACTGATATTATCATGATTTTGTAGGTTTCACTCCATAGCTCTCCTACGTATTCATTCCATCTTGCATTGTATTTTCTTTAACAATTATGAGCGAATAATAATTATAGAGATCTTAGAGAGGACCATCCTTCTTCCAACCTCGTGAACTGGCGCTACACAATCGGAAACAAAGAACTCTAAATAAATAACAGAAACGACGCCACTTGAGGACTTCAACGATGGAGTAATGGTTTTAGGAATCGGAGACCGAGTTCAAATTCTAGTCGAATCCATTACATTCACTTACGTGCTAACACCCTTGGGAAAGGTATGAATCTTCTTCATCTCACCGCAGCTATGGGTAAATAGCAGGACAGACCAGGTTCTATAACCTTGGATGGCAACTTGTCTACCGCAGAAAGAAATGGCAACCTACTGCGGGAAAAAAATCTGCCTCGTCAGTCATGTATCGAATGATCGCCTAAACGTATATCACGCATGGCACATAACTGACTGAACTAAAATGGATAGCATATATAACTCGGAGAGAAAATAATATAATCACATAATCTTCTAGCTGTTGAGGTTCCATACTACTTCAAACAAAAGGTTAGAAAGACCCCCCACACACAAACACAGCACCTCAATACTGGAAAGAGCAATAACAGTGGACTTGAGAAACCTTTTTTTTTTTTTCAAAAATTGTTTTTAGAGAAAGATTTTATAAATTTCACCTGCATATCATTTCGATTAAAAAATTGATCTGTTTTAAAAAAGTGATTTACTAAAAGAAAATCACAAACTTCTTTTAAAAAATAAAATTATAATATTTTAAAAGTTGTCAAAATCGAAAATAGATTCTCTGCATATTTTTAGGGAAGTTGGATTTGCAAAAACACAAAAAGTCCCAACCCAATCCTTTTTTTTACCAAGAAGACTGACTTGTGTCGTACAAAAAACCAGTCTTTGAATAGTGTGTCAAAAGGATACGGAAGAGAATATTTACCACACAACAAAACAAAAAGTAACACATGGTCAAAATAAAGGTCATTAAATGACCAAATAACAATCAAAATTCTGCGTTAACTGAAGCACGCTAGCAGGTTCGAAACTAACAAAAATATCCAACAAAAACATTGCACTCCATTAGTAAACTTCATAAAATTTGATTTATAATAATTTTTATTTTAATTTTATGATTTAATAATATAAAATGTTACAATTATGGGATTATAAAAACAAAAACATCATGCCAAACTAAGGTTTTGAATAGTGTAGTACATTCCCATAATTTCTAAATGGGAGAATCGCCATTTTTTTCCAATTTATATCAACAAGACTAACTCTGATCACGTTTTGTTGTTGTTTGGAGTTAAATTTACAAACTGCAGAGTTTGAAACTGTTTACATATTTTGTACAGGATAAAAATGTAAGTCAGTTAGTAATCGGAATTATTTTTTTCTATTTTTATAAATGGTTTTTAACGTTTGACTCGTACTTTTTTTTCCCTTGTAATTCGAACTTAAATATTTTAAAACTGCATGTTTTTAATTTCCTTTAAAAACGTATTTTAAGGAAATCATTAGTTGCTGATTTTTTTCAAATTTTATGAATATTTTATTAAAGTCCTAATGTGTGGAACAATTTTAAACAGTTTGGGATATGAATTGAGTTATTTTTTTTGTCGATGGCAATGTTCAAAATGGCTGAGTGATGAGCATACAAACTTTAAAACTCAAGTTAGAGAAATAAAATTTTGAAATCTTGGGTTATATTTTTCCAATGTAAGTTATGTTCCAGTTAGATTTAAATAAATAGTAATTTTTAATTTTCCAACATTAAAGACAACAATTACGGATAAAAACAAAAAACACGTGGATAATATACACTGGTAACTGCTGACCCGTTGCATATTTCCCTGACTAAATATGGATTTTGAGGGGTTTTTTTTTTGTTTTGTAAATGATTTATCATTTATTATTATCATTATTATTATTATTAATAGAATGACAGCAATAGCATTTCAACTTGCAATCTTAAAATTGCAAAGAAAGCATATGTATATTTAGAAGAAAGCTCTTTAAATTCTTGCTCAACGCCCGTGCGTAAGTTTTATTTATTTTCAACTGTTCAATTGTATTTTCAAGTTTTGTGTCTTACCATTCACAAAAAATAAAACAAACAAAATATTATAAATTATTTTCGCTTACGCAGATGTCCCTATTAAAAAAAATGATGTGAATAGTCAGTCAGTAGTGTCCATGTATTGTGAACAAACTTGAAAGAATCACTGATATGTATATTTGCAATTGTTAAATAAATTGATGACTCTTTTTAAACTAATTATGGTATACCCCTGGGTATATATGCATATTTTAATCATTAGTAACTAAATACGATACATTTTAATTTAAAACTAACAACTACTTTCGACGCCATTTTCATGAGAAATGGTTAACTAAATTTTAGTTGATAGTAAGAAAAAGTACTAATCATTTTTATTTAAAATATCAGCATTTATATTTTATATAGCAATGTGATGTACTGCAGTGGTTTCCCTTTTTTAATTGTTGACTTGATTGGCGGATGTAAAATTACATTGCGAAGAAACTTGTACACTAAAAAGAAAGTCAGACGTAAAAGATAGGGAGAAAATTCTTTTTTGTAAAAATATCTAATCGAGAATTTTTTACGCATATTTTTAGAAACAGTTTTACTTACATCTTTAGGTCTTTGCTCTTACAGCAGTTGCCGTATTAAGATTCCACTTAACTTAAAAATCAAACAAAATGAATTTTCTTCAGAAAATAAAAAAAATATAGTTACTTTTTTTATTTTTTTTTTTTACCTTTTCTTAAAAGTTAAAAAACAAAGTGATTAGTAAGCTACATCAATCATACCCGCAATTATGAAAACTTTGGGTTGATTTCATTTCGATTATACCCCCCAAAGAAGTGATACCTAATTTTAAAAATAATGTGTATGAAAAAGGAAAACCTTTAATTTTAGCTTTAATTCCTAATTTAACATACCCAATAAGTAAAATATTTTGGTTTGGTCTATTTCAAACCGAATTTAAAAAGTTTGGAATCTCTTTTTTCTCTCCTTAGTAAAAAAATCTGTAAATTCGTCCATATTATTGATTGACAGATCTATCAACACAACATAATTCTCTTTATTAAAAAATGTTTCAAATATAAAATATAATTTTCAGAATCGTTATTATTTGATAAAAATTAGCTTATTTAAAGTTAAATTAATCTGAATTGAAACATTACTTTTAACTGAAGAAAAATTGCATGAATACAATGTAAACACCATTTTTTTTTTTTTTTTTTTTTTTTAACTAATCAATAATCTTTAAAATTTTTAAAATTTTATTGAATTCTAATTACTTTGGCTTTAAGTCTAACTTATAAAGGAAATTTGTTGAGAAAATCTTAGAAAATAACCAATAAATTTTAAATTTACTATAGGTGCGTCTTATTTTCTGATAATGTTGTCTTTTTTACAAAAATCAATGTTTATATATGCATAAAAAATACAAAATTCTTTTTAAAAATACTGGGAGTTGTTGAATTGAAGTGAATTTTCCCATTTATGAGTAGTAAATACAGCTTAATAGTATCATGTGATCACTATAAATTAATATAAAATTTCAAAAGTTTATAAATTTTTCTAATTAAAAAAAAAAAAAAAAAAAAAATGAAAACAATTCTTGTAAAAATTCATCATTCATCAAAAGAATTTTTTTTCTTAAGACAATAGTATCCATGATATATTTACTTCATAAAAAGCAAATAACAGCTTTTCTAATTAAATAATGTCTTATTTTTATTGCCTTTTTTTATTTTATGATTCAGAGCAGATCTTCTGTAATTTGGGGTCCTGTTTGACCAAAGAAATTTGATTTAATGTGTCCTTATTACTAATATTAAATATTAAGTGATACAAAAAAGAATTTCTTGAAATTTCATAAAATTAAATGAATGTGGGTGGGTTAACAGCTGTAAAAAAAAAAAAAAAAAAAATAAAATAAAAAAAAAAAATTAATATTAGCATTGAACAAAGCTGAAATTAACATTTATTCACATAAATGTTTAATTTCGATATTTAATCATATATGCTACGTACTTCTACGCACATTTGATGAAAAAAGAAATAGGTAACGAAAAGAAACAATTTATATAGGAGTTATCATAATCTTTGTGCCATTAGTAAAAAGGAATATTTAAAAACAGTTTTCATGTAAAAATCCATATTTGTAGAAGATTTAGATGTAAGCATTGATGAGCAACATAGGTTGGAAGGGTAAAGGGACAGAATGGAAGATACAGGCATGATTTAATTGCTTAATCTTCTACAGTTAAATATCTGCTGTTCCAAATTTACTAGCTCCATTAAGGTGTTGTAAAAGTCATCCTAAAAATAAAAAATGGTATTTTAAAATTAAGGAGATGCAGCTAATGTAATGGATATTGATGTGTAAATTTAAAATATTAGGCTAGTCTGGTGCATTTACTTTTGTACAAATGCTCTTGGAAAGGCATGAATCCATCTCTTCTCACACCAGCTATGGATTAAATAGATTAGACTGGAATCTCTTGCCTTCAGTAACAAACAGTCTACGAGAACAAGCTTTGAATTCCAAACCATGGAGAGGGCAATGGGAAACCACTTCACTATCTCTCCCAAGAATATAACACAGTTAACAAAAAATAGAGAAAAATCTATGGAGATTCATGATCACCTATATCCTGAAGTGATATGGCATTATATATAATGTGTGTAGTAGTAGTAGTAAACAATAAAATCCCAAATTACCTTATATTGGGTTATAGACCAATTTCAACCGATGAAAACTTTGTCAGTCTTATTCAATCCCAGTATACAGACAGTTTGTGTTTAATGCTATTTATTTGTTCTGTATAATAAATACATTGAACTCTTTTTGTGGATCAATTTTAATATTACTAGGATCCACTTGGATTATATACCAATGGATTTATTAATTTTACTATATATATATATATATATATATATATATATATATATATAATGGCTAAAATGCCAGCCTACTTCAGGTAAGTGGAAGGATGCACATGCCAGAAACAATATACCAGAAATGATGGGGGGGGTTATTGAGTTGTATGTCTTTCCTCCATGTACATAGGTATCTAAAAATATTTTCTTAAATGCCTGCACCCAGACATAATCTCCTTTCTCTCATTTAATAAAACACCTTTATCAGGAAACGTGGCAATAGCCAATTTCTCTTCCTGACATAGTCAGTACCAGTTACCACGAATTCTGCCAAGTTTTTAATTATATATAATCTCAAGAGCAGTTTTTGAAAGAAAAAGATATGATAAATTGCTCACAAAATCTTTTTCCAATTTATCATATTTTAAGACAAATGTATCTTAAGATTTTGTTTTTATTTCTAGCTTGATAGTCTTGTGATTCATAACAGATTTTGTGATATAATTTTTTTTTTTTTTTTTTTATTGTTTCAGATTTAAATCATGGATTTCTTTGATCAAGAAGCTGAGGAATCACAGGGTTCTGCATCTGAATCAGAAAATGAAATTGTTAAAAAAGTCCCCAAAAAGAAAGAAAAGAAATCACGCAAGAAACGAATAGATGATGATGAGGAAGAAGATGAGGAAGATGGTAAGTTTTTCAAAAGATTGGCATTTTCTGTTTTTAAATTGAGAATTTTAAACAAATTCTTCTCATTGTTATTTTTCCTTTTCTTTCAACATTGATTTGCATGTAGGTCTAATCAATAAATAGTATTTGCCTGGCCCTATGCACAAAGATGTATAGAGCATATATAACAAAGATTTGTGTTGGGGAAAATTTAATTAAAAGAAAAAAAAAAACAATAACATCTGATGGGTGTTGATTGGCACATTGCATCTCATTCTGAATGTCATCTAATGTTCTTAAATTAAATCATTATTAACTGACAAACATTTTGAATTATTGGTCAATAAATTAAAAAAATAATGTGTGTTGTGCTAATTTTTTTTTTTTTTTTTCTAAAATAAGCCTATGAGTGAAAGTTAAAAAATACAAAGATCTAAATATTTTGTGAAATACATGTTTGATGCTTTGGCTTGTATATAAATATATAAATTCTGTTTTTTGACTAACTTGTAACAAAAACTGATTATCAAAATTATATAAGTGATCTCTTATTTGTTAAATTCTTGAATTTTTTTCAAGATGAGGAGCAGCTTGCAGAAGAAATGAAAGACTTGATCAATGACGATGTGGAAGAAGAAGAAAGTGAGGATGAAAATGATGATGGTAAACGCAAACACGAATCTGACGAAGAAGATGACGATCAATTAGAAGATGATGATTATGATTTGATTGAAGAGAATCTTGGGATTAAAGTATCCCGAAAGGTAACTTATTTTCTTTGCTTTCTTTTTAGTTACACTAGATTAGTTACAAAAGGGTCTTTTACATCATAAAGCAAAGTGTGATAAAAAGATCAAACTGGACAGAACATTCAAACAAATATGCTTAGAAATATCAAAGCAAATTTAGCAATATTGGATTTAACAATTTATATATTAATATCAGTAAACCGCATCATTATCAATAAAATGAAACAGTGTCCCCTTATGCTACCTTAATGGGTAGGATATTTAATTGCCAAAACTTGAGTTGGGTGATGGCCATTCTGATGTTAAAATGCTCCTTTCATTTCCACCTGAATTTCTAAGATGAGAAATAATCATTAATATGAAATGATCTCTTCAAACTAGTATCCTCATCTTGTTTGTTGTAGTCATAACTATAAGAAGAATTAAATGCTATGAGAAATCTCCATTTATGATGAGTGGAATGAAAACAATTTACCCTTGTCGATTGAATAAAGGGTTATTGAATACAACAAACAAAACATTACTATAACAACCAAGACAATGATACTCTGCTGAATAGATGAATGTATAATAAAACTATTTCTATGTTGTGTTGTAATGTGTGAAATAATAATAAAAAATAGTCCCTCATGCAATCTCAACTTGTATTACTATGCTATTCAGTGTGTTTCATGATTTTTTTCAAAAAGAATGTTCATTTGAAAAATTACATCCTTGTACAAATTAGATTAAAAAAAAACAAAAAACAAAAAACCTTAAGATGTAGGAAGGTGAAGTTTGATGAATACTGAAATTAACATTTATCCTATTATAATTGTTCATGTCCCTCTCTTTGTTAGTTTGCATGACAGTTACCTCATAAATAATGGACGATTCTTCAGAAATACCTCATAAATAATGAACTATTCCGTTTTGATTGTGTGGAAAGAAGGGAAAAAAACACTACTTGGTTTCAGTGAGAAAATGAAAGATAAAAATGATTTCAGTGAAATGGAAAAAATGTTGTCTATTTCAAATTTTTCATTTGTATCCATTTCTTAAAATAATGACGAGCCTTTATATTTATGATTTGTTATTACAATATTTTGTTAAAAGTTGTTGAGCTCAAATATTTAGCAATGTGATAGGGGAATTTCTATGGATATTTTATTGCCGTAGAACTCGCCATGAGCTTACTCAATCATTAACTTAAAGAAGATTAATATGGAAAATGAGCTTGTCCAACAAAGTTTAAATATCAGTTGAGGCAATTCATTTCATTACTAACATGCCACAATGGTTGGTAGAGAAGAGTGAGGGAAACATGTATAAATCACTCTCCCATATCTTTCGAGGCACTATCAACAAAAATATCTATTACTGCCATTTTTCAAACATGAAATCATGTATTATATAAAGAAACTAATTTTGTGTGTGTCACACTTCGATTTGAAAAATATTAAGTATATCATTTTATTTGACACTTAACATAATAGATATTTAGTTTTTGTTTGGAGATGTATATTTATTTTTTTTTAATTTATTTTTTTTTTTTTTTTAATAAAGCCTAAAAAGCGTAAAAGAATTCGTGTTGTGTCAGAAGATGAAGATAGTGATCAAGAAATGGCTGAAGGCACAACCGATGAACAGAGACAGGAGATTGCCAATACATTATTTGATGACGATGATGATGAAGCTGGTGAGGAAAGTGCTGTACCTGTCAGTGAGCGAGAAGAAGAACCAAAGAAAGATGATTTGGCTTTAGATTTGGAAGGTTCAGAAGAGGAAGAATCTGGTAAGAGTTTTTACAATTTAAAACGGCTCACAATTAATGAAATATAGAAAGAATCTTAGATGAAAAAAAAAATTAACAAGACATAAGCCAGTATAATTCTTTGCTCAGTATATTCCCTTTTGGCATTAAATATGTAGAGAATGCCTTTTCAAAAAGAGACCCTAGAAAGATTTAGTTTTGGGGATCACTAGCAAAATGACTGATGTTAAAAGCTCCTGCCTCTATAAAAGAAGAGTTTAAATTTTTCCTCAATTAACTCCAACAAAATAAAATCAAAAAGACCAAAGCATTACAGCCAACTGTACCAATTGAAATTTTAACTTTTTTTTAAAATTTTTTTTTAAATTTCTTTCATGGTTTCTGATATTGAAAGAAATTGAAAAAAAAAATGTTGAATTTGCTGTTGACTGACCAACCTGGAGACACTGATTGACAATCAGATTACAACACTGTGCACCAAAATGTTCTATTCAATCTTGATTACCTTAGATTTGCTTTTTTCCAAGGAAGAAATGATGAAAGTAAAATCTTTAATTCAAAAAAGTTTTTGGCATAAAATTCTTGAATAATTAGGCCAAAAGATTACAGATAAATTAAGAATGAAATAATTCTACAAAAGCAGACAAAGTTTATGATTATATGTATTTGTTGGTTTTGCTAGTTTATCTTTTAAATTTTATTGATTGTTGGAGCAATTTCTTTTTTTTTTTTTTTTTTTTTTTTCAGCTGGGCACATGTAAAATAAAAATATCTTTTGACTTAACAGATTTCATACATTTTTATTTGTAGTTACTTTGTACAAATACATTTTTTTACTTTTATTTAAAATTGTTCTAATATCATTTTTCTCATTCCCTTAGATATTGATGATTTTATTGTGGATGAGGAAGGCCAACCAATCAGTCGAGGCAAAAAGAAGAAGCCAGTTATCCACACTGACAAGTAAGTTTGCAGTTTTCTGTTGATTTTTTAACAAAATCTTTTCTTATGGACTTTTAAAGTATAGGATGCAACAGGAATACCTCCCACATAATGGTAAGGCATTAGTGACAATGGCATCTTTATTTAGTTAATGTCTTACCATTATGTGGGAAGGATTTCTGCTGCACACTGTATTTTCCTTCTGCCATTTGATTCTTCTCTCGTTTGGTAACATTAGTATTTATAGAATTATTTCTAGTTATGTTATATTTTTTTAATCATTTCACCCCGAGACAATGTGGGAATGCAACTCATACACAGTGGGGTTACAGAGAGTGAAAGTGAGAGAAGAGTTGGGGATTTAGGAAAGGGGGATATATATATATGTGTGTGTGCGAACTACTTGGTTTTATTATTCAGAACTCCTTGACCTAGAACAGTGTGATAAAAAGTAACAATAAGGTAAAGAGAAATCGTTGAAATTAATAAAATGTCAAGTAATATTTAGTAATAAAGAGTGGCAGAAATACCTCACACTTAATGGTAAGACATTAAGTGGCAAAGATGTCTTCATCTAGTTCATGCCTTACTGTTATGTGAGAGGCATTTCTGCCACACACTGTATAATGAAATTGAAATGTCATTTCTTCAAGTTATTTTTGTAAGAACTTAAATGTGCCAGGAATTGTTTTATATTTACTTCTATAAAAATGAAGCTTCAGATTTATTGAATTTATTCTGACAAAAAACACAGGAGAAAATGTGAAGTAAAAAGATTTTTTTCTTTTTTAATCTATATTGATAAAATAGGTATTTTGTTTTTGTTAGAATCATTCACTTGATTAAATTCACTCAGAAATCAAGGAAAAGGAAAAAGAAAAACTGCCAATAATTGTGATTCTTTATTTTTTATTTATTTTTCTTACTAATCCATCTATTTGGCCATTAAATTAATCTACAAGAATTTGGAATAAAAAGTTCTTGCTTGCATTCAATACTTGAAGATTTTTTCCATCATAGAGAATGCCTTAACTGATTCAGCTATCAAAGCTTTCAGGATTAAATAAGTCTTCCTAATTTCATTTCTTTCTTTCCAATTTTATTTTGTAAAAACAAATATTGTTGATTACTTAGGAGTAATGCACTTTTTTTGAACTTTGGAAATTGAAACTTGTCAAGCCTAATAAAAATCTTTAAAAATGTGTAAGAATGAAGAAAATTTTGTTTAACCTTTATCATTCTGTATGTGACTTCCTTTGCTGTACAAAAAGTTTATTCCTGCCACTGAAGGTGATTCTGACTCCTGAACAATACATAGTCGTGTTGTCATATCCTGCTGTAGCAACAGAAAAACAACTTTGAGTAAAATTAATAAGGTTACTGCAATTGAGAGGCCTTTAAAAAGAATTCAATGGAAATGGAAGTAATATTAATAATGCAGAGTGTGAAAGGTTAATTAACTTGTATCCTTCAGCTTCCAAAATCTCTCTTGATAGTTAAATAAGTTTATTTTTTTTCTTTCTTTCTTTCTACAGATCACTGCAAATTGCTCAAGATATATTTGGTGTTGATTTTGACTTTGCTGACTTTGACCAATATGATGAAGAAGAAGATGAAGAAGACTATGATGAGGTATTGGGTTGTTTCTTTAAATTATTTTTCTTTCTTGTCTTTATGATTTATTATGTATCAGATTTTCTATTAAAGCTATGATTTAATAATTGTTTTTATTTTTCTCCCAAGTATGATGAGGAAGCTGGAGAAGACGGTGAAACTGTTACAAAGACAAAGAAAGCTGGGCGCAAAAGAACCACAAAGAAAAGTATTTATGAGGTTTGTATGTCATTCTTTTGTCACTCCTGCTGCTTGTTGTGTCTTCTCTAAATTACTACTGTCAGTCTTGTTCAATTATAACCTTTACACCCTAATATATAAATTAACCTTTGCACTCTAATATTTTGTCAGCCTTCTCTTTCTATTATCTTGTTTTATAGGTTTATGAACCTAGTGAATTGGAAAGAGGACATTTCACTGATCTTGATAACGAAATCAGAACTGTTGATATACCAGAAAGATTCCAGGTAAGTAAATTTATGCAGAACTTTGGTTTCACTCTTGCACTTTTTACTAAACTAGTTGATCTATTAGAGGTAGGATTTTGTGATGAAAGATAATAAAAAAAAAAATTTTTGATTCACTCTGATACTATAGCAGTAATCTTTGGTGGTAAGAGAGGAAATGAAATTGTCATGGTCATATTTTAATGTCAGTTACATTTGAACACTGTAGGGTTAGGGTGCAGTTTTTCACCTTGCTGTCCACTTACTGTACCATTACTCCATGCTTAGCTTTAGTAATTTTTTGTATTGACATGTGAAATATTTTTAGTGGTAAGAAAAAAAAAAAATTAATGACTAAATTTAATATATGGAGAGAGAAAAGGGAGAGCACTGCCCTCTTTGGGATGAAGTTGAAATAATAGAGAACATCATTGGAAAATTTGTAAACTCAAGGAATTTGTACATATGCTAGGCAACAAAAATCTCTCAAGCTGACCAATCATAGACATAAATACAATATGGGAACCAGTAATACAGAGAGCTAGAAAAAAAAAACCAAAAAAATTGTAATATGAGATCTGATAACAAATGGTTACTGAGATATTAGGTTTTTAAGTCTGAAAAATTCACTCGCTGATGTCCCCAGTGGATATTGGTTGAGTGATCAAAAAGCAGAGAGAACAAAATCTTGGAGAGTTGGGTTACCAATGGAATTAACTGAAACTAGAAAAATCTACTGCTGTGGCCTAAATAAATGGTTCAGTCTGAAATTCCAACAAATATCACCTGAAGAAGGCCAGAGCATACAACGGCTGAAACATTGTGAACAAGGCAAGATGAGGAAAACAGTCATGACATATGCAAGCATTATAGACAAGCAGAATAAGGGTTATATCATGTCTATAATATCCAAAACACAACAAATTTCATTTATTATTTTAGAATTAATAATGCAGCAGTTAAAAAACAAATAAATTAGTCTATAGTTTGAAAAGTTTTCAGTAAATCTTTTTTAAATTGAACAATGCTTTATGATTAAACCTGACCTTAGGCATTCTGTTCTTCAGGCATTCTCAAATATTAAAAATCTAAAAATATATTAAGTTAAAATATTTAGATAGCTTAGTTACTTCCAATGCTGACATTATTTCTCCTTTTAATACTAATAACTTTTAGTATCCTGCATCCTAATAGGTATAAAGACAAAACTAGAGCAACAAATGCATCCAATAATATGGTACCCTGCTGGCTGAACTCTTGTTTTTGTTTTATTTCGCTTTCTCAGTGTTAGTAAAAAAACATATTCTTGGTGTCATCACTTGGCAGTGTTTTGAGTTTTCACATCCATTGCATATTAAAATCAGCAAGCTAGGTGATAACCAGATTCTACAAGGATTGTGATTCTGCAAGTATTTCAGGTGTGAAATCTTTGCAGACAGTAATTTATTTGCTGAAAACTAATTTCATGGCACAAACCATCAAACTCTGTTGGTGTCTACCAATCAGTTTAATGAAAACAAATTGAAGAATTTAAAAGTATATAAGGAGTAAATAATTATTAATCCTTCTATGTAGCATGGTTGTTTTTCAGCAGAAAAATTCTTCTAGCAGTAATTTGTAACTGTTGTCTGAATTTGTTAGTGGCTGAATCCAGATAAGCAGATGGAGAAGGCGGGGGGATTAAAATCAGACTTTGCCTATCTTGTCATTTGGCCTCTCTAACATCCTTCTTTCTATCTGTCTGTAAGGTTTGGCTTGTTTATATTAGGAACTTCTAGCATTGGGTTCTTGTATGGTTTTTTTCAATAAAATATTAATGACCTTTCTTTGTCAAAAAACAAAAAACTGATGACCTCTTGTGGAATGCATTCATTCCCAAAGCTCCTAACATTGAAGTTGGCAAGCTATAAATGTTTGTGGGTTTTGATAGTATTTTAAATAAACATAACGAGAATTCTGTCTATATTTCTGAGATGAGGTATTGTAACTGTTGTCCTCATCTTTATTGTCATATTCATGATGTTTCGGCCATTGTACACTCTGTCTTTCTTCAGGTGGCATGTGTTGGGATTTCAAACTGAACCTTTTATTTCGGCCACTTTAGTAGATTGTTCTAGTTCCACATGACATGCTTTTTCTTGATATCTCAATTTCAATTATTTCCTTTTAGTAACTGAACTCCAAGTTTTTGTTCACCTCTGCTGTGGCCAGGTATTGAATTCACAACCTACCCTAGTGGATGAAATAAAGGCTTCAGTTTAAAATTCCAACATGTATCACCAGAAGAAGACTGGAGCATACAGCAGCCGAAACGTTATGAATATGACAATAAAGATGAGGACAACAGTCTGAACAATGTAAATAATGTAAATAATTTTGTTTAGAATTTGTGAAATTTCAGAAGACCATAAATCATGTCAATACTGCTTCATAGGCAACTGGGTAGGTTGGAGAAGATCTAGTTTTACTAAATCTTAATGAATTCCATTTTTTCTACTTCATGTTCAGATCTTCTGAGTGTCTTCTGCAAACTCATTTTATGATTTCTAATTATTATTTTTAATTTGTTCTTTCTTTGATTTTTCTCCTTTATGCTTAATTAGTTTCTCTGTTTTTTTTTTATTTTTTATTTTTAATGGGGTTTTTAATGTGTTTTTTTTTTTCTTTGTCTTTCAGTTTAATCTTAATTATTTCCTGTTTGAAATTGTCATTAGACATTCTCATCTAGTAAAATGTCAAACCATTGTATGAGGTTCTATAAGAATTCTGTATTCTATGAAATTTGTGAGTCAGTCATTGACATTCTGACATTGCCAGTATTGAGAACAAAAGACAAGTTCAACAATTCAATGTACCAAAGTGATTAATCAGAGTACCACTAACAAGTTCTCATATCAACCAGATTACATCATATTCAGAAAGCACTTAAAATTGGCTAAAAAAAATATAACAGATCTGATGGCAAGTCTATAATATCCAGTCATTGCTATAACTTATCAGTTGGTTTAGGAAATCAGAATTCTTCATGAAAACAATGAATGTAAAATAATACAAGTTTCATAAGTTGTTCCATACAACCCCTTTTATCTGTTAACAGTATTACCTTTTTGCCACCACAGCTGCGTCAAATCCGTGTCACTGCTACAGAAGAAGGGGAATTGGATGAGGAAGCTGAATGGATCTACAAACAAGCTTTTATCAACAAACCCATCTCCAAACAAAGTGATGCAGCTGATTCACAGTATACTTATCACCAACAGAAAGGGGCATCAACCATTAGCAAAATTAGAGATGCTTTGAATTTCATGAGAAACCAACTCCTTGAAGTAGGTTTTTTTTTTTTTTTTTTTTTTTTTTCAAAATATATATATAAAACTCCACTTTTGTTTATGATGCAAAGAATTTAACTTTTCAAATTAAGCAATTACCAACAAAAAGACAGAAGACCCTTAGAAACAAAAAACGAACTTCACTTTTATTGATGTATGTAAAATATTTCAGTTAAGGATTTAGTGTCCTTCTTCTTTAGTTTGCCTAGTTTTATTATTTCTCTCTCATCAGCCCTGTAAATATAAAAAAATGTACTTTTTAGTTTCTAGTTTAGTAGCTCTTGTAAGTACTATTATAAATAATTCTTCTGTTTACGTTACCTTCTCATGAGAAAAATTCTAAAAGAACAGTTAACAGCTCTGTCAATATTAGAAAGTAATTATTTCTCTCACTCTCATTACTTTTAGGTACCATTTATTGCTTTCTACCGAAAAGAGTATGTAGAACCAGAACTGAACATAAATGATTTATGGAGAGTTTGGCAGTTTGATGAAAAGGTAAAAAAAAAAAAAAAATTATTTGCTGAATTGAATATTCCACTAGTTGTTTTTTGTTTGTTTTAACTATTTCATTTTTCAATTATGCAAATTGACAATTTGACTACAGTATTTCAATGAATCGTTCCTTGCTGGATTTCCTTTTGATGAATGTCATCTTTTAATAATCTTCAGTTTTCTTTTCCACTTGATCCTGTGACAGTTTTTCCGCTTTCTTTCTTGAATAGCTAATTTGAGGAGTGGGAAGTAATGACTAGATGTAACTATTGCTGTGGAAAGTGCCCCACAAATTAAATGTATGATTGAACTGGCAACAGTCAGAATACTATTGTCCAATTTTGAGAAAAATCATTATTGTTCAATGAGTTATTTGGACAATTCATTGTTTTTGTTGTTTATGTTTCCACAACATTTCGGCCAATCCATTCTTCAGGTGTGGGTCTCTTTCCAAAAAAAAAAAAAACTGAAGTAAACTGAAAATTCTAAATGTTCTAACTTGTGATACAAGTGTTGAATGCAGCTACAGAATTGTGCAAAAGTGATAATGCTAGTTTGAATAAATCAATAATTTCTCTGTAAATCTTAAAAGGTTAATACGTTATATTCTAAGACTATTTTTGAATTTTGTGTTATTTAGTGGACTCAATTACGAACCCGGAAACAAAATCTTGTTCGTTTGTTTGAGAAAATGCAAAATTACCAATTTGAAGAAAATTCTGATCCTGATAAAGTCTTGGAATCCAGGCCATTGTCTGTTGATGATGTTCAAAGGTATTTTTTTCTTTTCTCATATACCATCCTGTTGTGTCATTAAAAAAAAATTCAGCAACTGTTATATGTCCCAAATTTCATGTTTTAATTCTCTATGAAGTAAATTGGATGCTAACTGAAATTAATAGATTTCATCATTTAATCTTTAAAGGGTGTCTAGTTATGACAGTACAGAATATTGTCTACCTATTTGCATAACTTCTTTGTTAAGATGAAAATGAGTAGAAAATTTTGAACCTTAGCACTACCCTAAAATATATACTGGACAACAATCCTTTATCCAAAATTCTGAGAACTATAATCTCCAAAAAGTAGGAGTTTTTTTTTTTTTTGTGGAGGTCATCTGCACACCAAAGTTCATATTTGGCAGCAAAAGCCCATGTTTAATCCACTATTGAGTCACTTGACTTCTACCAGTCAGACATACCTGCTATTTTTTTTATTTGTTTTTGTTTTGTTATTTATGCTGAGGACAGTGGTCACCATGACAACAATGTTTTACTTAGAAATAAGAATACACTTGTAATTTTATGGTTTGCTTTTAGTCTCTTTATTACTTATTGTAAACTTATGTCTTTTAGTTATTATCCTACACATTATGAATCTAGATAATGTTCATATTATATATTAAAAAAAAAACATCTAAGAAATAGGCACCTTGGTAGAAAGTGGCTCCTTTTGGAAACCCTATATTATTTATATACCCTAGATAAATGGTCCAAACAAAATTAAAGACAGATAATTCTGTCTAAAAGC
Source organism: Acanthosepion pharaonis (assembly GCA_903632075.3). Lineage (NCBI taxonomy): Eukaryota > Metazoa > Mollusca > Cephalopoda > Sepiida > Sepiidae > Acanthosepion > Acanthosepion pharaonis. Next base: position 471,269 of record CAHIKZ030000884.1, on the reverse strand, counting down.
AGATACCAAATAATGAAGAAATTCAAAGCAAAACTATTTCTTCTTCTGTGACACACTCCAATCACTTAAAGTTGAAATTACATTAAAAAAAATATTTTCATTATGTCTAATAATATATTTAACTTTAGATGAGGTTACAGTTTAATAGAAGTAGATAGATTATTTACATTATTTGGACTATTGTCCTCATCTTTGTCACCATATTTATTATGTTTCGGCCCAGTTAAGGCAGTGGAGAACTTTCAGAGGGTAATTAACAGGAGATAACTGATAACTGACATCCATTAAACATGGCACGTGGAACTAGAATAGTCTACCCCAGTGAGCGAAATAAAGGGTTCAGTTCAACATTCTAACCACCTGATGAAGGCCAAAACGTATTAAATATGGCGACAAAAATGAGAACAATAGTCCGAATAATGTACATAATACCTAATCTCAGAAATATAGGCAGATACAGAAGTAGATAGGTTTGCTTATCATTCAATTTACACTCCTCTCCAGTTTTTGAACAAGAGCAGAAGTTTATTTAGAATTGAGTTTCCAGTTTGTACAGGAGTAGAGGTTTATCCCTTTACAATTAGGTTTCTAGTTTCTACAATAGTAGAGGTTTATCCCTTTATGATTAAGTTTCCAGTTCCTTCTAAAGTCTACTTCAGCTGTATACTCCCTGTCCTTTCCTATGCTAATAGAACTCCACACAGTAATCCTCTGCCTTGAGTGGCTCTTGAGGCTTGTATTAAGTGAACATTAGTAAAAAAAAAGAAAAACTTTATTTTTGTTTCCTTAAGTGTCCATTTGATCAATTTTTAGAGTGAAACGGGTTCAAACCCTGGAAGAATTGAGAGACTGTTACCAGCATTTTCTCCTACATTATGGTGCTGATATTCCCAAGATGAGGAATATGGAGAAAAGGAAAAAGAATGAAGAGGAGAATAATGTTGAAGAACAGACCCCAGAGGAACCAGTGGACAACATCAAGCAAGCAACCCGAAAAACTGGTTATGACATTTGCTTACAAGCTAAATTGGGTGTGTATCATTCACTATTTACAATTTGCTTTTAAAAAATTTTTTTAACAGATTATTTTAAAATTATTTTTTTCAGCATAAATGGTGAAAATATCAGAAGTGAACCTTTTTTCTTTTTTTACCAGATGACATAGCACAGAAATTTGGTTTGACCCCTGAACAGTTTGGTGAGAATTTGCGTGACAATTATCAACGTCATGAAGTTGACCAGTATCCTGGAGAACCTTCTGAGTTAGCCAAAGAATTGATTTGTGGGTGAGTTGACATTTTCACTTTATTGCAAATCACTTATCACAGCACCCAACTTTTTTGACCAACCATTAATGAATATATTGGGGCGAAGAAGATTACTAATGTTTTCTCTTATTGCTAATACTCCTCATGGTTGTAGTATTTGTAATAGTAAATTTGGAGAGTTAGGGACAAGTAACCAAGATCTTAATGTCCTTTTCATTCATGGATAACTTATAAATTTAAGTTGAAACTTTCTTTCCAGGTTTGCTATTACATCTGCTGTAAACATCTCACCACTCCCACCATTTCAGCAGGGAATATTAAAAAAAGAATTGTTGGGTAATATATCAAAATGTTACTGGATCGTCATCCATAATTTTCCTATTTGGCCCAGCTCAGAAGTTTTTTTTTTTTTTTTTTTTTTTTTTTTGCTGCATTTATCACAATTTCCGAAAGTCAACAAAAGAAGACATGGGTTGTAGAGCAAGTAGCCATGGTCAAATATAGAATAAATATCAGAAATGTCCAACAAACAGATTTAACAATAAGTTTACAATAAAAAGGAACAGGGCAAAAATGAAATGATATCATGCAAGCAAACAAACAATATATGAAAGACAAATTAACAATAAGAAGGCAAAAAGTTCACAAACTAAGAATTGGTATTGATACACAAAAGCAAGTTCGGACAAGCTAATGTAGCATTGTGTCTTCTAGACAAGGCAGATTGGGACTGAGTTATGTCAAACTGCAAACCGGCCTATTTTATTGGCTAAGAAAAAAAATCCCAATATGCATTTGTGTGCATTTGCCTATAAAAGTGGAGGGGCAAGTGTTTTGCAGTCATTCTTGGCCAGATTGAAATCAACATGGGTCTTAAATGCACTTAAATATGAAAGTGTCTAATTGTTTTTTGTTTTTTTTTCCTACTTCTCATCAATTGCAGAATTTTTATTTTAATGATTTCCTTATTAATCATTCTATTTCTCTAGTCAATTCTCTACCGAAGAAGATGTGTTGATGGGAGCCCGACATATTGTGGCTATGCAAATTGCTCATGATCCTCTTGTACGTCAATGTATTCGTGCAGCCTATTTTGAAAGAGCCAAAATCAAGACACGGCCAACTAAAAAGGGAGTAAAGGTAACCATTTAAGTGACTTCTTTTCTTTTTGACCATATTGAACCACTGCTTTGTGGAATCTATTCCCATGAGGATGTTTCCACAATCACTACAATCTAAACCTGTTCAACTTTGGGATCAACTTTTATCTTCTCCACATATCCCCCATAAACTGTGCCTTACTCTCTACCTCGAAAGGCTCTCGGGCCTTGTACTGGGTGAACATTATCGTAAAAAAATAAATAAATATCTGCTAATTTCTGTAGTTGGCAAAAGTTGAGGCTAGATTGAACACATAAATTCATCACATTCTAGAATAATAAAAAATATTTTATTTTTATTTTTTCCTCATTTAGAAACATCTATATAATGTAAATATTTTGGTGAACTTGGACCTTTGATCACAAAAAACTGGAGTTTCAAAAGGGTGGTCTTTCATTTGACACTGCTATTATTTTAACTACTTTCACTCCTCGGCAGTATGTTATTATTATTTTAAAAAGCGATGTTTAGAATATTAATAAAGTCTAAACGTGATGAAAGTGAAGTTATACATTGTTTTGTTCTTGAAAATTTACCAGTATATTAAACACTATTAGATTGTTCATTTACAAAAATAAGTTTATATTTTATAACATTCTAAAACACTAATACATTTGTATTAAAACTAATGTATTATTTATCATTTACAAATTTATAAAAGAAAACAATTTTTTATTTATAGATTTATAAACATTTACTAAATTATTAAAATATGTCTACCAACTATAATGAAATTCTTATTTACAATTCTATAAAGTTCAAATCAATTGGCAATTAGTCGATGTTTTGCCAACCATTCCAATAAACAATCTAATAGTATTTATAATTTTTGTAGTAACAAGGAAATGTATAAATTCACTTTCATTTTTTTTAGGGAGTGAAAGTAATTAAAATATTAGCAGCATCAAGGGAAAAACTGTTCTTTTGAGAGTGTTTTTTGCAGGCACAAATATCCAAGTTTGCCCATATTTCATTCTGGGAATCATTTTGAGACCATTTTGGCCTATGCCCTTTTGTATCATTTGCACTGTAGCAAAAGTACACATTTATATATTGTGCAAAATGTAATAGTTCTAAATCCTCTGTTTTTTGCCGTTATAACCTTCCAAAATAAATGAACATGAGTTTGCCTAACCACTTGATTGTTTTTGCTTTTTATCATTCTCGTCAATTGAGCATCACTTAAATTTTGATCTGAATTTTATTTTATATTTTTCAATAAAATTTAAATCTTTTGATGTATTCATTCTTTGAGGTTTATTTTTTATGAAAGTGTTTTCAGCAAAATTTATTTTCCTTTTTAGGAAATCGATGAATGTCATACCTGCTATGGGTGGAAATATCTTCGAAACAAGCCTGTTATTGACTTGAAAGAAGATGCTTTTGTAAAGCTCTCTCAGGTGAACTAACATTTAGTTTGTTTACTTTTTTTTATTCTCTTGGCTTATTTGAGTCTGCATAATTGAAAAACCCAAAAAAAAGTTTTAATTTGTTTTCTTTTAACATTTGTTGACCATTTCAGGCTGAAGAAGATGGCTTACTGAAAATTGAATTCAGTATGGATAATTTTACTGGTAACACCCAAACCTATTTCAAAGAGATCCAACAACTTTATTACAGAGTGAGTAAATCTCTGATTTCTTAAAAATTAATTTGCTTACACTTTTCCATCTGCATTTTTTTTTTTTTTTTAATTATAGCTCTACCTCCAATTTGTTAAACATTAAAATATTTCTTCACTTTTTCTGAAGTCTTTTATTATAGTTTTTTCATTTGCCTTATTTTCTTTAATCTCTTGTAATGAAAATAGGCAAACAACTTTTTTTTTCTTTAGTAACTAAATTTCTGTTTATTCATTAGTGTCTTTTTATATGTATTTTGCAAAATCTTTACAAATTAATTTTGTCTTGAAAATTAAAAAAAAAAATCTGTACTAATATTAATTTAATGGATCTTTAAATCAAAGTAATTATGAGAATGATTGCAATAACAAAACCCAAACTTACCCACCCACAATGAATTTAAATGCCTTCCTTTCCTTTTCCCGCTTTGAAAGGACGAGTTCAGTAAACTCGTGCAACAGTGGAATACTCAACGCAGTCAAGCTTTGGAAAGGGCTTTAACAAAAATTCTTTATCCTCAAATGGAAAAGGAAATACGATCAAAATTACTCCAAGAAGGAAGGGATTTTGTGTTACGGGTAAATCTATTTTTATTTTTCTTTGATTCTATCATACACGCAGCCTCGACATTGAGTTATTAAGAAAAAAACGTTTAGATTAAAATCAAAATGTTTTTTTCCATTTATCTTCAGGTTGAACATAATAATTACAAATAATTGGGGGGGGGATAAAGTGAGAAATGTTTTTAATAATATCAATTGTATAGTTCTCCTTTTTACTTCCCATTTATAATAATTGTTAGAAATATTATGAATCCAAAAGCATTCATTTTAATAAAGCAATTTTAAAATCATGATTAAGGCACCAATATTCAGAAAACTTAAAACGATTACTTGATTACTTATTTTAGTGCATGATTTTACTTATAATTATTGCCATGTGATGCAAACAATAGCCAGAACATTATTTTAAACAAATTAGCTGTAAATGATCACAGTGCCTTTTTATAGTCATCTGTCACTTCCTGCCAACTTAGACCGTTTTTACATTTACATAAGTAGCCAAGTAATCGTTCTAAGTGACGTGTTAATCGAAATTAATTTGATGTGAAAAGATTAATCATTTTCATCTTTCAAAATTATGCAAAGGGCAGTTTTTTTTGTTTTTTTTTATATATTTAGAGATTATTTATTTTTCTTTCTTTTTGCAGTAGGGACAAGAAATGATTTTCTTACATTATTTTTCCTTTTAATATTTTGATAGTATGATGATATGAATATTTGTATTGGTTGTGATTTGGAAAACAAAAACAAACCAGAAAACAAAAGCTGGCCGTTTTTTTTTTTTTGTTGTTTTTTTGTTTGTTTTGTTTTTTTTTTGCATAGGCTTGCTGTCGTAAATTACTCAACTGGCTAAAAGTAGCTCCTTATCAAGTTGACCAACAATTGGATGATGACTATGATTATGATGACAACAACAATGGGTTGAAAGTCATGGGTGTGGCTTATTCAACCAACAGGTAACTTTATTTTATTTATTTTTTTAATCATTTTCTTTTCAGTATCTTAAGAATTCAATAAATTTGAATTTTGTTGAAATTCATTGTAGAACAATTTCTCTTCACTGAAATTAAAAAAATTGAGCCTGAAACTTTTGAATCTGTTTCATATCATTTTAGAAATTTTAAATTATATGCACTTAAGTTCTTCTGTGCACAGGAAGGTAGGCGTAATACATACTGTTTTAAAAAAATAAAAATAATGGGACATCTACTCAAATATGTGCATCTCCTAAAAGTAGCGTTTAAAGTAACGAAAATGTTCTGCATGCCACACACTGGGTTTACTGTTAATATAATGACCTGTTGATTGTGATTAGAGGTTCATACTTTGTATTGATGTTATCCTTAATTGAAGTATCAACATCATGAAAACCACAAGGGGAATAAATAAACAAAATAGCTTTTTGAAGAAAGGAACAAGCAAAAAAAAAAAATTTACATTTCCAAGAAAGGAATAAATGGGTAACAAATAATTGGAAACAAACTCAATAAATGAGTGTCTTCTAAATTGAAGAATTTCAGTTCAGTAGTAGAGAATAGATATTTACCATGTTGTCTGAGACCAGTTGTAGATATAAAAAAAAAAACACACAGGTGATAGAAGCAGAAAAAAAGTTCCTTGTCAGCCTCTTACTGTTTCTGCCTCTTCCTGGTTATAAGTCACAGGTCAGTTATAAATAACGGAAAAACTACCTAAATTGAACTGAATGCTATGTTATGACTACATAAATATGTAAATAATGAATAACAGAACTGAAGTACATGTCTGAAAACATGTTACAGGGTACTTCAATGACTATATTACATTTTATGCTTATTTAAATACTGTTAAACAGTAGTATTCTGTTGGAATTTGGTTACCTTACATATATTACAATGTTGAACAGTTCCAACTGCTGTTATTTATCTATAGCTGACAGCATGAGTAGCAGGAAGTAATCCCTGAGTTAACTTATTGGGAGAGATGGTGCCATGCCTTTCTCAAGAAGATTCCTTTAGTGAACATATAAACTGCTTCATCTGGATTCAATTTGCCAATTCCATTTTCCATACTTATGAGCATTATGGTACCCCCTCCCTCTCTCACCTGTGTGTGTGTGTGTACAAATGTTTTAAGAATTGTTGATTGTATTTGTTTATAGGTTTCACTTAAGCTTTGAAAGTTTATCCTTCCACAATGATTCATGAATATTTAATGTTTATGGGTTTTTTTTTAATTCTTCAAGGGATACTCCTGCATTTGCTACAATCATTGATGGAAATGGTCAAGTGACAGATTTCCTTCGTTTACAGGACATGACAAAAAGACGAAATGCATGGCGACCAAAAGACAAAGAAGCCAAGGTCAGAAAAAAGAAAAAAAAAGATTAATTTTTCAAATGTCTTCCGATTTTCTAACTTGACACATCATCTTACTTTAATAAAAGTTCTTTTTAATGACCTTTTTGAAAGGGGTGAGAGGTTAAATTTTATTTGAAGAAAATGAATATGGCTTAAGCATTCTCTAAGTGATATAGTCCAATCTCTTTCATTGGATATTTGGGCCATTTGCATTGGAAGCAATAATAAACAAAAGATGACAGTTCATAAAATATTCTTGATTTATTTTTATATTTGTTGATTAACTGCCATCAAGAAGAAATTTCAGTTTTGGCAACAAGTTAATCAAAGTTTCTTTTTTAATAGAAATTAAACTTGTTACATTAACCTAAACATTTGATGTGTCGTATTTGAAGGCTGAGAAGATGCCTCCCATTCCGGCAATTTGTTTTTAAGGCTTTAAAAATATCCAGATCTTTTATGTGAAATTCAAATGTTAATAATTAACCAATAGTACTTTTAGTCCGTCATCTAACTCCATAACGTTGAATGGAAATAAGAACTGGAATATGTTGCTAATGTAATTATTTTTCCTTATTTCGTTGCAACGAAGAAATCCTTTTTTTTTTTTTTTTTTATATCCTCATTAATGTTTGCAATTTTTTACTATAGGAAAAGGACATAGCCAGACTTAAGGCTTTTATGGCCAAAAAGAAACCTCATGCTGTGGCTGTTACTGGAGAATCAAGGTAGCTTTTACATTTTATGGCTTCTTTCATTTTTTTTTTTTTTTCTTTCTTTCTTTTTCTAAATGTTTTAATTAAAATTGTAATTTTTTTTTTTTTTTTTTTTTTTTTTTAATTAATCTGTAAAAATATCAAGTGATTGTTGTGGAGTGATTTTGCAGTGGAGTCTTGTATTTGTACTAAATCGGTCCTAAAATAGGTTCGACGTACAAAACGTTAGGAACTTGATATAATAGGTATTATGCAGAGAAATCTTGTTGTGGTCGCTGATACTTTCGTATTCGACTAACTGTCGTCCGACATCATCTCACTGACCGACTGCTGTTTCTATTACTACACCTACTTATATTAGGTGGGAGAGTCTATTAACTATATAATAGGTGTGTTTCACCATAACAGTGATATAGATAAAAAATTGTGTTTACAAATGAACATATATTATTAGCAATGTTATAAGATTAGTTTAAAATGAATTGTAGAACTTATGTATTGTTTGAATGTTTGATTTTAATCCACTTTTATGTCTGTATATTTTGGTCTTTAACCTTTTATCATTCTGCATTATTAATATTACTTCCCTTTCCGTTGCATTCTTTCTCAATTGCAATATCCTTATTGTTAATTTTACTCAAAGTTGTTTTTTGTTACCATAGCAGTATATGAAAACATAACTATGAAATTCAAACAAATACAAATTCAGGGGTCAATCACTTTCAGTGACAGGATAAACCTTTTGTACAGCAAATGAAGTCATATACAGAGTGATAAAGGTTAAATCTTGTGATTTATCACCAATGCAGTTTGGGGACATTTAAGAAACAACTACTCTCTGTTTTATATTGATTACCTCTATGTTGAGATTAGCTAAATTTCTTTTAAGATCATTAGTTATGTAGGTAATATAATGAACTTAGTTTTTGTATTGTCATTGGTATGATTATTTACTCTCAATTATCATTGTTGTTGTTACAATATTTCAGTCATTGTGGCTTCAGGCCTTCATCAGGTACTTGTTAATCCAGGTAGCATTCAGGGAATTTTAAGCTGAACTCTTTATTTAATCTAAAGGGAAGATTATTCTTGTTTCACTCATCATGTCTAGGAATAACGGAACAATCTAACCCAGCCATAAAAAGTGTAAATCAAACAACTTTTTTTTCTTTATTGTACTATATGTTCTATTGCCTGAAATATTTAAAACTTCGTATAAAGGTTTGGTGCATCCTAAAAAATTTTATTTATCTTTTTTTTTAATTTTCAAAGTGAGGTATTGTAACATTTGTTTGACCCTAGAAAGGAAACCATTGAAAAAAAAAATCCATTCTAAATCCAATTGGATTTTAAGAAATGTATCAAATTTGTTCAAGTGAAGATTAATGTTTTCCTTTGTTTTACTTCAGAGAGAGTTTGATGATCATTGATGATATTAAAGCTATAATCATTGAACTGGAACAGGAAGACATTCCTCCTATCAATGTGGAATTGGTTGAACATGACTTGGCATTGGTTTATGAGAACAGCAATCGAGCCATGGTGAGTATTTATTTTTTTTATTTTTTTTCTTTTTTTTTTTTTTTTTTTTTTTTTTCTTCTCTTCCATATTTTTTTGGCCGTGGGGTCAACTTGAATGCTTTATTGGCACACAGAAGGATTAAGAAACACACACAAGAAATTCAATTGTCTGAAATAAGCTTGGAACAAAAATTTAACCTTTTCAAGGAGTTGATAGATTTTCATATATCATCCAAGGTGGTGCTGGAAAGTTCTCAGCTCAACCAAGAAACCCTTGTTCAGTTGAAGAAAAAAAAATTGAAATTTGGTTATTTAGTCAGATTTTCAGAAGTGGGTTATGCTGATAACTTTTCAGTACCATTTTTTGTGTGTGTATAATTGTATCAATACTTATTTAAACAAGTTTTATGAAAATCAACCAAAGTTTGTCTAATATATTTTATTTTTCCAGTTTGCATATAAATTATTGCACATTTGGATTGAATTTATTAAAAAAAAAAAAAAAAACTCTCTAAAGGACAGGAAGTTGTGGACAGCCATGGACACACACATCCTGAATGGACACAGCACATAAAAGAAGGCTTTTGATCATCCCTTTAGTCATTATTAGAAGCATTAATGTTATCATTTACAGTAGGGAAAAGGTTTTTGCCTTCATCCTTGTAGTTTTTAGAAATCTTAGAATTCTAATTTAGATTTAGATAGATCAAATGTAAATGAGATTAAAAAAAAAAAAAAACAGTTTGTAAGGAATATGCATTTTAAATTCTTTTTTTTTCTTCTTAGTCTATTAGGGTACACAAAAGTATACAGCATGTAGGGATTTAATAACATTATGCACATCAAAAAATGCCTTCCTCTGTGGTAAAAAGTTTCAAGTCATTTCTTTACAATGAGAGCTATAGATCTTGTATTTTCTATGAATATTTATCTTATGTTGCTAGTCAGGCTGTGATTTCTGGTGATATATTGATCAATATTTGTACATATTGCACTAAACTTTTTATAAGTAACAAGTTAACATACAAGAGTCTGGTGGTTTTTTGGCCAATATGAGAATTCAGTGTTTTTTGATTAATGTTGGAGATACAATCTCCCAAAGCACATATGAATTCATTAACAACATTGTTTATATATGATGATGATTTTTGAAATGTAAATATTTTATGATAAATGTTAAGTATTAACTTGAATCATTAAGGGAATTATATTGTTAATGGTTTTTCATCTTATTTAGGATACTTTTGGTTACAATAAAATTTTTTTTTTTTTTTTCCTTAACTAATTTTATTTGTTTGCCAGAAACATCATTTGGGAAACTATTGTTCATGTGTATTCACATCTGTTACTCAGTTTGTTATAAAATATTTGTAAAGAAAAAATTACTTTGACATGGTTTAGTATGTTCTTTATAACATCTATTTAATGTGTGTGTGTGTTAATTAATATGTGTTTGTGTGTACAGAATGAATTCCGTGATTATCCTCCTGTATTACGTCATGCTGTCTCTGTTGCCCGTCGTCTTCAAGATCCTCTGATTGAATTTGCTTCCTTGTGCAATCCAGATGAAGATATCCTTTGCCTCAAATACCATCCTTTACAAGTAAGCACATATTTTTTTTATTATCTTCCTTTCAAACAATAACAATATATTTAAAATGATTTTCAGAGTACTTTCATGAGAAACTTCTATGTCTTCGTTTTATAACTTGATCTTTTTTCTGTTTTCCTCTTCTAGGATTGTTTGCCAAAAGACATTTTGTTGAATGCTCTCCACCTTGAATTCATCAACCGTGTCAATGAAGTCGGGGTTGATGTTAACCAAGCCCTTGACTACAACCATCATGCCTCCTTGCTCCAGTTTGTTTGTGGCCTTGGACCCAGGAAAGGGTCCCATCTTACTAGGGTTTGTATTTTCTGTTTAGTCTTCATCCTCCTATCATCACAAATGATCAACTGTTACATCTGCAATACAGTCATTTATAAAGCTTAGCTTATGTCTATACATGACCAAGTAGATGGAATGGGAGGGGTAGCCAAAGATCTTTTTGCACCAGTCTTACAAAGAATGTACATGTGTAAGGTCAGCAGCCAGTTGAGATAAAATCAATAATAGCAAGAAAATTGGTTTCAATAAATCAATATATAAGAATGATTTTATCTATAATCACAATTCATGTAAATGATAGGAGTTAAAATATTAAGGTTTCCATATTTTTATTTATTTATTTATTTTATTTTATTTTTTTTGTACCATTATTTTAATTTATAAAATATAGAAAGCAAAGCTTTTTATTAATATTGACTTCTTGCCTCTATAGCTGATATAATTATCATAATGTAAAATTGATTTAATATTACTTCATTCTATTCAATTATTTTGTCTCCTTTACAATTTCTGTTTTAGATTCTCAAACAAAACAATAGCCGCTTAGAAAATCGCACTCAACTTGTAACTGTGTGTCATATGGGTCCCAAAGTTTTCATTAACTGTGCTGGCTTTATTAAAATTGATACCAGCTCTCTGGGAGACAGGTAAGTTGTTGTTATTCAATTTATGGTAAGAACCACATTACTTTCCAATTCATTTATCACAAAATGATCTCTGAACCCCATTTTCAATATTTCTGTGAGAATATTTTCAATTATTCTTTTAGGAATAATTCTTTACATCCGAGAGTCACTATTGTTTTTATTTCTTTTAATTTATCTATTTTCAAAAAAGCTTTGAAAGACTTTCTTAGAATCAAAAATAGCTCAGCAATGAAATTCTTTGAGAAACTTAAGAAAAAGAAAATTTTCTGCAATTTTTTTACTCTTTTACTGTTGAGGGATTTCAAATTGTAGTTTTTTTAATTTTTATTTATTGTTCTTGTTTTCATTTTTCTCTCAGTACTGAAGCTTATGTTGAGGTTCTTGATGGTTCTCGGGTCCACCCTGAAACTTATGAATGGGCCAGAAAAATGGCAGTGGATGCTCTTGAATATGATGACACTGCTGAAGATGCAAACCCTGCTGGTGCACTGGAAGAAATTTTGGAAAGCCCTGAAAGACTGAAAGACCTTGATCTTGATGCCTTTGCTGAAGAACTTGATCGGCAGGTAATTACATAAAAATGATGCATTACTATTTTCATTTAATAATCTCTTTATATATACTTGGTAATTAGACATTTTTGTCAACTAGGAATCCTGTAACTCTTGTAAAACAAATATTTCAATGGGTGACTGATTATAATCTTTATTTTTTAATCTGACAAAACACACACCAAAAAATTACAAAATAGCAATTTTTAATCATAGCACTATAGAAAATAGAAATAAAATAAAAACAAGTGTTTTCTCCATATATTAGACTATAGAACCATTAAATATAAACTTGGTATCATCCAAGAATACAAAGTTAAGTAGTACCAAATTTTGCAAATCATACCATTTTGAAATCGGGAAAAATTGACACCAAATTTCAAGAGGCTATAACTCCTGAACCAAGTGTCTAAGGAAATTAAAATTTTAGGTTTTCATGGGTGGATACAGCATGCTAAAATTTCATCAAAATCTGAGATGGTGCCTATGAGACCATTGGTTGAATTGGTATACCCATTTTTTTTTTATTAGTTAGTTTTATTGAGTCCTTTTTAATTTCAGGGCTATGGTAATAAACACATTACTTTGTATGATATCCGAGCTGAGTTGAACCATCGTTACAAAGATCTGAGAACACCTTTCAGGCCACCTAACAATGAAGAAAAATTCAATATGCTAACGAAAGAAACTCCGATTACATTTTATGTTGGTGAGTAGATGCAACTCTCTCTCTCTTTTTGTTCCCTTTAGATTTCAAAGTTAATCTCATGTTTGACATATGACTTTTTGTTAAATTATTAGCTACTTCCAACATTCTTTCTTAAATGCCATGAACCTTCAGAGGATGTAAGCAATATTTCTTTTCTTTATTAGCTGTGAATTATCATGCATTCTTGGGACAGATAAGAGTGGCTTCCTGTTGCCTATTCCATGTTTTGGAATTCAGTTTTCTTTCTCTTATGTTGGTTGCCACCCAAGTCTACTTGGCTATTTAACCCATAGCTGGATGAGGAAGGAAGAGATAGATTATTGCCTTTTCCAAAGGCATTTGTGCAAAACTGACCTTTGTTTTTTTGGTTTTTTTTTATCAATTCACCCCAAACAAGTGGATAATGCCACTAAGATGCTGTTATATTCCGTTCTAAGGGAATAAATACTTAACACCAGTTGGATAATAGAAAAAAGGTTTATTGTACACAATCAGTACAATATGAAATACAGTACAGTTATACACACAGGTCAATCTAGTAGTGAGTGCCACTAATTGGAAGGTCAGACATGCTTGCATCTTCTTTTTGTGTCCTCTCATTCATCTACAGTAGACAGTTGTCTTTATAGGTACTTATTACCTATAATGTAATCACTCATGGGGGTGACTGATTCCATTACATCAGATGTAAGGGGCTACTGGGACCGAAAGAGAATGAAAAAGATTTTAGAAGAAACTGGAAACCCATTCCTAAACAGGAGGCAAGGAATGAACCTCTCCTGTTCAAAAGACCGGGCAGGAGTATAGACTGAACGATGGGTGAACCTATCTATTCATATTTATAAATACACAAATACAATTAAGACGAAGTAGCCTTTTATATGCCCCCTGATATGACGATTGTAAATTGTGCTGTGTTGAAACTTATGCCTTTTCTTATTTTCTACCTTCATTATTGTGATTTACTTACAATTTCTTTTTTCCCCTCCTTCACAGGTAAACTGGTTTTGTGTGTTGTGACTGGCATTGCTCGTAAGCGACCACAGGGAGAACAACTTGATGAAGCAAACCCTGTGAGGAATGAAGAAACTGGATTATGGCAATGTCCATTTTGTCAGAAAAAAGATTTTCCTGAACTTAGTGAAGTAAATATTTTTTTTTTATTTGACCTTGAATCATTCAAGAAACAAAAATTCTGAGGATCTTGCTATTGTTCATTTTTTGTTGCAACTCAAAAAAAAAACAAAACAGTTTAACATAATCTTTACTTGTGACTATCTGATTTTGATCATTTTCGTAGAAACTGAATGCTATATATAATCTATTGATAAGAATATACTGAAATAAATGCGTAACTGATTCAATAGCATTATACCCCTTTTATGACCCATTGGCATTATTAAATTCAGTTTAAACATACACATTTTTTTGGTTAGCAAAATTTGGTAAACATTAAAAAGCAAGCCATGGCTATTCTATATTTTATTCTCCTAACAAAGTTCATATGATAAATATCAAACCTAAACGGACTTTTCATGTAATAATGATTGTATTCATTGTAAGATCATTTTTAAATCTTAGAATATAGTGATTATAAAAAAAAAATTCTGTTAAAACAGATTTGTAGCCAAACAGCCAGAAATAAATGTAAATATGTTATATTCTGTCATTTGCATCAATTTGGGGTAATTGTATTTCTGCTTGCTTTGATTTTCTGTTTGTAGTTTTTAATATGTAATTAAAATAAAAATTTGTTCGTCTATTGATCCAATACAGGTCATGTAGCCATTTTTTTGTTGGTCAGGCTTTGTGAATGGACAGAGATGACTAGGTAGTCAAATCTTTGTATGGAAGAGTGTTTATTGCAATGTGGATAGGTAACATTTTCTTTGGCAACCGGTGATCTGGCATGCAAACTACATGAACTTTTCAGTGCAGCTGTGATTGCATTGTGAGTGTGTGGATGCTGGGCAAGTTCATTATGAGAGAGTACCTTTGTGTTGTGAATCTTTTCTTGCCACTTAATGCCAAGAATTTTTCTTAGGTGGGTGAAATAGAAGTGGTTTAGCTTCCTTGAATGTCATGCATCATGGCCATATAGAGCAGGGAAGAGTGAATTATGACTCTGTACGCTTTTGATATTTATTTCTAAACTGAAGCCTCACCTTTTCCAGACATTTTGTCTTGCAAAATGCAGTGCTGACCTTGGCACATCTGGCATTCATTTCATCGTCAGCGATGGCAGTTTGAAAGAATCTGCATTCCAGCTTAGGTGAATTTATCCACTATATTAAGCTGCTGCCTATTGATGAAGATGTGAGGTTCAACATGTCTTTCTTGGAGCCAGCTGATGCATCACTTTGATTGTGAAGCTACAAAACCTGTCAACACAATACTGCATGTCAGTCTCTGAGGCAGCAATTGAGGGCATAGTCATTGACAAACCAAGAGTCGTTGATGTTATCTATCAAAACCTTATTTGTCTTGACGCTTCCTGACATTGAAGATTTGAGCCATCAATACAGTTATCAGATATGAATATTAATCTCTGTATTGTTGAAGGTGGTCATTGGCATATCAGAGAATATGGGGGACTGAATAGCATGGCAGCAAGAACAGCCTTTGTTCACTCCCTGTTGAAAAATGAGGGCATTATCTTTTCTTTTGCCTTTAACTTGGACCATTAGACCAATTAAGCTGTTCTTCAGCGATGTTCAATTTTAGGAACATCCATACTTTGCCATGAATCTTCAAATTTATTTATTAAAATTTTAAAAAAACTTTTTAAGGTTTGGAGCCATTTTGATGCTGGTAACTGCCCAGGATCTGCTGTTGGGGTCAAAGTTCGTTTGGATAATAGTGTTTCTGGTTTCATTCCAACAAAAATGATTAGTGATAAACAAGTGACAAACCCTGAAGACAGAGTAAAGGTAAGTAAACCATATTTTCATCTTCCCAAAATATTCTGTTAAGTAAAAATGACAAAAATCATGAGAATTACGAAATTGTAATTCTCAATTCCTTTTTTTGTCATTAACAATCATGCATTAATTAAAATCTGAACAAGTTTTAATTATTCTTGTATGTCTTCATAGCCATTTCCAGAAATTGTTAAATTTTCTTTGCTTATTATTCCAAGTTGACTTATTATTCATGTTTGCTTCTTTAGATTGGCCAAACACTACACTGCAGAATTACCAAAATTGATATTGATCGATTCCAAGTGGAACTTACATGTCGTTCTTCAGATCTTCAAGACAAAGATGGCAACTGGAAGTAAGTGTTGATTTTTGAAAATATGTTCATTTCATGTCTGCAACTTTAAATTCTTTAAAACATTAAAAAAAATTGATGTTTTTGTGGAAAAATATGATTTTTTTAGAATATGATAGAAACATAATCATGGTATTAACTTTTTTTATTTTCGTAGATGGTGAAAATTAAATATTTTCTAAAACCTTTCCCATTGATTAATCATGATTAGCAGCTTATAATCTAAAATGATGTATTCTGATTTTCTCTTTATTTTTTTTATCTAATGGTTTTGTTGATATTTCAGAATGATGTAGTCTTTGAAATTTGTGAAGCAATTCTCTTTACTTTTTTTTTCTCTTAAAATTTCATCCATACTGGCCGTGTGCCAGACTAAATTAAGTCCAATATTAGAAAAACAAAAAGAAAAAAAAAGTACCAAGTGAACTTCTAAAGTGACAGTGTACACATAAAGAAGGGTGAAATAATTACATGCCTAACCAAATAGCCAAATAACAAAAACATTTTTTTTAATACTTTCTTGATTGGGCCAGGAACTTTTCACTAGCCACTTGTAGTGTTCAGCTAAAACTTTAATAAAAGAAACAAAATTGAAAAAAAAATAGTTTGAAAATAATTTATAGCATAAATTCATGCTTAATGATCACCAAAGTAAACACTTCATTATTGATTAAAAATTGAAAATTCAATTTTCTTTCCTCTATGATCGTGTTTTTTTTTTTTCTCCAGACCACAGAGAGATCTCTATTTTGATTTTGATGCTGAAAAAAGTGACCTGACAAAGGAGGAAGACCGAAGAAAGGTTCAGGCCAGACAAAGTAAGAGTGTTGTTCATTATTATTTTTTGTTTTTTTGTATTAATAACTGTCATTGTGAAGGCTAATCGATGGTGGGATTTTTTCCCCTTCTAGTCAAGTATCTATGGCTAATGCTTCTTTGTCATCACAGGAGATTGGATAATGTCTTATCAGATTACAACTCAAAAATATTTTGTATAGTGACTTCTTGGAAATGAAAAAACTTACCCGTATGCTTGAGAGAGTCCAATCTCTGCTGAGCTTCTCCTTCTAGTGCCAGAAGGTGACGTAGTCTCTCTCTCTCTCTCTCTCTCTCGTGTATAGTCACTGATTTGTGTTTCTTGGAACTTTGGGATGTACACCTGAAGTTGTAGCAGTTTGTTGTTAATCACTGCTGTCTTGCATGTCTCTATTAAAAATATCACAAGGTAAAATTATTGATGTTCACTTGGAACTCAAACAAAAATCTCCTTCAATGACAAATGATTTCAAACATGCAAAGGATTAGAATTCTTCTAAAAGTAATCAGGAAGATGATTGATTCCAAATTTCTGACCAATTCAGGTAGATTGGGTTTGGTTATACACAAATTTTCACATTTTACCAAATTATTCTAATAGAATTATTTTATAACCATTATATTTGCAAATTTTTTTTATAACATTAAATTTTTCAAATCGCCAGTGTCGTCTTTTTATTGTTTCAGCTTACATCAAGCGAGTGATTGTCCATCCCTCATTTCATAACATCAGCTTTAAAGAATGTGAAAAGTTAATGGCTGGAATGGACCAAGGGGAAGTAATCATTCGACCAAGCAGCAAGGTAAAGGAGAATTTTTTTTTTTTTTTTTTTTAAATCGGTAACATTGAATCTGAATTGATTTTTAAGAAATAGTAGATAAAAGAAAAAAGCAAAAAAAAATATTCCTTTCAAATGATTCCTCCAAGCTTTATTAATATTAAATGTCTTTAGTACAAAGCAATCTTTTACAAAAAACAATATTTTATTGACATAGAGTAAAATTACCATTTTTCTTCTAAGAACAGAGAATTTCTACAGATACTGACAGATCTTGTCATGATTGTAGATATCCAAAAAGTGCTATGTTGTATTTTATAGCAAAACACCCTCAAGAAATACAAAGCCTACTTTTATGAAAATTTTAATTTACAATTTGCAACCTGAAGTGTCACTATTTTGGATTTTTTTTTTATTATTATTATTATTTTTGTGATTCAGAAATGTGAAATCTGAGGAAGATTTTTCTCAATTTTGATGGTTTTCAGAAAAATTGTAAATTAGGGAATCCTCATGCTCTGTCCAAATTCATGTTATAAAAGATTCTATTATATTAAAGATGTATCTGTTCTATAGTGTAAAGAATCATAATATCTAATCTCAAAGATATAAACAGATGTATTGTTCATCAAACATTAATAAAATTTGATGAAGCCATAAAAAAACACTAATTCTGTACTATAATGGATTGTATAAAGATAAAATGTCATTCACAAATAATACTTTGTTGCAAATTTTATGTTTATTGTTGTTTTAAATAGCTTATCTTGTACATTTTGCTTTAGGGTGCTGACCATTTGACTGTGACGTGGAAAACTGCTGAGGAAGTTTTGCAGCACATTGATGTGCGAGAAGAAGGCAAAGAGAATGCTTTCAGTTTGGGAAGATCCCTTTGGATTGGCAGTGAGGTTTGTGAAAATATTTCTTCTTAGACATTTCTCTCTTCTCTCTAACATTCAGTAGAGGTTGAAAACAAAATGAGACCACACACACACACACACTATTCCATGTGGTTATTTTGAGTATGTGCCTTTTGTTATTCAGGAGTTTATTTGAATGAAGATCATGTGATTATTTTTATTGCATAATTTCAGTCAGATTTTTGTTCTAATCATATTAAGATGTGTTGATTCTATATTGGAGATATATCACTGATCGGCTTTTGACTGGGGGTCACTTTAAATGAAGCAGGCTAAAAGGAAGAGTTGTGGATTGTCCTGATGCTTTTCTGTCACTGGCTGCAGAGGCTGGGACAATTTTGTTTTGTCTTAGACATGTTTTGGGGGTCAGATACTAAACCAATTTTGTGTCATATTTGCCATTATGAGGAATACAAATGAAATACAATCTATAGAAAAGTGTTTAGTGAATTGCTTTAAATGAAGAATTGCAGTCTCGAGAGTGTCAGAATTTCTAAGAAAAGTGTGACTTAGTTGGCTTGTGCCCAGCTCCATTCCACATAAGGTGAGGTTACCTGATACCAATTTGACTGCACACTTCTGTCAACATGTTACATGTACCAGTTACAGGACAGAGTGCAGGGAGAGATGTGTTCTTGGCTTTGCTATGTTTGTTTTTTACCAAATTGAAATAAGAAAGCTCAATTGCAATTTGAATTTGTTTCACTAATTCTGTTTTCCATTGTGTGTCACAAAATATTGTAAATGGATTCAAATATTTTTGAGGAGTGTAGGGACTCCAGTAGGCCACCATCTTCTCTTCCTCTTCTCAAATTTTAAAACATCCTGGATAAGACAAACTACATCCACGTTGTGGGTAAGACGATGAACTGCGTCCAACAGCAAGGCCTCTGATCAGGTTTTGAGGAACGTGGAACTGCCTCTTAATTGCTGGTGTTCCCAGATCCACCCTGACCTGAGGTGGTAGCAACTGTTAGGATCCCAAATATGGGCAAATAATTAACCCCCAAACTGGGGTTAAAACACTATGAAAGTGTAAAAATAGGTTTCAATACCAGCAATAGTTTTTTGAGGAAAAAAATATCAGCAATATTTTTTTTTTTTTTTTTTTTTTTTTTTTAAGGAAAAAAATCTTACCAGTAATAAAAATCTTGTTGGGATTAAATAACCCGTTGAGGTTGATATGCTGTAAAAGAAACCAGAGTAAACCAAATTTCAAAATAATTTGCAGATACTGAATTTTGCGATTATGAAATCAAAGTGCTGTGCATTCAAACTTTAAATGTTATACTGATTTGTAATTGCTATTAATTCATAAAATGTTTACTGCCATTGTTGAGTTGCTCTTTTTACAGGAATTTGAAGATTTGGATGAAATCATAGCTCGACACATTCAGCCAATGGCAGCCTTTGCCCGTGATATCATTCATTTCAAATACTACAAAGATGGCTGTGATGGTAAAAAAGACGTGATAGACAAAGGCCTTATTGAGGAAAAGAAAAAGGCACCTTCCAGGTAAATATAGACTTTCTTTATTTCTTGTTCAGTTTTTTGTTTTTTTCTCTTTTTATCCCTACCACCACCACCACCCAAACCATCTGTAAAATCTTTCGTGCTTATTACAACACTGATGACACAATGCAAATATTATCTTATCTAATGTAACACTTGTTTATCTACACATTCTTTGTTAGTATTAAGCAAAGAATTGATATTTATAATGTCAACCAAATTAATCTGGTGTTACTTTAGACAGCAATAAATACAATTATAAAATGAAGACTTGGATTTTCTTTATTTTTGTTGTATTGATAAAGTTCTCCATAAGAATGTATTTCATAAAAGCACATTTCAGATTCTGTTTCATTCTATGCAGCAACTGAGATAAAATATTTCAACTCTTACTTGAAATTTTTTCAAACACCTTTAGAATTTACCCCAACTGAATTTTGCTCACTTATAGTGAATCTCTCTCTCTCTATCTGTGTTTCATTACTGGAAATAATTTTACTTTCTTCCATTAATGATAGATAAAAATGAGTAAATTTATCATCAGAATTTGTATGTTTATCTTGATATTTCTTAAACTTTGTTTTTATTACACAAAATTCATGTATAGGAAAAGGAGGATGGTATTTGCTTTATTTACATTATTCGGACTATTGTCCTCATCTTTGTCGCCATATTTATTACAATGTTTCGGCCGTTGTACTCTCCGGCCTTCTTCAGGTGGTTGGAATGTCAAACTTAACCCTTTATTTCGCTCCTCAAGGACATGTGGCACAGTGGATAAAGGCGTTGGTTAAATCCAGTGACAGGACCCAAAGAGTGTGAGTTCAATACCCGGTTATGGCAGTGGAGAACTTTCAGAGGAAAATTAACAGGAGATAACTGATAACTGACATCCATTAAACATGGCATGTGGAACTAGGACAGTCTACCCCAGTAACCAAAATAAAGGGTTAAGTTCAACATTCCAACCACCTGAAGAAGGCTGGAGCATACAATGGCTGAAATGTAATAAATATGGCGACAAAGATAAGGACTATATTCCGAATAATGTAAATAATGTACATAATACCTTATCTCAGAATTATAGGCAGATACTGAAGGAATTTGCTTTATTTTAGCAAAAACATTATTCACAATCCTGGTTTTTACTTAACACTGATGTGAAATACCCAACTATCATGTCCACAAATCAAGCCCAAAAGAGACCTTATGAAAATTGAACCAACAAGACTGGCTTGTTAACCATTGCTAACTATTTTCCTATTTATATATTACCATGTTTATGTTTTCTTTGTCAGTGGAATTGATTTGTTTCTTGCAGAATTCCTTATTTGCTGACTGTTTCCTACCAATTCCCAGGCAAGTTTATGTTGTCCTACTTGCCCCGTAACAAACCACGGCACGAATATGTCACAGTTACTCCAGATGGTATTCGTTACAGATCACAGACTTTCCATTCACTCAACTCTCTGATTCGTTGGTTCAAAGAACATTTCAGAGATCCTATTCCAGGTAAATAATTTTCCTGTTAATTAAAATTTCCTTAGTACCTGAGGATGTTTTTAAAACTTAAGAAAAATTAGTTTGCTTTCTTCTTCCTTCTCTTTCTCCTCCCACTTTCTTGACAGGCTTCCTCAGGTTAGAGTGATAAATCCAACTTTCAGATGGTACAGTGAAAGACAAAAGGAATTTTCAGTCATTAGTTCTTATCTATCAGCTTGCCCCATACTGGGATCTCTTCGATTGACCAAACCACTCAAGAATTGAAGAAAGAAAAATCTATTTCCCTTCTCCTTAAAACGAAAATTTATCTTTTCTCTTGTTTTATGATCTACTAGATCACACTGTTCCTGCTCAGGGCTATTTTAAAAATAGTAATTAATTTTTTCCTGACCTCCTGCATCCAAGTGGATCTGAATTAATGTTTGGATATAAAATTTTCTCTGGACAAATTTTGCCAAAATTATCTTTTTTTTTATCTGGGATGTTGATTCACAGCATGTTTTTATTTTATTTGACATCTTAACAGATACCTTAATGAGCTCTTATCAGTGGGAGGTGGGCTGGCAGTCTTGGGTTTGTTTAACTTTACAGAATTTTGTCTAGTTAAATCTGGGTTAGATTCTCCGTGGAATTATCTCAATTTTTTTTCAATGCATTTTGTTTTTTTAATTTTGTTAACATTCCATCTTCCTGTAAATTTCAACAATTATCATCTAATTAGTAGACTCTCTTCTCTTCCTCCTTTGTTGTTTGATCGGCCTCAGGAGATCTCAGTGTCACAAAAGAATACATTTGCCAAAATATATTGATAAAAGCCAAATGGAATGATTATTTAAAAAAACTGATCTTAAGTTTTGTATTTTGATTAAAGAATATCTTAAAATGGAAACCATGATTGGCTAAAAGTCTTTTCTGCTTAAATTTTAGTTGCCATGTTCATTGCATGATGTTTTTAAAGATGTGAAATGTTTGCAAATTGTTTTGCTATTGACTAACATGTGTTTCTTGCAGGAACACCATCAAGCAGTTCGAGAACACCAGCTCCACCTTTCACAACTCCTGCTCTTACTATGCAAGGTAAAAAAAAAAAAAAATTGTTTTTCAGAATTTATGCAAATTAAAGTGAATTTTGTTTGGAACAAGACCAAATATTGGAGGCTTATTGGACAAAACATTTCTTGCCTGCATTGAATATTAATTTCAACAATCTTAACTTATACTTGGTACCTTGGCGGCATTTTGAAATACAGATATGTTCAGGCAAATGTTGCAGGTTTGATTTCAAGCAATCACAGTATGGTTACCAAATATTAGTCAGTTCAATGTCCCCAAAAGAAACAAAGAAAATGCATGAAGTAAAATTCAATAAAACCAAGTCATATAGGATTCACTTTGTAATGGGAGTGAACTATAGTAGAAAGATTTATTTTCCCATCTGTATTTCCCTTGTTATGGGCATTATTATATCCATGATATAATAACATCATAGTTCACGGATGGGATGGAATGGCTGAAAGGAAAAGAGATGACAAAACAACAAACATGGCTTGTTTTCAGAATGACTTTTATCACTATGACATACACAAAACATATACACACTCGTCCCATGTAGAGAATAATATATATACCTACACAACAAAGCAGCTTGTAATGAGAAACAAAATGGAAAAGTCTTACATATATATGGAGATACTCCTGTATCTGGAGAAGCCATTTTTAGAACTCTGGATTCATCTATATCCTGGGTGAGGACATATTCCATAAATGGGGAAACAGCAAGTCTTCAATTTTCCCAAATTGAGGACTGTGAATTGGAGTTTCAGCCTATATCTGGGAAAGATATATTTCCAAAGGGAAACTAAAACATGGGATTTCTGCTTCTGAGGGAGGCATGTTTAGCTGCTATAAAAAGAACTGAATTTGTCTGCCACTTTGGTTGATGTACAGAGTGACATCATTAAGAATGTCATGTGATCCACGTGACTCTTCGCTACTAAAGGGAGATAAGCGCCTTCTGTATACTTACAGCTTTAGTGTCCTGCTTTATGTGATATATTTTCTAACTTTAAAGATTTCATTGTTATAAGAAATCAGTTGATATGAAATCAGTTCCAAAGAGTAATCTTTCACTTTTGTTCATGGGGTTCAGAATCTCTTTGAATTAATTTTTCTCAACTTGCCTATGAATCCCTATGCAATAGAAATCATCAATGCAAATCATTGATGGCAAATTACTGTTTGTAAACTCAATGAATATATTGAGATTTGTATAGTTGTTTTAGTACAGACAGATTCCAATATAAATCAAATGCAACACAATGAGATGTTGCCTATTCTTTTCTCTTTCTACTTTGGTGGGAGAGCTAAAATGAACAGCTTACAAACTGTTCAACCCAAACTGCTGTATGGAAGTGTTGTCATTTACTAAGCTTAGATTAGCTTAAGACAGTAGTGGGCAGTGAGCATCACACAAAATCATTTCAAAGAAAATGTTCTTTTTGTGCATTATTTGTTTTTTTTTTTGTTTTTTTTTTTTTTTTTTTTTTTCGAATTAGTTTTATTTCTTCAATTTTACTTAATGTCCAATGAAAATAAATGACAATTCTCTTACAATTTATTTCATTGAATCTTCATGAAAAATTACAAGATTTGTAAAGACAACTAGATTACTTTCACAAATTGGGTCAGTGTATTCAGTTTACTATTTGACACATAAATTGTAGTTTTCATTGCTTCCAACATCAATTTCTCATTATTGGTTTTATTATTGATTATCAAAGATAAAAAAAAGAGTATTTCATTTATGTTCATTATTCAAATATTTTTTTTTTTTTATATCCACTATATGAATCTACTAAACAACACCTAGCCCTCTTAAAAAAAGGAAAAAAAATGATTTGCCCACCCCTGGTTGATCCAATATCTCAGCCTACTGAATTAATAGTTTTATAATATGCTCTACTGTTGCGTAAACTTGCAAATGTCTGACCATAAATTCTGTTTAATAGTTTGTAATCAAAACCAAGAACATTTCCTCAAATTACATTTTGAAGAAAAAGTTTTTAAAAAAAAAGGAAACTTACAAGATGTGAGCACCTGTCGTGTTATTGTAGAAACAAAGGATATTATGAACTATGAAAACTGACTAAATCTTTGATGACAGCATCATCTCACAAAAGGAAAACTCATCAGGAGATGTTACATTTGTAAAGTAAATGTTAAAATCAGTTGCTCTCATCCCTAAACACCAAAATCCATTTTAAGTAGGTAATATTTTTAAAAAACAGTTTGGTTAAATGAACTGTTTTTGGGGGTTTTTCTTTTCCCACTGGCAAAATACACATGTCTATATGTATTTTCATTTATAAAAATTTTCTTTTTTTAATCATTTCACTCCAAGCAAGGTGGGAATACCACTGGTATGCAGGGGTTACAGAGAATGAAGGTGAAAGAAGTGACTAGGTGTAGAGGGGACCGAGGAAAGGATAAAAGCTGAACAGGGTTCAAGAAGATGGCAATTGATATTGCATTTAAATTTTTGAAGATATCAAGGAAATTGAAGGGAGTTCCACAGGCGGGAAATGCGAGAAAAACTATTGGAGTAGAAGTGGGGGTTACATCTAACTAATTCAACAGTAAAAGGGTGGAACCTAAATGCCAATCTAGTAGCATTCTTAGACTAATGTAGTTTGGGCATGGGGCGGGAAGCTCATCAGAGTAGTTGCCATGAGAATATTTGTATAAAAAGAACGGGGAGAAGCCACATCACTTTGGTGAGAAAGTGACTGAAGTTGTGATGCCAAATCAGGGTCGATTACATTGCAGATACTTCTTTTGGATTTTGTCAAGAACCAAAAGATGAGTAGCAGGAGCACCAGACCAGATATGGCAACAGTATTCAATGCACAGACGAATGATAGATTTGTAAATGTGCAAGAAAGAATCTGACAAGAAAGATCTGGCACAATACAGTGACACAAATTTCCTTGCAATAGATGCAGCTGTTGATTTGATGTAGTCATTCTACTTCAAATTAGTTGAAAATGTGAAGACAAGAAGGTGCAGTGTGTTGCTTTCCATGAGTCTAGCATCAGTCATGCAAGTTTCTCTATGGTGGTTAAATAAGCAGTTTCGATTTGGAGGCATTAAAATTTACAAGCCATTTCCTGCCCCAGTTAACCACAGATTGGAGGTCCTTTTCAAGACCGGCAGCCAGGTTGACTTTGTTAGCTCTGACAGATTTCCTATTGAAACAGGAGTAAATGGTAGTGTCATCAGCATAAATATCTACTTGGGAACTGATGACATCAGGAAGGTCATTGATGATGATCAGAAACAGTCTATGATCCAGGATAGAACCTTGGGGACACCTGTGTTCATGTGAGAGCATCTGGAAGTGAGCCTGTTCAAAACTATCTTAATTTCACAATTTGTCTAGTAATACCATAGCCGTGGAACTTATGTAGAAGACCAGCATGCCAAACCCTGTCAAATGTCTTAGAGATATCTTGAGCTACAGCTCATATTTTTTTGTCAGAATAGGTTGAGAGATGTAAGATGCTTAACCATTTCAGCATTGATTAAAGCCTCGAATACTTTACCAAAAACTGGTAGGAGACTAATAGGTTGATAGTTAGAGGGGTCAGAAGTTTCTCCAGAGTTCTTAAAAACAGGAACTACAGATGAGGATGTTCAAGTTGGAAAGCAGTGAGGCAATAGTTGTAGAGTTTGGAGAGAACTGTAGCCCTTTTGTGAGCACATATTTTTAGGATAACTGCTGGGATCCCATCATGTCTGCTTGCCTTATGGGAGTCTAACTTAGAAACTATGATGGAGTTATGGGCCTATCACTCAGTAGAGCCTCAGTTCTAGGGGAAAATCAGGTGTGGGTACTCCAAAAGAGTTGATCATTGAGTTGGAAGAGAATTTCTACGCAAAGCGTTCAAGCTTATCTGCTGTAGATGTCAGGATTACAAATTGATTGAATAGAGTAGGAATTGAGGTTTTGCTGCTGTTCAGCACACTCTTGCAGAGCCATCAATAATCTCTAGACATTTCTTTGAATGACTACCACACAAAAAATTCATTTTTATAATGTGGAAATATCTACTCATATATATATATTTTAAAATAAAAAATCCACATTACGACCTAAAATATTTGCGATTTATCTTTTTAAAATATACACTTTTCTCTTGTTGGGACAGCTATAACCTTTTCCATATATATATATATATATATATATATATATATATATATATATATATATTGTGTGTATTTAGGCAGCATATTTTCATTTATACACGTTTCATTAAATAATATAGACAAGTGTTGTCTATTTATTTTATGTAAAATTTTTCGTATCTTCTGATAAGTTTGATAACATTATCATTAACCTAAAAAAGAAATTCACAATATTTATCCATTATTTTTAATAAAATCTAAGCTTTCGGGTTTACCCAAGCCATTATCAAAGATGTAATTACAAACATATCAAACAATATATGGACACGACAGTGATGATAGTCTGTCATTGTTTTGTTTACATAGTGGATCACTAAGCAACGATGAACACGCGCATATAAGACGCTAGAAGCGAAAATCGCACCGATCTCATGACGTCACATGACTACTACGAGTGAATTGTAGAATGAAATAAGGAAAGCCGTTGGTATAAACCAATGGCTTCTGTTACCAATTATAGAAATTATAGACATTTAAGAATATTTGTAGAGATTCCAGTTGATTTTGTTTAGGTTGGGTTTTAACTGTTTGATGTATAATGCTTCAAGTATTTTTAGTTTTTGTCTATTGTTTTCATGTCGAAGTATAGTTGTGTTTTTAGACAAGTATTTTATGGAATTGTGTATGCGGGCAGGCATGTTGTTTTAAATGCCTAAAAATGTTAGTTTTCATTTAAATGTAGTGACAAGCATCGTGAAAGCGAGTTTGTGCTGCGACCAACATAAATATTATTTAATTCGTTGGAGATACACTCTCCCAAAGGGCACTTGAATTTATAAACTATGTTGGTTTTTTTTTGCAAATCGCTAACCGGGGAGAAGAATCATTGCAGTATTAAGTTGGATATACTAGATTTAGTGTAGTATATGATTAATTTAATTTTTTTGCTAGATTCTGTAGTTGATATATTAGAATTTACTAAATTTTTTAGTATGTGTTCATCTTGTTTATAATTAGTATGCATTTGATTACGATATAGGAGATTAATATATTTGAGATCAGTAGAAGCAGTATTATGTACAATTTGCTTATTATTGAGATTTCTAAGAAAGCATCTTATTTGTTCATCAACTATATAGTTTGGAAAGCTATTATTAATAAGTGTCTGTTTTATATTCTTTAGTTCACTGTAAAAAATCTGTTTGGTAGATGAATTAGTTTTCTGCACGATGTATTAGATTCTTTATAATTGCTATTTTGTAGTAATATGGGCATTCGCTCTTGTAGTTAAGTGTACATGAATTTATGCTTGTAGGTTTTTTGTATGACGAAATAGTAAATTTGTTATTATTTGTGTTTATCAATATGTCAAGGAAGGGATTTTATTATTAGTATCGAGTTCATATGTGAATTTAAGGACAGAATTATTTTGGAACCGTTTTTTGAAGTTGAATTATTTCATCTGTATTTTTAACTAACATAAGAATATCATCAACGTATCTTAGGTAGATTGATGGTTTTTAAAATCTGTGAATAACTTATTTTCGAGGTTCTTATGTAGAAATTGCTAAATGTCGGCCCAATACTGAACCCATGGAGACACCATCACGTTGTATATATATATTTGTTATTATGATCGAAGAAAGGGACTTCAGTAGTACAAGTTAATAGTATTCTTAATATATTAGGATTAATTTTAAGTGGGGTAAAGATGAGTTACTGTATATATTTCTTATGATTATGTCAATAGTTTCACTAACAGGGACATTGGTAAATAAGTTTTCAACATCAAGTGAAGCCATGATTTCATTGTCAGGTTTTTCACTTTTTAGATTCTAATATATCAACTACAGAATCTAGCAAAAAATTAAATTAATCATATACTACACTAAATCTAGTATATCCAACTTAATACTTCGAATGATTCTTCTCCCCCGTTAGCGATTTGCAAAAACCAACATAGTTTATAAATTCAAGTGCCCTTTGGGAGAGTGTATTCCAACGAATTAAATAATATTTATGTTGGTCACACCACAAACTCGCTTTCACACACTACATTTTAATGAAAACTCTAACATTTTTAGGCATTTAAAACAACATGCCTGCCCGCACACAATTCCATAAAATACTTGTCGAAAAACACAACTATACTTCTGACATGAAAAACAATAGACAAAAACTAAAAATACTTGAAGCATTATACATCAAACAGTTAAAACCCAACCTAAACAAAATCAACTGGAATCTCTACAAATATTCTTAAATGTCTATAATTTCTATTTTTAACAGAAGCCATTGGTTTATACCAACGGCTTTCCTTATTTCATTCTACAACTTAGTCATGTGTGACGTCATGAGATGCGCGTCAATTTTCGCTTCTAATATGCGCGTGTTCATTTTTAGTGATCCACTATGTAAACAAAACAATGACAGACTATCATCACTGTCGTGTCCGTATATTGTTTGATATGTTTGTAATTACATCTTTGATAATGGCTTGGGTAAGCGTTAGATTTTATTAAAAATAATGGATAAATATTGTGAATTTCTTTTTTATTAATGATAATGTTATCAAACTTATCAGAAGATACTTAAAAATTTTACATAAAATAAATAGACAACACTTGTCTATATTATTTAATGGTATATATATATATATATATATATATATATATATATATATATATATATATATATAAATATATATATATAAATATATTTTCTTGAAAAAACATTTTTTTTTTTTTTTTTTTTTTTTTTAGTCTATTAACAAACTGACAAAAGGATCTTATTTTTTTTGTTTTTTCTGTCTTGATATGAAAGTGCTTTAATTTCTTTTGTTCTCTTTTCTTAGGTGTTGATGCTGCTACCATCCAAAGAGCAGCTGCTGGTCTCCCCAACAACATCTACAACACACTGGCTCAAGTTGCCAGTGGCACACCTCAACACATAGCAAACAGCTCTAATTTCGCTGGTGCATACAGTGGCAATAATTATTATCAGGTAAAAAAAAATACTTTCCTCCTCCTCCTCTCTCTCTCTCTTCCTCTCTTTTTTTTTCTTTTCTTTTTTTTTTCTTTTCTCTTTTCTTTTCTCTTTTCTTTTTTTCTTTTCTTTTCTTCTTTTCTTTTTCTTTTCTTTTCTTTTTTCTTTCTTTTTTCTTTTCTTTTCTTTTTTCTTTTCTTTTCTTTTCTTTTTTCTTTTCTTCTTTTCTTTTCTTTTTTTCTTTTCTTTTCTTTTCTTTTTTCTTTTCTTTTCTTTTTTTCTTTTCTTTTCTTTTCTTTTTTCTTTTCTTTTTTTCTTTTCTTTTTTCTTTTTTCTTTTCTTTTTTTCTTTTCTTTTTCTTTTTTCTTTTTTTTTTCTTTTCTTCTTTTTTTTCTTTTTTTCTTTTCTTTTTTCTTTTTTTTTTTCTTTTCTTTTTTCTTTTTTTTTTTTTTTTTTTTTTTTTTTTTTTTTTTTTTTTTCTTTTCTTTTTTTTTTTTTTTTTTTTTTTTTTTCTTTTTTTTTTTTTTCTTTTCTTTTTTTTTCTTTTCTTTTTTTTTTCTTTTCTTTTTTTTTTTTTTTTTTTTTTTTTTTTTTTTTTTTTTTTTCTTTTTTTTTTTTTTTTTTTTTTTTTTTTTTTTTTTTTTTTTTTTTTTTCTTTTTTTTTTTTTTTCTCCAAGCAAGGTGATAATGCCACTAAAACACAGGTAGTTACAAAGAGTGAAAGAAAAGGCTTTAATGAGGTGAGGCCAATTAAAGGAACAGGGTTCAGAAAGACAGACGATGGTGATTGATGCTGCATTTAAATTTTTGAGACTTGTAGTTGGTAGGGAAGCAAGAAGCCAGAAGAATGTTTCACGGGAGAGAAGTGTGAGAAAAGAAATTATTAGAATAGAAGTTGGGATTGCATTGAGCTAGTTCAACAGTAAAACAGTGAGACCTAGTTGCCAATCTAGTAGCACGCTTGAATTCGTTCAGATGAACCACTAAGGAAAAAAGATATATCAGAACAGTAGCCATGGAAATATTTGTAGAAGAAACAGAGCCATGCCCTCATGTCGGTGGGAAAGTGACTAAAGTGAGATGCCAGATCAGGTATAAAATTACATTACAAACTCTTTTTAGTGAATTTTGTCAAGAATCTCTAGATACATGGTAGGAACACCAGACCAAATATGGCAGGAATATTCAATGAACGGATAAATGGTAGATTTATAAATGTACAAGAAGGATTCCAATGAAAAGTGAACCATCTTATCTAGCAGAAGACTTAAAGAATGATTCAGCATAATTGATCCACTTCTTATCAGTGGAAAAACATGATTCCCAGAAGGTGCAAAGTGTTGCTCTCCTGGAGTTTAACATTGGCCATGTTGATGGCAGGCAGAAAAAAAGTTCTCTGTGGTGATTTAAATGAAAGCTGTTCTGTTTTGGAGGCATTACACAGCTATTTGAGGTTTCCTATAGCCCCACTGAACTTAAATAAAGTCAATTCAGGTTTCCTATGGTAAAAATTGTCTTTCCCAAGTGAAAATCATCACAAAAATGGCAAAAGTCATTTTGTCACAGCTTATTTTCTCTCAAAAAATGGATTTTCATAATTTTATAGGGGTAAAATATTGAAAAATGACCATTTTATCATCATCTAAACTAATATCAAGGAAACTTTTGATCTGAACCCCATAAATCTAGGTATTTTCTGAAAGCAAAGGATATATTCTTTCATTTAAAAGTAAAATTAGCTGGTGTAAATGACTCAAAAATTTTTTTAGTGGGTAAAATGTGAAAAAATAGTGAAAATTTTGCATTTTTTTCTTGTTCTAAACAAATATTTCCCCCATTAATAGGAAATTAACCTATTTTTTGAAAATCAGAAAGCCTAAATCATAATCAAACTATTTTAGGCATAAAATTGAGAGTTTTGAAGGAAATCAACATTCCTAGGTGAACAAAATGCGACAAAATCCATTGTTAATTTTCAATTATATGGCTGCCAAGAGTTAAAAAAAAAATTGACACCCAGCCACGGAAATCTTTAGTAAAAGGCAAGAGATTTATCTGCAATTCCTAACCACCAGAAACCAAACTTTTTTTTTTTTTTTTCCAAAAAATAGCGATAAGGAAAATTAAACCTGATTGACTTTGACATCTAGGTCAAAGGTCGGTCAGCCAGCCAGCCAGCCAGCCAGCCAACCAGCAGTAAACGGCAAATCTTAAAACAAGTTGTAATAAAGCCCACCACTCCCAGATAAAAGCAAAGAGTGAAAAAAAAAAGGGTTCACAATGACTAGGGCTTGTTATAACCTATGTTTGAACAATGGCTTGATGAGTTTTGTTTTTTTTAACACCCGTGACCGGTGATGACAACAACACTTAGCAGATGACATTGTTTTTTTTTTTTCGCCACATATCTTTCAGATTTCCCATCGCCGCCCATTTAGCCGTTCTTTTTATTCAATGAGGTTCATGCCAAATGAATGAGAAAGGAATGAATTTTGAAGGATGTTATTTTGAAGCGAAAATAAATATTTTTTCATTAAAAAAAGGGGATTTTTCACAGAAAATTGGGCATAATTTCTTAATGCTAACCGCCGAGTGACATTTTCCACAGCCAAATCAAAGATTAATTACCAGTGAATAATTCCATGTGCAAACAATAGCTGTCTGGATCCTATAAAGTCGCCCTAAAAGGTCCAGAAGTTTACTAATTGATCGAAAACCTGTAATTGTATTTTTCACGGTCAGTTTCCATTATTTCATCTTGATATTATCATTTTCGGACAGCCAAGTCATCAAGGATTCAGGAAAACACTTTGGCATAGGTTTTCTTTAAGAACTTGACATTCTATGAGTTGTTTAAAATGTTACTGACCAATGAGAATTTTTTGCCGAATATTTCATTTACGCACCATGTTGGATTTTCCTATATGACAAAAACAAGGGTTTTAAACAGCCGTGATTAAAATTTACAAGGCATTCCTTACCCTTGTTATCAGACAAGGACAAGATTCTCTGAACAATTGGCAAAAAATATAACAGTATATTTGCAGCACACGTCATCTTATGTTTTCTCTGATTTCATTATTGATAATTATAAGCCATCACAAATTTCTAGCCTACGTTATTAAGGCCAACTTTGTAGTTTCTCACTTGTCCATGTATAAAAATGTTTGAGGCAAAATAATTATATAACTTTTCTTTTTTTCCTCCTGTTAACTTGCTTAAATGAAACCTTCAGCAGCCTTTACTCCATGTCAAGTTTCTATACATTTTATTTATAAAAATATGATCTTCAAAAATTTAAATGCAATGTCAATTTTTATCATCTGTCTTTTTAATTCTTGTTTTTTTTATTGTTCTTTCACCTTAATAGAGGGTTTTTTTTTTTTTTTTTTTTTTTGAGGGGTGATGATTAAGAAAAAAAAATTATATATATATATAGTAACTCCTAATTGATACAATAATAGTTAATAAAAATGAACACGCTACCACCCCTGTCTAAATGAATGATTGGATTTCTCTCTATCTTTGGAAACAAAAAATTATGAATGTATGTGCTTTTAAAACTAAGTAAATTTAAAAATAAGTTATT
Source organism: Acanthosepion pharaonis (assembly GCA_903632075.3). NCBI lineage: Eukaryota > Metazoa > Mollusca > Cephalopoda > Sepiida > Sepiidae > Acanthosepion > Acanthosepion pharaonis. Next base: position 437,722 of record CAHIKZ030000884.1, on the reverse strand, counting down.
CCAAAATTCTTTTCAAGATGAAATAGAACTAATGCTTTTAATTTAATTATATGATTGAATTTAAAATTTTTAGCTTCGATTATTTAAACATGGTAATTCTTGTGTAGCGAAGGAACCATATTTTTAAATCAGTTAATTTATAATATTTATGCTCTGCAAATTTACATTGAGCACTGTTTTGGAAAAATAAAAATATCAATAAGAACACCGGATTCTTATCTTACTGTTCTTTCATTTTTTATATATATATATATATATATATATATATATATATATATATATATATGTGTGTGTGTGTTTTGTAATATATCTTCACTCAAATATGTTTCATTGAATAATATAGACACATTGTCTATTTCTTTTCATACTGACCCTTTCCAGTTCTCTAATTAGTTTCTTGATGTTAAGATGAAATTCATCAAGGAAGGCACCATACCCAAATACTTTTGATCTCTTCCAAGATCATCCTTAGGGGTAAATTACAAAAGCAAACATTGTAACTGAGTTTGTCATTGTAATTTACTCCTTAAGATGATCTTAGTGGATATTGAAGCTAACACCCAGTGGTGACAGTCTGTTTCATACTAAACACAGATTTTTCTTGACGTTTTCTGCTTAATAAATTTTAAAATAACTTAGAAATCATTTACACAAATGGGCTGGAAATAGCTTTATTCACAAAATTGCATCTTTTTTTTTTTTTTTTTTTTGCTGTATTGTGTTAACAATAAAAACTGTGCTCCAATGTGCTATTTTTGCTGTGTTACCCCAACAGAGCATTGTTACTTTTATTTATTTGAAAACATTTTGGGTTTTCTTTTTCAGCCAATGGCCACACCACTGATGACTCCAATGTTAACACCTTCCTACCCAGGCCAGACGCTGCAAGCAACACCTGCACATTCATTAGCCACACCTTCTTATCAGCCAACACCCAGGTCTACTATTTGGCCTGGTGCCACTCCCAGTCGCACTCCACAGAGAACACAGCCCCGCCCTACAACAAGCAATACAGATTGGGCCAAAGCAGCTGAAATGTGGGCAAAGAGGAAACAGAGTGGAGCATCCACCCCTAAACCAGGAACTCCTCGTCACAGTAGCAGCAGTAGTCCGGCAGTCCGATCGATGCCCAACTCTACTGAGGGTGCTGGTGATGCCACACCTCTTATAGATGAGCGTTGAACATATTCAGCTCCCTCTCCATCCTTGCTTTTTTTTCCCCTTCTCTCATCTTTTTTCCCCCCCTCCATTTTGACCCCATTTTCTGCACCAGAATGTGTGTACATGAAAATGAACAAAATTGTAAAATGACATGACCAGCCTATGGGCAAATGTGTTCTTGACCAGTAGTAGCCAGCTGGGCAGGCTGCTTCCTGGTATGACTTGTTGAAATCAAGGCCAAAATCCTTGGCTGCTTTTATTCCCACTTCTCTTCTGGTCACTTTGATTTCTTTAAAAGGATCTGCTCAGTTTCGGGTTTTTTTTTTCTCTATATGAGGACAAAAAAAATATACAAGCACAAAATAACTATATTTTTATCTGATGCCATATTCTAAAATGCTCAATTTAAAAAAAACAAAAAAACTTCCTAACTATTTTTGCTGTTTTATCAAATGTAAGTTTTGATAAAAAAAGAAAGAAAAAGGGAAACATCTGCAGTTCATGATAGGATGAAGAGCCAAAGAAAACAAAAACTTCCCCTCCCATTTCTTTTTCTGTCTCTCTCTTTAAGCACAGCATCCAAAAAATACACTATTCCTATCTGAGTAAAGGTAAAATTAACAGAAAGGAGGGATTCTTTATTTGCTCTTCTCTTCCTAATAGACTTTTATTTACTATTTCTTAAAATCTTTGAAAAATTTAGAAATATTAATGAAGGTTAATGAATAACAGAGCCAGAATTATAAAGCCAAATAAACAAAGCAATAAGATTCTTCTCCCCCTCCATACACCCCCACCTCTCTTGATACAAATAACAGGTCAAATATTATCAAACAAATAACCTGAAAGAACTCTTTAGCAAGGTCAATCCAGATAATTTTTAAATTCTTAAAAGAAACATACAAATGTGAAGAAAAATGTGGAAAAAAACAAAAAAAAATTGTACTTTTAACACAGTTTATAAATACAAAAAGTAAATACAATTTTTGACACGATTAATGTTAAAAAAAAAAACCTTAATTTCACTACGAAATAATAGACAAATATAAAATCGCAATAATAACTTTGGCATTAGATGTTTCACTTGGAGTTAATGTTATTAAACAAAACAAATAAATAACAGGTAAAAATAATTTTTATGTTTTTGCCTTCGATAAAAACATTAAGAAAACTCTGAGAAATTTCTCAATCATTTGTTTGGTGTTTCTTACAACACCTGCATTGCTTTTTTCCATTCCCCAAATACTCATGCAGGCAAACCTGCAGAAAGCTGAACTAGAAATAATTATGGCAACTTAATACTATTCACTGATTTTTATTACTCTAAAATGAATTTTAAACTAATCTTCATCTGGTTGCATAGAAAGAAAAAAGAAAACTTGTCCCTTTTGACATATTTAAAAAAAAATAATAATAAATCTAATTTGATAAGTTTTTATTTTTAAAGAACTTACATTTTAGGCAAAAGATTTTTTAACTCCTAGGAAAACTTTATGTAAAGCTGCATATTTCTGTTTGTAGTTTTCAGCCTTAAAGGAGCCAAAATAAAATTTAAAAAAAAAAAAAAAGAAAAAAAAAGGAGCCAGAATAAACATTTCTGGAATAAAGACCAATTTTTAGATTGATTTTGATTTTATATTGGTAGGTAAACATTCCAGAATTAGGTCTTATCCCCACTACCCAAAAAATTTTGTTATTTAAAAGACTTCTTTTTTTTTCCCCCAGTGAAATAAATGGAATCTGTTTTTATGAAACAGAAATGATTTAAAAAAATTTTTTTTTTTTTTAATAATATAAGGACACATTTTGTTTACATCTGCACTTCAATTCTGTCCTCCTAAATAAATCAGTGGCCAAACATTGGACAAGAAAACTAAATTTACTGGAGCCAGCCTCATGGTTGTGTTCCTATCAGTCTCAGCAGTGTATAAGTCCAGGTTTTTTTGTTTTGTTTTTTTTTAAAAAAAAAAAAAAAAGCAAGATTTTAAATGATTTTCAAGGTAGACAAGCAGACTGACTCTCCCTCCCATTTAGAAGATTGTCCGATGCCACTTTTCTTTCTTTGGCTTTTGACTAAGCTTAGTAAATATCAAGATGACTTTCAGACATTTTGATTCAAAAACTGCTCTTTTTGTATTAAATAGAATTTTTTTTTTTTTCTTTTTCTTTTTATTTAGCAAAATTTGCTTATTTTGTAAAAAGCAGCTCAGGATTTTCAACTGGCCCAGAATTTTTTTTTTTTTGTTGGTGGGGTGGGGGGTGCATGTGACATTTTGTAAACAGCTAAAGATAAAAGAATTTTTGTCAAAAACTTGGGAATAAATGTTATTTCACATATTTATATCTTTTTTGATTTGTTTTAATAACATTTCCATGTCATCAGAAATATGAAATTACTTTCAAAATTCAGCACACGTCTGATATATTTATTTATTTGGCATTTTGAAATTTGTGGGAATTTAGATCAAAAGTCTATGAGGTAAATACTTTATTTCCAAGGCATCAGAAAGCTTCATTCTACTATTTTGCAACTTGTAATGGCATTCAGTTAGATTTTTTTTTTCTGCCCATATAAGGAATATAAGTGAAAAAAAAAAAAAGCACAATCACAGTTGAAACTTGTTTTCTGTGTGTTTCTGATTAAAAAAAAAAAAAAAAGTTGCTAAGTGATTTTATTGAAATGAAAATGAAAAAACAAGTGAAAATAGAACAACAAAAAGAAGAAAAAATACCTATTTTTACTGATGCAAAAGCAGTGAGTTCGAACATGTTACCCTTCTCAAACCAAAACCCACACACACTCTCACTCTATTTCCTCCCTTCTTTCATTCTCTTCCTCTCTTTGTTTTGACTGCTGCACAACTGTAATGCCTGATTTTTTTTTTTTTTTTTTTAATTCCTCTCCCCCTCTACCCATAATGCATCACATTTCCTTTCCATAATAAATTTTCCCACCCCCTGTAATTCCCTGGTCCTCAATTTCTTCCTTCCGTTTTCTCCAGAATAAGACATCAGTGGAAGAGAAGGTAAGTTAATGTAATTTCTTTCTTTCTTTCTTTTTTTTTTTCTTCTCTTCATATCTTTCCTCACATCCCACTCTGCTTAACCAATATCAAAATGCTGTTGATTCTTACAACTCCTCAACAATTTCTTCATTCTATCAGTGGTCTTACATATCACCATTTAATTTGTTTACCAGATGAAATGCTTTGTATGAATGTTAACACCTGAAAATATAGACAATTATTTTGTTTAATATCTGTCTATATTTCTGAGAGGAGGTATTATGTATACTATTTACATTATTCAGACTATTGTTCTCATTTTGTCGCCATATTTATCAGGTTTCAGCTGTTGAACGCTCCTCAAGGACACATGGCACTGGATAAAGGTGTTGGTTAGGTCCATTGACAGGACCCAAAGAGTGTGAGTTCAATACCCGGCTAAGGCAGTGGAGAACTTTCAGAGGGAAATTAACAGGAGATAACTGATAACTGACATCCATTAAATATGGCACGTGGAACTAGAACAGTCTACCACAGTGAGCGAAATAAAGGGTTCAGTTTGACATTCCAACTACCTGAAGAAGGCCGGAGTGTACAATGGCCGAAACATTGCAATAAATATGGCAACAAAGATGAGGACAATAGTCCAATTAATGTAAATAATGTATTTTGTTTAAGGCAAAAAAATTAGATTACTTTATTCACAATGAAAACAAAGTAGTTGCAAGATCTGTCAATATGTGATGTCAGTTTGGTAAAATAATTCCTCCAGTTACACCTGGTGAAAACACAATCTTCTTGGTTCACACCTGTCTGCTCAGCCACTATAACCCACAGGAATCGCTTTTTTTTTCCATGCTAGCTTTGGTCACAACAGAAACCTCTTACTGCTTATAATAATTGCAAACAAGTCCTTAATGAGACATGGCTTCTTAATTTATATGCCTCCAAAACTACTCTTTCAATTACCTTAATGAACCTTTTTTGCTTTCCATATGGCTGATGCTAACCTCCAGGAGAGTGACTCCTCAAGTGACCATTTTTCAATGATATGAAGTGGAAAGATTATATTGAATCAATTGTTAGGTCTGCTGCTAGGAAAGTTAGTTCATGGTGTCATGCTAGACAATTTTTCTCGCCAGAATCTATCTTGCACCTTTAGAAATCTACCATTTGACGTGCATTGGATATTGTTGCTACATATGATCTGGTGTTTCTGATATGTATCTTGAGATTACTGACAAAATTCAAAGAAGAATCTGTAATGTAATCAGTGCTGACCTGTCATCTCGGCTTCAGTTACTTTCCCCACTTGCTGTAATGTAGCTTTGATTTTTTATAAATATTTTTATGGATTTATTCTCATGAGTCTTCTTTGGTATTGTGATTTTGTGAATTTAAGTTCAGTACTAGATTGGCAGATAGGTCTCATCATTTTATTGTTGAAATTGTTAAACATAACTCTCTCACGTTTCTCTGTGATGAAAGACATGACTTATCTCAGAATTTGAAATGAGCGTGAACGTGTCTTGCTTGCAAAGTAATGACAAAAAGAAATATAGCCACTATTGAAGACGCAATTTATGTGTGCTGGTCTCGTCCAAAACAAGACGATATTTGCACACATGCAATGGTTGAGTATATTTGCAAATACACCAAACTTGTTATGTGCACAGGTTTGTCTTCTCAGTTGTGATCACTTTCAACAAATAAAATGAAAACAAAACTTCACTGGGCTCAGCGACTCCTGATTCCTCACTGCCGATCCTTCTGTCACTGGCCACTGGGCTGCTCCAATTCCTCTGGTCACCTACCTACCTACTTCTCTCACAGCTGGACCCACTTTTCCTTGACTTCCTGCTTATATGGATAATCCTAGGGTCCTACCCTTTCTATCCACTTGTCTTCCATAAGATTTGGGACCACCCCATAGCCACATAGGTGGTCATATCTTCAAAGGACATATTTATGACTATCACGATGGACTGGAGATTCAATTCCTATGAAAATCCAATAGCTGAGTGGACTTAAATTCCTTCCTTTTTATCTCCTTATCTTCTAAAGATGTGTGAGAAATCAGACTTTTTCATTAGTCTTTCTAAAGCAACTAACCTAAGCCTAAAATGGATGTTGTCAGACTGAAATGCCTGTTACTATGAATGCAGTATGGTTACAATGTGTTATTAGATTAATTAAAAAAAAAGTATTCAAGCTGACAATAGATATAGCAGCCATTCTGTGCATAGGTGAAAACTATTTAATTTCTCTATTATGGTGTGACTCTCCCTGAGTTGGATTCATGTCTTTCTTAATAGCATTTACATCACAGTTCCTGCCAATATATTTGGATAAAAATAAGTCAACAAAAGTCAGATTTGAATCAAATATTTTGATTATCAACATCTTTTTTATTCAATTGAAATTTTAAATGAGTCAAAATAGTGTGGAAGACATGTAAATACAAAAAGAAGTGTGTGGTGGAAGTGTACAAACCGGAGGGAGGTTTGTAATAAACTGGGCTAGGGATTCCCCCACCACTAAATGCAAACAATAAACAAAAATAATTTACTTATTTCCATCAATGTGAAGTACAATGATTGATGAATATCAAAAACTGTCTTTGTTTAAAAGTTTGTTGTTTTTTTTGTGTTTTTACAACAATTAAAAATTTGTTCACTTAACAGACAGATTGGCAATGACAATAGATTCTTAAAATAATTGATTTGAAAAAAAACCCGAAAGACAAATTGTTTTAGAAAAGCAAATGAACAAGTTGGCAAGAAATAAAAACTAAAATCTTTTTAATATCATTCAAAAATTCCAAAAAGAAAGTAAAGTGGCAAAGTTGGAAGAATAACCAAAGACAGAGATTAAGAAAATGGTGGAGTGACTCTTCATTGCAATGAATGTTACAACAGTAAGTGGTTAATCACAGAATCCATGGTTTCTATAGAGCTTTTGGTCTCAGCCAGTTTTGGCATAGGGACAGTTTAATAGAGCACCCAATGAGAAAATACTCTTCCCTAACATCATTCTAGGTGTGTATGAAGCATGTAATTACACATGAGGGGGTGCTGAAAAGTCATTACCCCAACCCAATTCGCATTTCAACAGCCAAACGTTTTTTTACTTACACTATTAACATTGTTCAGACTTTGTCATATTCACATTTCAGCCATTGTATGCTCTCTTCAGGTGATGTACATTGAAATTTTCAACTGAACCCTTTATTACATCCATTGGAGTAGATTCGTTTAGTTCCACATGCCATGCCTTTTCTGGACATCTCAGTTTCAGTTATTTCCCTCTAGTAAATAAATAGTTCAATTAGAAATTCCGACAAGAAGGCTGGAGCGTACATTGCTGAAACGTGAATATGACAATGAAGATAAGGACAACAGTCCAAACAATGAAAATAGTTACAATAACTCATCTTAGAAATATAGAAAAATGTCAAAAAAAATATATATATTAAAAAAAAATTATTTATTTTTTTTTGTAAGGTTTAAAGAAACTTGAGAAATGATGTGACAAGTATGTTGAACAACTGGGGTGAGCAACCCTGTATGCTTCATGGTCACAGTAAAGTTTACAACATCCTGGTATACCTACCAATAGCACATGGCTACAGTAGTGAAACATCCTGTGAAAAATGAACTTTCTGTAAGAAAAACATGCAAACCTGGTTGGCAATTTATTGTGGCATCTATTAATGCAAGACCATTCCTCATTTGTTTTAGACTGACTGGAATTTTTATTCTTGAAAAGACTCTAACCCAATGAATGAAAAAGGTCAAATGAGTGTAGCCACCAAAACATCTGAATGAATCATGAAATGATTAAATCTCATCTCAGAATTTCAGAAAATTTAGATGAAAACTGATGTCAGCTGAACATAATTATAAAAAAAAAATTAATTTTCTTTTTTTTTTTTTTAATATTTCACTGTATGCTAAATTGGTAAACCAACATCAAATACAATGAGAGCAAAATGTCCGTAACTGCACCAAGTTTGAGTTGAATTCCGGACTACAAGAAACCAATCTACTAGAAGTTAGAATTACTTTTTGATTGAACTTTGTACATTTTGAACCTGACTCAAATCTGGCAAACTTGAGGTCAGACTGTTCACAGAATAGATTTTCTGAATCACATTTTTCTTAAATTTTTTACTTTGCCCATTCAAAAAAAAAAAAGAAAGTTTTATGGGATGCTAATACAACTTACACAATCATAAACCTATATTTTATTTTTTTTGTACAAAGTTAAATCTTACATTAATCAGGTGAAAAATATTTTATCTATCAAGATTTTCTCCATTTTTTTTTTTTTTTTTTTTTTTTTTTTTCTCTTTGAAAAACTAAAAATTTTGATAATAAAATTTACTTTTTTAAAAGTTGGGTATTTTTTTTCTCAGATGTCAATTTCATGCCAAAATCTTGTTTCTAGCTAAACCATTAAAACTGTGGAAGTCATGAATTCTGGATTAAGGAATACAAACAAGGATTTAATAAATACATAAAAATCATTGAATCAAAATTCTCTCTCTCTCTCTCAAAAAAAACCCCAAAAAACATGCAACTTAATCAGATTTGAAATCATCACGGCTTGATGTTTCAATTTGATTGGATGCTTGAATAACTGTATTTTCTTTATTGATTCAAATCATTTGACAGTTGATTAGATTTAATAAAACATCAAAATATATTTAAAAAAAAAAAAAGGTGGTCACAAAATTATTATTTATACATGAATAAAAAATGCTGAAAATAATACCATAAGTTATAAATTTATACCAATATAATAAAAATTAGAAATAGATACATTTGTATTTAAATTGACCCTGTCAAAATTGACATTGGATACAACTTATTTCTGCTGCTATTAACTGGGATGGTAAAAATAGTTATATAAGATAGTATTTTTTTCTTTTCTTTTTTTTTTTTTTGATGGTGGGTGTGTTTTGTTCAAAAACTCACACCCTCACTGTTTTTATTTCTGTTAACCATTTTGGCATGCCAGTAACAATAACTTGTTAGGATGAATGTCATTGGGACAGAATATAGGAAAAAATGAATTCCTGCCTTTCCCAAAGACATTAATGCCAAATGAATGTGAGCAACCTCAACAGGAATTTGAAGTTTGGTTCATCAATTCTGTTTTTGTGCTGATTGACCATTGTGCCACATCATACCATCACATTTGCATTTCATATATAACCAGGTAACAAGTAAACGATAATTTGGCCTGGAGTATTTAGAAAAAAAAAAATTCATCCATATTTATATATTCATCTTTTTAAACAATTTTAACAATATTTTGATTTATAATCATAATTTAAACATTTATAATCATGTTTATTTTATTCTAGGGGTCATCAGCATATTTAGATGTCACCCTAGCACCGGTAATCTGACCGTTAGGGTGGAAGATTCCAGGTAATTTGGGAAGATGCTTTTTAAGTGTGCTTTATATGGCATGGGATCTAACAATTTATTATAAGCTTGTTTCAGATGAAAATGGCTGCTTATGATCAGGAAAATAAAATATATTTTGAAATGTAAAACTTTCTTTGCTCCATTTCATTTTATGAACCTTTCTCAACTGGAAATATCCTCTTTTAGAAAAAAAATATTACAAAATATTTTAGAAAAATCATTGAAAATCAAAAATAATCTCTTTTGAATTTTCTTTTTTCTTGTCTCGATAAAAGTTCAAAATCTTTGGTCAGTTAGGATGTTGAGTAGAGAGGAAGGTTCTGAAACTTCATATTCAAACTTGTCTTCATCACAGAAATTCTGAAGACATGAAGTTTATACCTGTAAGCAAACTTGATTCCTCACAAGTCACTATAATGAAACTAATAACTTCAAATAGTATACCAGGAAATGTATAATCTTGTCAAAGAAAGGCAATAAGAGATTCAGTTCTTTGATAACAGTCTGGGATCAAAGAATATGAAGAGTACTTTTAACTGTCATATCCTAAATTATTTAGAAGTTATAGGTGCTGGCATGAATGAATTTACTATGGCAGCATCATATTCTTCCAGATAATGGAAAGAATCAAAAACCAAATGTATTTTTAGAATCATTTTGTATTCCAATCTATCATATTCATGCAGATAAATTGATTTGTACCTTTTACCAGATTTGATGCAAAATATTTTGAGGTTTTAATCCAAGATTTACTAATCGGAGGCTATCATCCTGGCTTTCAAAGTTTCTAAATTTAGAGGCCTTAGGCATTTTATAAAGTAGAAATATTTTCAGGATAAACTTATTGGAAGAGTCATGGCATCATATGGAGCAGATTTGAATTAAAAGATAAAACTTTACACTTAAATCATCCTCTTCACAATCAACCATTTCCTATGAAACAACTTATATTATTAATTAATGCACATTTATTAGTTATTAAATATACATAATCAACACAATGAATTGTGTATGTGTAATGAAAAAGATTGTAAGATTTTATTTTTTTGCATGTAATGATTAAATTATTTTTCAAAAAAATCAAAAGTTAAAACATATTTTAACATTTTCAGTCATGTAAATAATGAATTTGAATCATTTGGAGGGATTAAATATAATGGCAGAATATCACATGAGACAAAAAAAATGTTACTGATAAAATTGTAAAAGACAGTTGCACCAAAAACATGGTCATAAAAAATAAAACCTAAATAGACATTCCATTTTGCATACCAGGAATGGTTTTCTGAATCAATGGATCATTTTCTAAAAGATTAAAAAAAAAAAAAAAAAAAAAAAAAAGTTATGACCCTGTCCCTCATTCAAAAGCTAAACAAGAAATTGCTTGCAACAGTCACTGTAAATGGAATTCAATATTCATAGAAATAGATTTAATGTGGAATATACATTGATTGTGGGGGAAATTCATTTCTTAGGCTCAATTTTACAAATATTAAGTAAATTTACTATTTTCTGTATTTGTAAAGACAAAATTGCTACCACCACAAACTCTTAAAAATCCTATTTCCCCAGATACGTAAATTTTTCATCAAATCTGTTTCTTAATGGGGAGTTATACAAATGGTTTCTTACACATTTTCTGATAATGTTAGATTTTAATAGGAAAAAAAAAGTTTGATTTTCATTTTGTCTATAAAACAGTTTTGGGGGCATTTAATAATCTGCTTAATTACATAGATTCTTTTTTCTTTATTTGGTTTAAAAAAAAAAAAAAAAAAAATCACTGTAATTTTTATCTGACTGTCTTCTAAAATTTTACCAAAATATTGTGGGGTAAAAATGACATACAATGAAGAAATTTGTTTCCAAAAAAGAAAAGTTAAAAAAAGAGGTGCAATAATTGGAGTCAGGTTTATTTTCTGATGGATGTGCAACAGTATGACAAACTATATTTCTTTTCTAATTTAGAGAACAAAAATTGTATTTTTCCAATGACAAAGTTCTATTTTAATTTTGATATGTATCAGTATATATTTTTTTGTTTTGTTTTTTTTATGGTATAAATGTGATGAAAAATACAAGATCCACTTTTCAGAAATATAAAATGAAATATGGTCCAAGGGAATAAATACAATCACATTGTGTGAAGTTAGAACTCTTGAATTTGTCAACAATCATATTTATTATAGTCTATCAACATATGCATATACTTATATATATATATATATATATATGTATGTATTCCTTTATATATTAATCTTCATAAACAAATGGCACAGTCCTAATACCAATTTCTCAACCAAGTGTGAAAATAATATTTATATTGTTATTCAATTATAAATTAAATCACAATAAAATAAAAGTGGCAAAAACCCACATTCACACAAATTAAAAAAAAAAATCAGCAGTATATTTGCTTTTTTTTTTTTAAAAAAAACCTTTTAATGCACATTTAAAAAGATTTTTTTTTATATAGATTTAAAAATGATTTTTCCTGAGTATATATTTTTGGCAAAAAATCTGGGGAAAAGATCTATTTAAAAAATGCAGGGGAGAGATTTTTCTGATGTCAGCAACAATTACAAAAATTTCAAGTGAAAAATTGATTTTTAATTTAAAAATTACCCAAAAGGAAAAGTGCATGTAATTAAGTTAGCATCTTTACTCAAGAGACAAAAATGATTTTATTATTTCATGTCTTAGTTGAAAAAAATTGAAGAGAAAAGATTTTCATATTTTATGTCTTTATTTTTTCTCTCTTTTTTTTTTTTTTTTTTTAAAAAAGAGAAAAAATAAAGAAAAGAGATTTTAAAATGTCATGTCTTGTTTGAAAAAAAAAAAAAAAAGATGAAGAGAAAATAGACACCAAGAAACAGTTTTATGATTAAACTAATTTTTTTTTTTTTTTTTTTTTTTTTACGTCTGTCATCTTAGATATCCTATTTTTTTTATAGTTTTCAAACTACACCCTTTATGTTTTTCATATAACTTTTCAGCTGAGATATATTCCTTAGCCTTTACATATTGCATCAAGTGAATTTTGACCTTCCATCTTGTTTAAGAATTCTTTAAATGATCTTTGTCATAACTCAGTAGCCCCGTGACCTTAAATTTTGGTATTTTTGTTGAGGAAATAAACAAGAGAACAAAAAAAAAATTACTAAATATACACTAAAGACTAGCACTAGAGACACTCATGATGGAAGGCTGAAGAATATATCAGTCAAACAAAACTTTGTTAAAAGATGAAAATAATCAAGATGGAATAATGAAAATTTTCATTTCAGAAATTCTACCGTTTACAAAAAATTGTTTATTGCTAATTTAATTTTGGACATTTATACGAAAAAAAAAAATTTTAAAGAAAAAATATTTTTTTTTTTAAATTATTTTCCTCAAATAAAATACATTAAAGTTCTTGTATTTTATTTTTAAAATATTGAATCTTAAAAATGGTTTAGTAATCAACAATTGATTAGATAATAATAATCAATAAAACAAATGACATCACATTCTAATTTCAGGTTGATTTATCTTTTTAATAATTTATATAAGGAAATGAAATCGTTTATTAAATGAGTCAGTCTGGGATGAAAATTATTTTAAATGTCTCGATATTAATGAAATGATGAAAAAAGATTTTTTTTTTTTAAATATAAATATTTTTTATTTTTATTTTATTTATTTATTTTTTGAATCGCGACTGGTCCTAAAAATACAACATTCATCAGAAATTGCCCCCTGAGGGGATCGAACATCTACCTTGGATTTCGTTGCTCTGAGATTAAAATAAATAAAAGAAAAAAAATTAAAAGATATAGACTTTTTTAAAAAATAGGTTTAAAAAAAAAAAAGTGAAACATCAAATAAATCGCTAAGGATTGTATTTGATTAATAAATAAATGACGTAAATGATTTTCTTCGAAGATAAATTTTAAAAAATGTTAATTTCTTTAAGAAGTGAATTAATTTTCATTTTAGAATTTTAAAGAAAAATAATTCAATTAATTATTTAACTATTTTTAAAAATAGATAAGTGAAATAAAAATAAAATTATTTTTAACTTGTGTTTATTTATTAATCTTGAATTCAATTAAGAATATTAAAATTATTAAAAGATATAAATTATTAATTTATGTAAAAATGCAGCAAGTTCCCGAATGGCGATGTAAAAGCAAGTGGAGTGGAAAATGTTAAAAATAATACAAAAATGTAAATGAGGTATTTTATTCTTCCCAGCAATTATAAATAAAATTTTTAAATTAATGTCACCTGCCTTTTTTGCCATATTTTTTTTATAACGAATAAAAAGTAAAACGTTAGAATTTATAAACAACATCAAAAAAAGCGGCCATTCTCTCTTCATTTGTTTTATTTTTTAAGGATAATTTTTTTTTTTCAAAAATTAAATTTAAAATTCTATTGACTGAAAAAAAATTATTGCTATGATGAAGAAAATTCTCTTTTTATTTGAAAACAAAAAAAAAAAAAAACAATTTTATTTGTAAATATTTTTTAAAAAATTAGTTTTACAAATTATTATCCTTTCTTTCCACCTTCTTAAAGAGACAATGTCGAGAGATTTGGTGCGCAAGAAAAAACGTCGCATCATTAAATTTTCATTTTAAAGACTAAAAATAAAACTAAAAAAAAGCAGTTTTTGTCACTAGATTTTGAAATTAAATTTAAGATAAAATTCTGAAATAAATAAAATCAGTAATTGTCGGCATTTAAATTTAACAAAATACACATCAAAGGCAAAATTTAAAGTTTTTTTTAAAAATTCAAGTTTTTTCGCAAGAACAGAAAAGTGAAAAAAAAACATTCACAAATGATTAAAAGACTTTTTTTTTTTTTTTGCAAAAATTAAGTTAAATAAAATACCGTTGTTATATTTTAGAGATGTTGTAATATTTTTAATAATTAAATTAATTCTCCTTTTCTCATTTTCATAAAATGAAACTTTCTTCCTTAAAGAATAAAGATATTTTTATCATTTTTTTTTATTCTTCTTATCCTTTGATTTCTTTTTCGAATTTTTTTCTTTTCATTTTTTCACAAACGTCTAAATTATTCACATTTTCATTCCTTTGGCCTTTTTGTTGATGTTGTTTTTCTTTTTACTTTTCTTTTCTTGTCAATTCATTCAAATTCTTCATCTTTTTCCTCTTCCTCAAAGTCTTCTTCCTCTTCTTCTTCTGGTAATTCAACATCATTATTATTCGCCGCTGTTTCTTCTTCCTCCTCCTCCGTGGGGCCTTCATTGTCATCTTCCTCATTATCGTCCAGGGCAATTTGTTTGGCAGCTGGAACCTCAACTTCATCATCATCAGATCCTGCCAAAGGTTTCTGGCCTCTAAAAATGGCCATTTCTTGTTCATACCTGGCTTTGTCTTGAATTGCATTCGCCTCGTACATGGCTTTATCGGCAGTTGTTGCACTTCTCCAACGTCTTCCCAGTTCAGTCGCCACTTCAGACACCTTCAGATTCGGACTTACTTCAATAATTTTGGGTCTTTCAGATTTGCAAAAGAAGAAAAAAGCCGAAAGGGCCCTCTTCGGGGCATTCGGGTCCCTGGCTCTCTTCAATTTGCGCTTTTTCTCACCCGGGGGTGGAATATAACTGGCCATTTCGTTCTCATAACGAATCTTGTCTTGCTCCGACATTCGTTCAAATGGACGTTTTTCATTTGGAACCATGCTATTCCACTTGGCTGCACATGTCTTGGAAAATTCTTTAAAATCCAATTTGACGCCTGGATGCTGACGTTCATGTTCTTCTTTGCAAGTTTTCACGAAGAAAGCATACGAAGTGATCCTCCCACGAGGTTTGCTCTCAGCCCTCATCCTATACATGATTATTCTAATAATTTAGCGAATGACAGAACCGCTTCTTGGCTCAAGTCTTTTGTTTATTCATGAACATAGAAAAATAAACAAATAAATTAAAAAAATAAACCGAATTGTCGGTCGCAGTTACCGCCCTTTGTAACTCTTCTTTCTTGAAAAGTACATTTCTTCTTCCGCCTTCCCTTAAGCAAGAAGCATGGTCCCCATACGCTACTTAAGATCATTTTGAAGATTATTATAAGGGCGTAAGTATAATATCTTGCAGCTGAATTTGCATAAAAAATTAACTGTTACTTTGTTTTTAAATCTAATACCAATTGAACAAATTAATTCCATTTAACTTATCCATAAGGTGACGTGCGTGCCTCTTAAGCGAAATGAATAACCTTGCTCAACGAACGATGCCTTTAAAAAAGGTTAAAAAAAAAGTTTGTATGTTTTCTCTTTAATTTGCAATCACGATTTATTTTTTTTGTCACTGTGCAATGTACAAACTACACAGCAGTACCCAGTTACCACAATGCAAACATAGACAAAAACACTACATTGAAAACTAAATATCCCTGTTAAAAAAAAAAGATTCAGTTATGAATTCTTTGTATATTACTCTGATCGATACACCTGATAACGGCCTGAGGGTACAATGGCCGAAACATTGTAATAACAACAAAGATGGGGACAAATAATCCGAATGTAAATAAAACTGATAACGTTTCGGTTTATGTTGAAATTTGGCAGCGTTCATTTTAGGGTCCAGGGATAATTTTTTTTTTTTATTTTGAGTGGTAATGTTTTATGTGAAAATCTGTGTCTTAAGCGCTTTGTCCTAAAAAACGTTGTCCTAGGGGTAACCGCTCAAACAAAAGTCTCACCCGTCTTATGTTTTTTTTCTCCACTGCTGCGACAACCAGAATTAGAAATATCCTCCAAGGAGGGCAGCGAACAACTGATTATTTTCAGGCTAAAAACATCTGTTTAAAAAAAAAAGAAGAAAGAAACATAATGTTTAAAATGAATTTAAAAAAATGAAAAATCTTTCTTGAAGCTTTTATTTTAGTTTTATTTTAATTATTATTTTCAAGCTAGGTGAAATTTTCCCAATAAGCAAAATATTTTGGTATTTCAAAAACTAATTTAAATTTATATAGGAAGGAGTTTTGCTTTAGTATCTGTCTATATTTCTGAGATGCGGTATTATGTACACTATTTACATTATTCGGACTATTGTCCTAATCTTTGTCGCCATATTTATTACAATGTTTCAGCCGTTGTACACTCCAGCCTTCTTCAGGTAGTTGGAATGTCGAACCGAACCCTTTATTTCACTCACTGAGGTAGACTGTTCTAGTTCCATGTGCCATGTTTAATGGAAAGAGTGAGAGTTCAATACCTGGTTAAAGCAGTGGAGAACTTGCAGAGGGGAATTAACAGGAGATAACTGATAACTGACATCCATTAAATATGGCACGTGGAACTAGAACAGTCTACCGCAGTGAGTGAAATAAAGGGTTCAGTTCAACATTCCATTCCAACTACCTGAAGAAGGCCAGAGCATACAACGGCCAAAACGTTGTAATAAATATGGCGACAAAGATAAAGACAATAGTCCGAATAATGTAAAGAGTTTTGCTTTGTTTTTTTTGTTTTTTTTTTTTGTTTTTGCTAAAATAGCTGATTAGTGCTATTTTTTTAGTCGTCTTTCATCGCAATGTAATTCACTTTATTAAAAAATCTAAAAATAAAATATGCTTTTCTGAAACTTTATTTGAGGAATATTAGCTGATTTAAAATATAATTAATCTGATTTGAAACAAATATTATTTATTTTAAGTTTACTTTAAAATATCACAGAAATGCATTTTTTTAACCTGAATTGGAATGTTTTATTTTCCAAACACTGTTAGTACATTGTGACAAACTCTCTAGTTACATACAATAAAAAAATCCATACATTCAGTTAAAAAGTAAAAATAAAATCATTCTTGATAATGGCTGAAAGAATAGCCGAAAGAACTCAGACAATTTCTACACAATTTATGTCTAGGAAAGAAGAAAATTATAAGAACACAAGAAAAATTAAATAAAAACTTGTAAAAGAGGGATTGCTGCCCAAATATACAATTGTTAAATATATATTTATATAACCAACTATAAACATACACTAAACTAAAACATTACATTGCCATTTTTCTTTAACTCCATTCTTAAAGAATCTAACTTGTATCTATCTAATACAAAGAACACATTCTTAAAGAGGTCCGCCATAAATTATAACCTTGTGACTCCCTGCTGCACAGGCTGAATGCACAAAGGTGAAGATAAAACCCCACCTAGACAGACACATGCACACAATTATAAATACCCATTACCATCTGATGCCCACTTAGGCATACAAGAATCTTCACATACACATAGAATTATCCATGGTTTTAATACACATGACACATGTCTGACCATTGAGAACTAACCCAAACATAAGTGAAAATACCAGTGTTTTCTGTCTTTTTGTCTGTTTTCTCTCAATCTCTGATGAAGATTTAATAAAAGTGAAACATGTCAGATTGATATACATTTCCTATTTGTTCTTTTATTTTAACATCCTGTTGAATTCCAATCCATATTCAATCTGCATTTGATCCTTAACTTATATAAAATTTCTATATATATTATATATGCACAGTATTTATTGGAAATTGCTCAATATCAATGATAGACCTAACAATAAAGTGATAGTTTTAAACCCAGGGTTACAAACTCGTATCCATATGACTAATATATATTTATATTGTGATGTCAACAAACACTCATTGCCACTTTTGTAATGCTCATTGTAGTAAAGACTTTGTAATCGCTGATACAACTATAGTAACGCTGTTGAACAATACTGGTGTCAGACGCCTTCGAATATCACTTACACTAATAGTACTCGCGCAAAAAAGTAACCACCAAATAGTGATCTGAATAGTAATCACTTAGACGCCACACTAATTCCCATATATATACATTTCCTTTACCATCACATGATCTACTTATTCAAAATGGGATCGCCTGTGTTTGCTCTCTGGTGATCTGTGTTTAAACTCCAGTGTTGTCAGTAGGACTTTATTCCTATATATATATATATATATATAATATATATATATATATATCTCCAAATGAGCGAAAGAAGAGATGGAGTAAAATTCCACTGTTTGTAGCATTTACTTTAAAAAAAATGCTCAATACAAAGTAGAGCAAAATATTATTATTATATTTATTATAAGAAATTATAATAAAAACCTGTTGAAATCGCTACACAAAAGCTTTCATGTTTCAATACTTTGGTACTTCTTCAGGTGATGGTTGGTTTACTTACGATTGCCTGAAGAAGTACAATCATAGTATTGAAACATGAAAGCTTTTGTGTAACAATTTCAACATGTTTTTTTATAATCTTTTGTAATAAAAAATATATATATATATATATATATATATATATATATATAATGTGTGTGTGTGTGTGTGTGTATGATTTAAGTGTAGCTTGGATGTGGCACAAAGCCAATAATATGGATCATCCAGTGAGGATCAAACTCCCTCATAATTGATCTAGTAAGACAAGCTTGCACAATATCAAAGTGCCTATATATGAACAGGTGTGCTAAAATGTTTTCAGATCAACCCTCTTCCTAACATCTAAACAGACATGCAAACTTTTTTTAAAAAAATCTCTTCATGGTCATGCCAAGAACTTTCTATCGTTATATAGCAAATGAGAATTATGGTAGCAGATTTTTTTTTTTTCTCAAAAGAAATTTTTTCTGTTGCAGAATTTTCCCTCCTCTCCTCTAGACAAAAATGGCTGGTTCTTCCAGCAGCACTATTGACCAAAAATCATTAACACAACAGCAAACTGTGCGAAACCAATTACTTCCAGCTTTAACCCCTTCGGGTATGGATTCTTTCCAAAGCATTATCCTTGAAGTTTTGAGGCGGAAGGAGAACAAGGAAATTCCATTTGTACCAATTGGATTCCATCAGTTTGCTCCGACAAGGGAGGAACTACTCATCAAGCGGATGTTTGAAAGCTGTGCTTTTAAATCTGGAATGAGTTGTGTTTTAGGTAAGTAGCATCTATTAATCACCCAACTTGGAGAGCTGTAGGTCTAGTACTGCTGAAGATTTCAAAAATCAGAAAGTTAGGCGTATAAATAATTTATCGACTGAGATTAATATTTTGAATAATCAAGAAAACTACATGTGTATGTCCATATTATATAGACAGAAAAGTTAAGGGAATAGTTAAAAATTTAACCTTCAGCACTCTGCAGTATTCATTACTTACCTTTCCACTGCATTGTTTTTCATGGTCCCTCTACTGCACTATTTGATTTCAGTTATGGTCATTTTCTGTTGTCATAGCAGGATATGACAACACAACTGCAAAATTCAAACACACTATTATTCATTGATCTGAGTCACTTGCAGTGGCAGGATAAAATTTTTGCTTTGCAAGCAAAATCACCTCCAGTATGTTAAAGGTTAATATATATAAAAAAAAAACTTTTTTGACCCTAGAAATAAGTATATTGAAATCTTACTAAAGTCAAAAATCTAAGTGACTCTGCTGAAAAGTTTTCAGTACTACCCACTTCGAAAGATTTGACCAAATATCAGAATCTTAATCTCTTCTAAATAGCCATTTATTTATCAAGAAGATGGTGAAAAGTTCTCAGTCTGACTAAGCTGAGAACTTTTCAGACCCATTTTTTTCTTTCTATTAAGTTTCCAAGATGAAATTCACTTATCCCACATAACTTTCCATTTGTATTGAAATGCCTTAAGTTTTTATAAATGATTTTGAAGAATTCTTTTTCTTCCTGATTTGCTATAGTCAGAATCCTTAGCAATATATTTATTATCGTACATATGGCAACTGTATTCAATCAATATATGGCAGGTTCAAATACAACCTTACATATCCATGATTATTGCAGCTTTGTTTTTTTTTCTGGTTACAATTTTACTTTCACTACATTTGAAATGAAGAAAAACATTGACATATTTGCTGAACCCATTAATGCTAAAAATGAAACTAATTACAGAAGTTGTTTTTGTTGATATTTCAAGAAAATACTTTATACAATGTTGATTCCATGCAAAATTTAGTAGTGTATTTCCACTCTAAGAAAAAAAATTGTAATTTTCTTTTAATTCTTTCATGTTTGTTTTTTGTTAGAATTGAAGAAAGTCAAAGATAAAGAATTCTTGTATTTTATTGATGACTAATTATTACCAGTGAAAAAAGTGAACAGGTGTATTTGAATGAGAGTTTGTTCTTTTAATTTTTTTTTTTTTTTTTTTTACTTTGTTTTTTTTAATCCTTTGATCCCTGCATTCCTGAACAATTTTAACCCTTCTACCTTAGCTCTTGAGTTAAAATTAGCAAATAATTGGTATGTAATGTTTCATGGTAGATAAAAAATAGTTACAAGTGTTTACCCACCATTCAACTGGCAGCTGATCATTGAGTTATTCTTCTCTAATACTGTTCAACTGGTGGCTGGGCATTACATCATTTTTCTCTACCACCATTCAACCGGTGGCTGGGCATTACGTCATTTTTCTCTACCACCAGTAAAGTAGTGGTCAAGGCTCAAAGGGTTAAGAAAATATAACCATAAATTTTCTTTTGCAATCTGAAAAGATCAGTCCACTTTTCCAAGTGACCAACCAGGATGTCTTGTCTCTTTGCATATGATGTGGATTGGTGATGTTAGTAGCAAGCTTGTTAAGCAGATTACTGTGTGTGTGTCAAAAACTCTTAACTGCCTACCAATCCATGTATTATCTTTATTGCCCAATCAATGATGAGATTGATATGGAAGGATGTACTAACCTCTCCATCGTATCTCGGTTTGTTAAATTATTAATTCAAATGTCATAAGGTTGGAAGCAAGGATGAATTGGTGCCTACTGTCTCAGGGCTGTGAAGTCAGAACACAAAACCTTCGACAACTCTATTTTTGGCACCTCCAGCTCATGTAATTAAGTGCTTACGGCCTACAAATCTCATAAAGCCTATGTATACGCTGCTAACAAATCATTATAATTGGTTTATATCAAAGAATAAAAATATTGTGGCTTTTATATTATAACTATTCATTCTTCACTATTTTCTAACAGAATTAGTGACAAAATCTTTGAAAGGATATAGAAATAGAAGAAATAAAAATAAAAATGCTATAATGTAACACTTTTTACACACACACACACACACACACACACATATATATATATATATATATATATATATATATATATATATATATATATATATTTGCATAAGAAATAAGTAAAGAACAAAAATAAAACTACTTTATAACAAAAGTTGAAATATAATCTTTTACAAGATGTAAAAGACATAACAAAAAAAAAAATTCTATAATGTAGGATTTTATTACATATATAATTTTGAAAATACAAAATAACTACAAAAAAATAAAATGACTTTAAAAAAGAATTTGAGATGAATTTCTTTAAAGGAAATAGTCAATATACAGTAGAAGAAATAACAATAAAAATTCTATAATATGAAACTTTTTACATAAAGTGTAAATTCAACTGGAATCGGGGTCTGTATAGTTTTACCGACACAGACTCCAGTGACCTGACGCCAACTCCACAGCCCTGCCTACCTGCCAATATTCACAAGGGCAAGGTGGACAATTTGCATAGGTACATGAATACAACTGGTTTGGCAATGGCTGAATATTTATTAATAAAAAAAAAAAACATCTATGTGCTCAGTCTTATACCCAAGACATGTTCTCATTATAATTTGGAGGTATTGGAATTTGTTTATATTAAATCCTACCAGCCATCTTGTATCTGTACGCAGAAGGTTTGTTAGGCTTAAATGTAATTAGCCTTTAATTGTTATATATTAGGTAACATTTTATTTTTGGGGGATCATTTTAGTTGCCGTACACATTTCTTGTCTTTGACTAAGCTCTAATGAGAGATGGCTGAGTAAGTGATTAAACTGCTTTTTGTTTGTTGTATTTTGTATTTCAGTATTACCACTTTATAGAGTCAATGTCATTTGTTTTCTTACTTTTTTTTTTCTTGAGCCGAGAACTTTTTAACACCACCTCATAGAAATAATTGTTTAATTTTTATAAATTTTTAAACATTCTGTTGTGATGTTAATACAATGCTACTTTACTTCAGTGATGGCAGGTACACCTTGTGTTACCATGACAGCAGATTTCCTTATGACATTCTCAGTGGTGAGAACATGTTGCAAACCTGATGTCCAATAAGTCTCTCGTTATAGGTAGTGAAACAAACAGTCACATTTTTCATTATTTTTATATGGACACAGTACTCATAAAAAATGACCAGATTATTTACATATAAATCAGCACTTTGGTCTTGAGCGTTGCTTCCTGGCCTTCTGGTTGGAATCAAATCTATTCTTCAACGTGGGACATCACTACCATATTTCTTTCACGTATTTCACAACCTGTTATTCCAACCTTTATGGCAGCACCTCCCTTAAGGGTGCTAATATATATATATATATATATATATATATATATATATATATATATATAAAGTGATGGGACATTTAATCGGGATTGGAAATATTGGAACTTTTTGGGGTATTGGAATCAGAATTTTTAACCTAATTTCTTATTACCAAAATGATTCTTGACATTTTTTTTTTTATTTTAAAACTTAAGTTTCCATTCCTAGTACAAATGATAAAAAGATATAAATATTTATAGACTTTAAACTATCAATTAGTAAAACTAAAATCTATTGATCATAACAATACATAAGTATGATATAATTTTATTTTAGTTGTGTTAAAAAAAAAAAATGTGCAAGTTTCTACTCGGTTCTCAAACTTTCCATAAAGTTCATTAGTTTAAAGTCTTTTTCAGTTCAGTTTTTAATTTCTTTTTAAACATTGTCAATTCACCCATTTAATATTATAAATTATTAGTTTAATAATTATAATCAAAATAATGTAATATAAGCACAAAATGAATTCATGTTGATCTGCTGGACTCTCTTTTAAGACAATTTTTATTATCTTTTAATTTATAAAAAAGAAAAAGCGTTGTCTGCATTTAAAAACCTAGAAAAAATGTAGAAACCTATTATATAAAATTTTATTTTAAAATTCAAATTTTCAATTATTCTTTAGTAGAAATTAAAAATAAAAATTCCACATAATTATAATGTGTAGAAAATGATTTATTGATTAAATCTGAGATAGTGATTTATTTTTGTTTATGTAGCACATGATATAAACAAAATATAAATCTTTTCAATAACCGACACTTAAAAAAGTAAACATTCTTTTTATGAAACTTAAATTTGTTTCTATGAAAATTCATGTATTTCTTAAAATATTACAGCTTTTGAAATGAGTATCACAGAGACAGTACAGCAATTTAATAATTCTCATAGTAAAATTCATGTTCTCATAAGAGATAATGCAGCTAATATGGCAGCAGCAGCTGTACAAGCCCAATATGAGTTATTACCTTGTTTTCTACACACCTGACAGTTGACCATTAATGATGCCATCTTTGCACAAAGGTATGTGAAGGATATGCTTTCTATTTGTAAACAAATAGTTGGCCACTTCAATCACTAACCTGTAGCTTTTGCAAAGTACCAGGAATAATAGAAAAAAATTTTATTTACCAGATCATAAATTCATTCAGGATGATGGAACAAGATGGAACAGTCAGTATTATATGATGTCCAGAGTATTTAAACCAAAAAATGCTGTTATCTCATATTGCAGTGATCATGCAAAACCACGTTGTTTAGAATTCAACCAAGGGAAGATGTTAGAGAAATTAATGAAAAAACTAAACAATTCATTGATTGTACAAACTTATTAAGTAATAAAGAAGTAACCGTCTCTTATATTATGCTACACATTAAAGTAATTTATCATGTTTTTAAAAGGGGAGAAGAAAAAGGACAGTTTTATGGGTTAGGTTCAACGCTAAATGGAAGACAAAAACTTTATTCTAGCAACATATCTTGATCTCAGGTTCAAGATTGGTTTCCTTGAAAATAACTACAGTGGCCTGCCTAATGACAAGGCCATTGCAGAATGGTTCACTCACAATATCTATTCTATAACTGAAGGAAAGAAAGACACCTCACCCAAATTATCACAAAGTATAGAGAATAATTTGTTTGTCATGTCTGAAGAGAAAAGTGATAATGATAGTGACTTTAATTTCAGTTTTACAGAATGACTTACTGAATTAAAGAAAAAAGTGACAAAGGAAAAGGAGAGCTAATGTATACAAGAATACAGGATAATGCAGTCAGTGAAACAAGCAAAGAAATATATTTACTAAAACTTGAAATGGCAAAATATATTGCATTAAAAAATATAAAAAGTGATGAGAATGTTTTTCATTGGTAGAATTCAAATAAAAATGAATTTCCCCATCATGGTGATTTTAACCAAGAAATATCTATCAGCACCTTCCTCTTCTGTTGAACGTGAATGGTTATTTAGTATTGGAGGTAACATTTACTTACCAAAAAGAAATAGACTGAAAGGCTAAACAGGAGAGATGATAATGGTCTTACATTATAATTTCAGAATTTTAGGATTAAATATGAGTATATAGGAATTTAAGTGATTTATTTAAAGAAATTGTTGCCTTTATTGTTTAAACTCCTACCCAATTTTTTAAATAAAAAGGATATCTAACTTTATTTCATAAGCTTTCATTTTTCTACTAAATGTTTTATTAATAAATGTACTTTGTTCATTAAGTTTCCCAAACCAACTGTAGGGCCTGAAAATAATGAATTTTAATCATTGTAGGTATCAGAATCGGGAATCATAAATTTAAAACAGTATTGGGGATTGTATCGAATTGGTAAAAATATTGACGTCATCCCATCACTTTATATATATATATATATATATATATATATATATATATATATAATAATATTAATCGCTTACTTTTCACCAGACTTTGAATTATGGTACTCTGTGTCCTCCACCTGTTTTGACTGACCGTTCAACCACCTGATGAATATTCATGTACATTCTCAAATTTAAAAGCCTTGATAAACCAATGACATCCTTACTTTTGTATATAAACATGTTCAACAAAATAAACCCTTACATTTACCTTGATAAAGTCCCTCATAGGACAAACACATCAGTTAAGAATGGTTTGTCCTCTTTCTTTTTATATATATATATATATATATATATATATATATATATATATATATATAATCATGTTTTAGTTCTTTCTCTTCTCCAATAATCATCTGGTGCATTTCTCTCTAGACAATCTGACACTTTCACATCATGTTGTTGTTCTGTGTGAGTCTTGAGTGGCGGTTTCAGTTCAACTCTCTGCTTTCGGGCGGGAGAAACCCGAAGGAGGCTACGCCGAAGGGCGGAGTCTCCTTTGGGGAGGTAAAACCGGCCCTGAACCCGTTTATACAGGTTCAAATGGGCTATTTTTTGGCCGACCCTAATGGCTTGGAAATGCCCACGTTAAAAAGGCCTTGTGCCACATGACACCCTCGTGTCGACTAAATATAAGACTGCATATTGTTGTGCAGTGATGTCAATCATCACTGATATAAAACTCACAGATCTTTCCTATAAATACTCAAAAATGTCTCCTCAGGTTTTCTTTTCCTTTTTCTCTTTGTAGGCTTTGCACTTGGAGGTGCATTTGGTTTGTTTACAGCTGGAATTGATCCAATGTCAACAATGACAACAGAAACTCCTACAACAAAAATGGTTTTAAAAGAAATGAAAGTGCGGACTCTTTCCTATGGGAAAAACTTTGCCTTAGTTGGTGCTATGTTTGCTGGAACTGAATGCACATTAGAAAGTGTAAGTACTTTTTTTTTTTTTTTTTTTTTTTTTTTCTTAAGAATTGAAATCAACTTGAATATTGTGGTCTTTCATTTTACTGCATTTGATGGCATATGATCCTCCACCCTTTCTCCGAGAATGGCTACAAAATACCTCCTCAGTTTTGTATGCAATGTTTACTCGAACACTGGGGCCTACCAGTACAACATGTATAAGAACAGTAGTTCAATATATTTATATGATAGGTGTTTTCATGTTTTAATTTTTTAAAACCTGAAAAAGAAAAGTAGATAATTCCTTCAACAAATGGTAACTGTTTTTAGCAACATGAAATTTTTAAAATCTTTTTATATTCCCAGATAACATTCAGAAGTGTACACCTATGATAGTAACAAGGGAAATCAACACTGTAGCCAAAGAATTGAATGTTAAAGTGTTTGATAAATTCAAACTTGAAAGAGGAGCAGTGACTCCTAAAATATGTACAATGTTTGCAGACTGTTCAAAAGTAGTTTAGGAGATTTTCAATCAGAAATGAGTCAAAAGCTGATTAATGAAATTTAATGATGACAAAATGAGGATTTGTTAAATCTGTTGAGTTTTAGTCATGTCATATACTTGAATTCAGGTTCAATCTGAAGCTATGAAATTTCTGCATCTGCAACACTTGAGAAAAAAATGCACCTTAAAGATGTGGCTTCTCTATCAACTTGTTGAAAAATGAAATGTATTAAAAACACAAGCTTCTTTTTTAGTTATGAGTGGGTGATGAATTTCTTGGCCTGAGTCACTTCCTAAACTCAAACTAAATTATTAAACATTACCTTTTTTTAATCCTTCTTGGTCAGGTTGAGAAGTTTTTGACATACTCTTGTATTTTGTCTTTTGACATTTTTTTTTTTTATTTTTTAATGATTGATTTTCTCTGCCTTATTTATTTAGAAACATTTTTTTTAATTTATTTATGGTTATTTTTATATTTTGATTTTTCAAATTTCTCTTCTATATTTTTGATTTTATTTTTCTATTCTTACCACTTTTTTTTTTCTTTTCTAGTTTCCTATTCATATTTTTTAAATTTAATTTTTTATTGACTTTACTGCTTGTGTTTTTGATAACATCTTGATGCTATTTTACAGCAATTTTTTTAATCAGCATTTAAAAGCCTTAATAATACAACCTATCAAAATGCTAATTTTCTTTTTGAACTTTACATAATTTTATACATGTGATTAAAAAAAAAAAAAATAGTACTTGCACTGTCAACAGTGCTTCTATCAGCTGATGACTCTGGAGTCAAGCATGATTTGGGGTTTATAGCATTACTACTAACCCAATGACTAAAGCCTCAAAACAAACCGTTCCTAATCATACCACCAGGCTTTTACTTTTCCACCATCATAGCCTAGCTTACCTGTGCCTTTTCTATAAATAATTTCATGGTAATTGTTCTGGTGAGCTTTCTCTTTGGTACCTTGACTTTATGAATTTAAGCTTAGAACTAGATTGGCAGTTAGGTCTCATTATTTAACTGTTAGAATTGCTAAATGTAACTGCAAGTTCTATTCTTCACCTGCACTTCTCGCTTGTGGAACTAGTTTCTTGCTTTTCTGTCAACTATGATCTTCAAAAGATATAAATGCAATATCACTTGTCATCTTCTGTCTTTTTGAAACTTTTTTTTATTGTCCTTTCTCCTCAGTAACAATTTCTTGGTTTACTTCATTCTCTTGCATCTTAGTGGCTTTATCTCCTTGCTTGGGACGAAATGATTAAAAAAAAAAAAAAATGCAATTTCATAATATATTTCTTGTATTCACAACTTTCAATGAGCCCAGAAATGAAGCGTTAATTTAAATTTTATGTCACTGAATTAAATGATCAGATGATTATATGTCAAGGTGCACAACAGTGAACATGAAAGACAACATATTCAATATTATCCAATCTGAAACAATTGGCATTCTTAATTTTTTTTTAAACTGGTGTCCATTCTCAACAAACAAAAGCCTTTCCTGCATACTGTGGTATTTTCCCAACACTGGTTCCTTTCAATTAATTTACAGCCTCAGTACAACATTTACAGTGCAACTAGGAAATAAAGGAAAGAGTTATTTATGCAAATTCAAACTTTGTGTGTGAAGACTAGCTGAATCCGCCAGTTGCTGTGACTGTTATGCTATAAGAATTCTTAAATCTCACCTTTAAAACCATTCTTCCATTGCACACTCTTTCTCATTATTCAACTGATTAGGAACATTAATGAGAACACTTCTATTTCTGTCTGTCTTTTGTGTCTTTTGATGTCAGATTTTGGTCTTTTTTCAAGACGTGATCATTTCAACAGTGCTCAAGTCTGTGAGTGGGAAAGGAAAATCGTGTCCAGCTTTATGCTGTATATATGGAATCATGGAGAATTATTAGAGGATGAGATCAAATATCCTTCCAGAAACTTCTAGAGAACAAAATCTCTTACTGAATTGTTTAATCAGTCTTTGATTAGTATTTCTTTCATTTTAATTTCATCTTTTTTTTTTGTAGCTCAGAAATGAAGAATATGGTTTAATTCTTGGCTTATTGTCTTTGATTAAAACCGTTTATTATTGGCAGCTGTCTATAGTTAGAATAAAAAGTAATCGAAATTAAGATGAAAGAAATATTTGACAAAAATAATGGCTGACAACGCTTTATTAAATATATATTTCAAAATAATGTTAATACTACAAGTGTAATAAACGAAATGATAACATTGATAATGGTGGGGGGGTAAAAAAATTATTTCTGAAAAACTGTTTATAAAATAGACGAAATTAATCTGATTGAATAAAAATCTTTTCTTTTTCTTAAAAGATGTTTGCTTCTTTTTTTTTTTTTTTTTTTTTTTCTATCATCAGATCCGGGGCAAAACAGAATTGTTGAATGGAACTTTATCTGGAGCAATTGTTGGCGGTGTACTTGGCCTTCGAGGTGAGGAAAGCAGTGTTTCTCTAGGATTGCATTTTGAACACAATTGTTTGACTGCATCTTTAACTTTCTTGTTTTTGACTTGAAATTAAGCAGATGAATTTAATAATGACTTTTTTTTATCCAGAAAATTCCCATACCCACATGGGTAAGAAATTCTGAGTCGGTCTGTTTCAGGGTAGCTTTTCTTCCTTCCCAGCATTACAATTAGTCAACTGGACGTTTCATCATTTTAAAATCTTCCAACAGAAAATTTAAACTTTTCTGTTTGTTTTTCTTTTACATGGTGGTTACTATTATTAGTTCTTTATGTGGTTTTTATTTTTTTTTTTAATCTGTTCAGTGTGAGTTTAAAGAATTAAGATTGTTTTACATATAAATTTTTTTTCTTATTATATTTTAGCCTGAATATTTTTCTTTTTAAATGTGAAACATTTACAATATAATTTAACGAATAAAATAAAAAAATCAACAATGTAATATTTCCTTAACTTTTGGTGGGGGGGTTGTTTTGTTTTTTTTTTCACAATGAGACCACTTAATGAATAAATGTAAAAATTACACAGCTTTTTTTTAACAACTGTAAAAACCTTTTAAACATCAAAATCTCTGTCTTATGTAAGATAATTTTCATATCAAAATATATTCCAACTGTTCTTTCTAATTAAGTTAATGATAACAGAATTAATTTTCAGGTAGAATTTTAAACAAACTTTTGGTCATCTACCAATCTTGCAGAACTCTCTGAGAATATTTAATCATGAAATATTATCAATGAGTCATTTCACTCATCAAAAAAATTAACCTCAAATAGAAATATGGCTGAACTGTTTTGATTTTGTCATTTTACCTGATTTTAGGTTTGAGTCACAGCAACATCCTGATTTTATTGGCTTGCTTGCATTACAACAAAAAAGAAGTAAATAAATGGAAAATATATACAAATTTACCCAGAGGAATGAATTGCATTTGGGTTAAATTTTTTAAAAATTATCCAAATATACCTAATTTTTGTAATTCTCTTTAAAAAGAAAATTTGAACAAAAGTTTGATCATAAGTTTAGTTTATTTGTAGCCAAAAAATCCTGAAGTTTAATCTCAGAACCAGAAATTCTGTTCTGAGTTTTTACAAATAATAAAGATTTTTTTCCCTTATAGACTCATTATGACAAAATATAAGACAACACATACACTACATCCCCAGATGATGCTCTGCTGGAATTTCAATATCAAAAGTAGGTTTTAAAGGATGTAGTTGCTAGCCCCACACACAAAACTCTTATTTACTTGGTTTGAAATATTATTTTTTTTCTCCTAAACGTTTTATCATCCAAGACTAGAGAGTTCCATCTGCTTAACTGAATTTGAACCTTACTCTCCAATATCTACACCTTCAAAAAACGAATTAGGAAAAAAATGATTTCTTAAATTATTAAACCATGATGAAAGACAAAAAAAAAGCATACTCTGGTAAACATCATTGTATATTAACTTGATTTTGAAACATTTGCCAAAATTCTCATTGACTGTTGGCTGAGAATTTCCTGTTCATGATATTGCATGTTTTATAGCAAAGTTTTAATGTTGGGAAATTACTTTTACCATTGTAATATCAAGTTTTGTTACTTTTCATAATTTATACTTGTTGTCCCTTGAAAGCTGATGGGTTAGGGTTGTTAATAATCAAAAAGAGCTGAATTTTTTGGAGAATTTAACTCTCTGAGGACACACAGAGAGGAAGAAAATCAGATGTAAGTGGCAAGTATTTGAAAAATTTGAGAAAATCAATGGAGGAACAAGGACCACAAAATAAGGGAGAGGTCATAGAGAAACACATTGCTGAGAGTTGCAAAAATGAGGAAGCTGTGGAGAACCTTGATTTCCTGAAGGTCATGTTACCTGGAAACAAAGAGAATGCTGATATAACAGAAAATAGACATTTATGGCACATAAACTGAAAAGTTAAAGTACATCAGCCTGATTTAAGGTTTCTAATATGTGCAAAAACTTATGCTGAATCATTTGAGATATATTTTAATTTCAGCATTACTTTGAAAATTTGGAGGAAGGAAGATGCCCCCCCCCCCAACCAATGGGGCCCTATGCTTAAGCACACCTAACACAATGGTAAATCCAGCACTGTCCATGGAAATGCCATCCTGGATAAGGTGTTAAACTACATCCAGCAGCAAGGCCTCTGATCAGGAGGTTTTGAGGAGCGTGGCGCCACCTCTTAATTGCTGGTGTTCCCAGGTCCACCCTGACCTGAGGTGGTAGCACCTGTTAGGGTCCCAGCTATGGGAAAATAGTTAATTATTACCAGCAATACTTTTTTGAAACAAATTATTACCAGCAATACAATTTTGAAGGAAATATATTACCAGAAACAAATTTTTGACAAAACATAATATTACCAGCAATAAAAAATTTTGTTGTCATTAAATAACCCATTGAGGTTGATATGCCATAAAACAAAATAAACCAAACCAATCTAAACCAAAGAATACATATTCTATTCATACGAATCTATTCTAAAAATGTTGTCGGCATTAAATAACCCATTGAGGTTGATATGCTGTAAAACAAAATAAACCAAACCAATCTAAACAAAAGAATACATATTCTATTCATATGAATCTATCCTAAAAATGTTGTCAGCATTAAATAACCCATTAGCGTGATATGCCGTAAAACAAAATAAACCAAACCAAACCAAACCATGGAAATGATTGATTTATATGGGTAAGGAAAGCTGATTCCAGACTCACTTGACCTTTGAACCAAGTTGGCTGGTCTGAAGTGTTGCAACAGACATTGGCTAAATTATTTACATTATTCAGACTATTATCCTCATCTTCATTCCCATGTTCACGACGTTTCGTCTCTTGTACACTCCAGCCTTCTTCAGGTGATTGGAATTTGAGGATAACAGTCCAAATAATGTAAATAATCATAATACCTCATCTTGGAGAAATAGACAGATATTGGCTTAATTGTTTCACAGAATGTATTTTCTCTTGTTCATTTTGAAAATGTTTGATTTGAATGGAAATAGCTTTTGAAAACTACCTTGGGTTTGTCATTAAAATTGTCTCCTCTTATTTCAGCTGGACTCCAGGCAGGTGTGTTTGGTGCTGTGGGATTTGCTCTCTTTTCAACAGCAATTGACTATTATTTGCGACATTAGCTCTTCTTAATATTGTGTAAAGAAATAAATGTGGGATGTTGCCAAATTTCTCAAAAACCTTTGAAGGTCTCTCAACTTCAAAATGCATTGGACACACATACTTTTTTGGATACAAATTTTACCAGTGCCCCTGAGAAACTGAATAACTTGATTGATTTACATGGAAGATTTAGATGTCTGCACAATAATTACAAAAGAAAGCAGAGGACTTCATCATTATGATTATTTATTTTCTTTACAGGTGTACATAAATCAATAAAGTATGATAATTTCTACTTGATTGATGAGACTGAAGAAAAGGACTTGAACATTGAAATATTGTCTATTTCTTTCTAAAAAAAAATGTCTACTCTCAATGTCTATTTGAGAAGAATTTCTTTGTACAAAGACAAAGGAAACTGGTCAAAATGAATCCATGTATCATAGTAACTGATTGTGTTAAAACAAAAGAAATCTTGTTCTATTTAGCAGAACATGAGAAGTTTTTTAAATAAAAAGGAAAAAAAAAAACTTCATAAAACAGACATGAAAATAATGTAAATAAAAAAAAATTCTGAAAACTAAATGTTTCTTTTAAAAGATTGTTTTTATTTTTTGTTAATAAATCATCAGTCAAGGATTTATTTGATTGTTTTTTTATATATAGCTGGCTACTACTTGTTACTGAACCCATGTATCTATCCACCTTGATAGCCAAAACATATTACAGATGCACACTCAACCTGTCTGACCCTGGTGGATGAATTCTCCATATTTCTGGAGATGACTCTCATGGTAGGTCTTTCAGATTACTCATCATCTACTAGGGATGTTCTTCTGCTTTGAAGCACCCGAGCCACTTGCATATGACTCATTGTTGTAAGCTTGTCAGAAGATGCTCAATGTCTGTAGCAGACTTCCTGAGTTGAACACAAAATTTCGCACTGGCTCTTTGTTCCAACTTCCTGTTCATGATTAAATCGCAGACTACGGCATACGCGTGATCACAAAAACACAAATTTCACACTTGCAAAATGAACACGGCAATGGTACACTGCCGCATGAAGGTCACTGTGAGCACAACCGCCTGTTGCTACACTACAGGACTAGTCTGGAAACTTTTTGTTACCACCTCATATATCACAGGAAAAAATTTGCATCGCGGTTGGTCTGTTCCACCCCAGCAACTATATTCAACTGAACTTGCACCAACTGTTTATATTTGCATTTTTGATCACTGCAAAACATTTTGAGAGAAAAAACTTTCTCTAATAAAATCTAGTTTCAAGTGTTCATCAAAAACTTTTTTCATATCAAAACCTGTGGCATTTTACTCAAAACTCCTTTATAATAAATGTGTCACGGCCTCTTGCTTTCCTACTTATTGGAAATCTTCATCTGTAGTTCCAGTCCCAGAACTCAGGTGAACCTTCCAACAATTGGCCTATTAGCTCTCTACCTCTTTTTTGCAAAAATACTAGAGACCCTGATCCATGATGAATTAGTTAAGCATCTTACAATGCAGGGCATTCTTTCAGGCAAGCAATATGGCTTTCGTTTCTCTAGGTCAGTGTTTCTCAACTGATGTGCCCAGGTTCACTAACGCACCTTGAAAGGTAACCAGGTGTGCCTCAAGTTAACAGAAGAGTACTTTTATTAATTATTTTTATATTTTAAAACATCATTATTTTTAAAATGCTAGAAACACCAATCACATGGCTTCAAGTCTTTGTCATTTGATATTTTAAACTGGTTGCTAAATTCCTTTATCTTTAAGGAGTAGAAAATCCTTTCCCTTTTGCCTTCCTTGATGGATTTAAATCAGTCATTATCGGTCTCTCTAAAAAGAAAAATTACAGATTCTTCACAAAATCATTTCAATGAAAACTTTACCACTTAAATATATCATGTAATGCTTTCAAAATAAATACTTATTTCAAGAGACTGTTATTTTCAAATGTCATGACTTATTTTTCCTTATTAAAATTTAAAGTGTGCCCCCAGAATTTTAGCTATTCTACAAGTGTTCCCTGAATTAAAAATGGTAGAGAAACACTGATCTAGATCAAAGGCTGATGTATTAATGATTATTGTGGAAAGAATCTATCAAGCTTTAACTAAGAATGGTGAAACTTGGGCTGTTGCTTTGGACAACTCAAAAGCATTTGACAGGGTTTGGCATACTGGTCATCTTCACAAGTTATGAAAAGTTACGGTGTCTCTGGACAAATTTTTGAACTGAATCAGTCCTTCTTATCAAATTGTGTAATGAAAGCCACAGAAAAACACTTTTAGATCCTTCTGTATCCATGCAGGTGTTCCCCAGGGATCTAGCCTTGGTCCTAATTTGTTCTTAATTTTTATTAATGACCTTCCTGATGGCATCAGCTCACAACTTGGTATCTATGCTGATAACAACCATTTACACCTAACGCAATACTGATCCGTTTGATAAGATCAATTTGGTGATGATCTCAAAAACAACCTACATCCTGTTATTAACTGGGGCAAAGAATGGCTTGTTAATTTTAATGCCTCTAAAACAAAACTACTCTATTAATCATCTGTGAATCCCCTTTCTGCCTTCCATCAACATCGCTGATGCTAACCTCCAGAACAGTGACTCATTACACCTCGGATTAACTTTCAGTTGACATGAAGTGGAAAGACTACATTGAATCCATTGCTAGGCCAGCTGCTAAGTAAGTTGGTTCACTGTGTTGTGCCAGACAAGTTTTTTTTTTTTTTTATCCAGAATCTATCTTGCATATCTATAAGTCTACCATTTGTCCATGCTTTGAATATTGCTGCCACATCTGGTCTGGTGCTCCTGCACTATATTTAGAGATTTCAAAGAATCAGCAATATTATTGGTCCTGATCTGGCATCTTGACTTCAGTCACTTTCCCACTACCATAAAGTTGCTTCCCTGTGCCTTTTCTATAAATACTTTCATGGTAATTGTTCAGAAGAGCTCTTTGATTTGGTACCTAGACTTTATGAAGTTAAGGGCAGTATTAGATTGGCAATAAGGTTTAATTAATCTTTAATTTAAATACTAGTTTTGGGGTTTTTTTTTGTATGATTCTCCTATCTTTTTTGTTTATGTATTGAACTCACACCTTTATCTAAAAATAAACACAAAACCCACAACATTGTTAAGCTCCACAGGCATGTGTGAGTGTGTGGACCAGGGAAACTAATGTTCCTCAGTGTGAACGTAATTACGATGTGGTTCTACATCTTGGAACAAAAGAGTGAATCAGACCAAGGCAGGAAATGTTTGCCTTTTTATAGACCTCAACAGCACTGCCTAACAGTGTTTGACAAAACTAAGTGGGGTAATTACTCCTTTACTCTTAGCATCATGAGGAAAAATGTATTTCTTTCTTTCTTTCTTTCTTTTTTACTATTATTATTATTTTATTAATCAATTTTATTTCATTTTCCCACAATTTCTTAAATAGCATAAAAACTGACTCCAGATTCAATCCCAGTATAAAATCTCTGGAAATTCCTCATTGATCAAAGAAAAACAAAGTTTATCTTTTAAACAATGCCTGTTCATGGGCTTTATTTGGTGGGTTTTCAGATGATAAGACTTGAGCCCCCTTTTTTTCCAAATTTGAAAACTAAATTTTTTACATTAAATTTATTTGAGACAGTTTTTTAAACATCTGGCTTTCTTTTTATAAGTATTTTTTAAAATACTCCTTAAGAAATTGCAATAGACAAACTTATTTTATTTACATCGTTCAGTCTGTTGTCCTCATCTTTATTGCCATATTCACAATGTTTCATCTGTTATACGCTCTGGCCTTCTTCAGGTGACATATGTTGGAATTTCAAACCCTTTATTTAGCCCTCGTGGGTAGATTTAACTTATTCCACATGCCATGCCTTTTTTTTGGATATCTCAGTTTCAGTTAATTTCCTTTAGTAACTCAACTCCCCAAGTTTTTGTTCCCTCTGCTCTGCCCAGGGATTGAACTCATCACTTTTTGGGTTACTCAACCAATGTTTTTATCCATTGGGACATATCCAAGGATATATATCACCTCAAGAAGGTCGGAGCATACAATGGCTGAAATGTCATGAATATGGCAATAAAGATGAGGACAATAGTCTGAATGATGTAAATAGTTACAATATGTCATCTCAGAAATATAGACAAAAACATTCACTGTTTGTACACTTGAGCTCATTCCAACCCAAGAATAACTAAATAGTTTGGGGTGAGTATAAGAAGATTTATTGCACAAATCTTCTTAGTGGGGAGGGCCTGTCTGTTTTGAAAACCAGCATTTGAAAGTTGGGCTTTTATCTGGGCTAGAATGCAACTTACTGACATTGAAAAAAAAATAGAAAATAATCATTTTAGCATTTGTTTATATTTCTGAGATGAGGTAACTATTTACATCATTCAGGCTGTTGCTGTTATCTTTATTGCCATATTCACAACGTTTCAGCTGTTGCACACTATGGCTTTCTCAGATGATATAAGTTGGAATTTCAAACTTGAACTGAATGTCCACTAGGGTAGGTTGTTCTAATTCCACATGCCATGCCTTTTTTTGGATATCTCAGTTTCAGTTAATTCCCTTTAGTAACTCAACTCTCCAAGTTTTTGTTCCCTCTGCTGTGGCCAGGTATTGAACTCATAACTCTTTGGGTCAAGTCACTTTTTGGATTACTCAACCAACGATTTTATCCACTGGGTCAAACATTGTGAATATGGCAGTAAAGATGAAGAGACGACATTGTGAATATGGCAGTAAAGATGAAGAGACAACAGTCCGAACGATATAAATAGTGTAAATAATCATTTCAGATTTATTAAAAAAGTAGAAATAATAATAATCATAAGAGCAAAACAAATATAAATAATTGGCTGGTTGTATGGCTTTACATCTTATTTCCTCTACTTATATTCTCATCTCCATGTATTGCTGGTATTTTTACTATAAAAATGTATTTTTATACTTTCATAGTGTTTTGTTTTGGAGGGGAGGTCACTATTTGCTCATAGCTGGGACCCTAACAGGTGCTACCACCCTGGAGAGATTTAGGAGCAACAGCAATTAAGAGTTGGTTCCATGCTCCTCAAAACCTCTAATCTCCTGATCAGAGAACTTGTTGCCAGATATAGTTTATTGTCATATCCAGGACTAGTAAGTACATATGGAAACATATTCATTGAAACATTCAATTGGTAATAAAAGAATTTTGATTGCCATACCTTTTCAAAAAAGAAATCCATCATCCGACTCCTCTTCTCTGCAACACTGAGTCCTTTCTTTTTAGACTAAAAAATAGAAAATAATCATTTTAGCATTTGTTTATATTTCTGAGATGAGGTATCATAACTATTTATATCGTTGCTCAATCTATATCTATAAAAGGCAGTGTGTGTGTGTGTGTGTAATGAATGCACGGCCACAATTTTCGACGGATTTGCACCAAAAGTTACACGCACATGCTCCAAGTTAGCAGGAAGGCCAAGACCGACTTTGCATTTCCCAACTCGTATCGATAGTGGAAATAATCGATTTTTTTCATGCTTCTACGACAGTTTTCATGTAGTTTGTGGCCATTTTCTACTGGCCAGAGTGAGAGCCTATAGCTGGCTGCCATGAATAGGCAGGAAGATTCTATTGGCCAGCGTGAGAGCCAACAGCTGACTGACACGAATGTTAACTAGCATGCTAGCATGCAAAAAAAATTGATAGCTGCATTTGTCACAAGTGGGAAAAATTTAAATCTGCATGGCACTTTACGCCAATTGGCTCATTTGCTTGCTTAAACTCAACGTTGATTCTGATTCCGCAGAACTGGGTTGGGTGTGAAAAAGTATTTGTTGTTAACATTATTTTTTCATTGGTTTTTCCAGTTACGAGTCCTTTTTTAAAGCTGATCGTTTTGTGTTCATTTTGTTTACTTCTTTTTTCGTAACAAATTTAAAGTTTAGTATAGAGCTTAGAAAAAATTCACATTGCGAGATAAGCAAGAAGTAAGGCATGTAGCAACATCAGCATGGCAAAGGGCACTCCTTTAAAGGCAAGGAAGGGCAAAAATATTTTAAGTCAAGTGATACTGATTGCTGTACGAGTCGTATGATTTTTGAATCAAGCATGGGCAACGCCGGGTCATGCTGCTAGTTCTTTATAAAAAACGGCTTGTTCATACTGACTAAAACACTTTAGAACAGAACAAAAACATGAACATGGATAGTTTATCCACAATTTTGATCCAATTTTGATCCAGATGTGCCATAACTTATTTGAAAATCAGAAAACAATAAAAAAAATTAAATAGAACTTGTTGGTTGAATATAGTAATCTTATTATTAATAATGTTATTTTAGTGGATACACACAGATTAGATTTCCTTATCTGTCTGTTTACAAATATTGAAATTAATGTATGGTATTTAATGTTGTGTGTTAGTATATGATAGGTGGTGCTACATGTTCACATGGAAACAAAGAAGAAGAATACAAAAACTATACTATTGTAGCGAGCATCATCGCCATCACACATACATACATACAGATCATATGGCAAGCATCCATTGGCTAATCTCCTCAAAACTAGCTTGCTGATTGATCAATTCCGACCAATCAAATTGCCTGCACACGAATAATTTTCCTGCAAACAAAGCTGGAGCCTGTCATGTGGGACACAGCCTTATATAAACAAAACACGAATTTTCCTTGCTGCCAAGATATAATCTACAAGAGCTCCCGTCTTAACTGTGCGGTCAGACGTTAAAGATCATTGCCAACAACTCTTACCGATTTTCTCGCAAATCGTCAGTAGAGTCCATC
Organism: Acanthosepion pharaonis; assembly: GCA_903632075.3. NCBI lineage: Eukaryota > Metazoa > Mollusca > Cephalopoda > Sepiida > Sepiidae > Acanthosepion > Acanthosepion pharaonis. The sequence goes on along the minus strand of CAHIKZ030000884.1, from coordinate 398,433 downwards.
TATTTACGCCTGTCTACACAAATCCATGAGTTTTACTCACAACGCACACACAGACACAAATTTTTGTATTACATTACACATATTCTTCCACTCTGTGACTAAGCTAAGTTCATGAACCAGAACTCTCTTACTTACTCAAAACAACACACTTCTTAATTAACTGTATTCTATTCTAACACCAGACTCTATTCAACATAGAAACCTGAACATTCTTATTCAAGAGAAATTCTTTTGAACATTCAATCTTAATCAGAATACAGCTGAAGGGAAGCAACTTTTTCTCCCTTAATTACGACACACCATTGCATGATTGTTTTGTATGTTATTGTTTCAATATATATTTATTATTGATGCACAATTGGAGTCTCATTGTTTTTTTTCTGGAATCATTAAATGTATAATAGATAAATGCTCTTAGAACATGCAATTACATTTGATAACATCAACACATAAACCCAAGCAGCATTTACACTATGGACCATTTATTCATTTTTTTTATAGTGGAAACTGTAAGGAAACAAAGTTCTCAATGTCTCTTGAGTATATTTCTTTTCTTTTTCTGGTCCTGAAATACATTAGGGTAAGAATGGCTGAACTCAAGTCAGCCTTATCCTGAGTTGGAATGACCATAGTAAACCTTATCTTACTTCATTGGTGGAGTTTTGGCGAAATACATACGAATGTTGTGTGTTGGAAAATGGAAAGAGAGTCCAGTCATCATTGGACCAGGGAAATGAATATGTCCCAGTGGAGACACCTTCATCTATGTTCTGATACATCTTGGAGCAAGGAAGAGGAAAGAATTTTTTTGTCTTTTTATAGACTTTAAACAGCACCACCTAATGGGCATTTGTAGAAACCAAGTTGGGTAATAACATTTCTGGTTCCTTTATTACTAGCATCATGGGAAAATGTATTTCTTTTTTTTTTATTTATTATTATTATTATTATTTTATCTATTGTTCTTATTTAATTTTCCCAGAAATGTCTACCAGCCTAGATCATTGAAAATGTTCTTTAATATACCCCTCAGCAAGAATTGTACTTGCATTCACTTTTTTCTGGGAAACTACCTTTTAGCTAGACATCCTTTATTGTTAGTGTTAGGCTGTGGGGTCATTTATATAATAAATGTGAATGTCAGTATGTCACTATGTCAGACTTTTTCAATTAAAGGGACACAACTCTCTAACTTTCAATAGCTCATCTTCTATATAATAAATACAAATATCAGTGTGTCACACTTTTTCAACTTTACTCCTAGAGGCTGTAGCCCAACATATTATACCATTTTGGAATTAGGCTGACTCCATGAGCAAATTAAAACTTTCCGGGAAGGATCTAGACCATCAATCTTGAAATTCTGGATTCCCAAGTTTCCCTTACTGTGATTGTTTTGTTTTTTTGTTTTTACATGATTTTTTGTGACAAATTTTTTAGAACAATAACAATTTTTATAATTTGAAAATAAATTTGGGAATAATCAAAATTAACTGTGAAATTCAGCAAAAGTCACTTATGAAATAAAAATAATTGTTTGTATGGAAAGTTGTCTTTAAATTAAGTGGCAGCAGAAGAATTATTGTTGAACTCTTAAAAGGTAAGCGTAAATATTAAGGCAATACTTAAATGCAGCAATCAATTTTGAGTTCTTCTGTAGTTTATTGTTGCCTGTCACATCTACTCCTCCCTATCTATTGTGATGAAGGCCCAATAAAGAGCCCTACACAGGAGCTAGCTTAAACGCCACCTGATAAGGCGGCTTTTAAGCTGGTAGGAAATAAACCCCATTTCCAAGAAAATTACATACCCTCATACATGCCATATTCAAACATGTCCAAACTTTATTTTCTACTCAAAAACAGGCAATATTACAAACATGCCAAAAAGATTCCACAACACACACTGTTTAAATCAAAGTGTCTATATAGATTAGAAATTAACATCACAAATCACAGAAAACTAGAATCCTATTTTTCTTGAGCCTACTTTCAGGAAAAATTTCTGATAAAAATCCACAGATTTTAACTTTCAAGAGCAAAGATGCCACTGTTAAAAGCATGTGCTGAAAGAAACATGTCAGTGACTTCAAATGAATCATCTCCAACAAAGAGACAGTAGACTCGTCCTTTCCTACCTATCACCCCTAGTAACAGAACAGTCTATACCTTACGCCTACATATGGAAAACTTCGACCAATAAAAAACCGTACTAGGCGAATCAACAAATGTCATTGGTTAACGACACAATAATCTGAAAGTCTCACGTGCAAAACGAAATTGCACCAAAACTTCTTTGAGCCGATTTTGGACTTTCAAAACATATAAAAGAAAATACTGACTGACCAGAGACGAACATCCACAGAGAAATTGCCAACATACTCCATGTCACTTGAAAACACGACTTTACTGCGCAAAAGTACATCAACGCTGACTCACTTGCAATTTAAACTCGACCAACTCTGTGGACATCAAATTGCAAACCTAAAACAACTTTGCTTATCCAAAGTGAACTATACTCACTACATTATTAAGTAAAAATCAACATTCAAACGCTTCAGAAATATTACAGTCAAAGGTAGACCACTCTATAAGAACTCATTCCTAAAAACACTTAACATCGACATTTTTAATGTTAATTAACACAATTCCAGAAAGACTGTAACTGAACATACAAATACAAAAAGAGACATACCGAAACCTCAAATATCATACACACTTCGCCATAGTAACATATACCAAAATATCCTGTATATATATTACTTTTAATTGTATATAAATGTTTTCTTGGTTTCTAAATTGAATATGTCTTGTTTTTGATTGTATTTAAAATTCGTTTATTTATTTGTTTGTGGATGCAGAAAGTCACGCAACCTACACAAATTCCTTCTGATTCATTCAATTACAATTAATTAATTCTGTACATCCCCAACAGTGAACCTTCACTAATGATAAAAGTTTGTTTTTTTTTCAACCACAGATTTTTTTTCTATGGACCAACTATTTAAAAGTCTTCTAAATTATAGATTTTTCTGTGTACCAACTACCCAAAGACTATATAACTCAAGACTATTTTTACTCGTTTTTGACTCTTTTGAATTCATGTACATATGTTTGTGAATACAAATGATTTTTATTAACTCAGGTTTTCTTTATTTTTTATTTTATTATTATTTGAAATTCAGACGTTCGGATTTTTAATAAAAAAAAAAACATAGATGATTGAATTTCGTACAGGGTCCTTATAACAAGGTGTGGTTCAATTATTTATTTTATTTTTTTCTTTAAATGTACATCTCTCATTGGTATAGCCATTTTAATTATTAAAGTTTTTTTTTTTTTTTACTGTGAAAAAAGCAAGAGCAAGTATTTGTAGAAAAGTTGTAGTTTTTTTTATTAACTATGCATGCCATAGTTGCTTTTTTTTAGTTAGAAAATATAATGCAGGAAAATCTATCAGCAATAAATAATAATGTCAAAATAACAAATAGAAAAAACAAAAATAAAATTATATTTTGTTGAATAAAAGGTTATAGTTTTGAATAAAAGTACTTTATGTTTGAATAATTTTGGAAAATCTGTTTTGTCCACCCTAAAAATAATAAATAAAATATATTAAAAAAAAAAAGATTTTAAAAATTTACAACTACTCTTTAAATTTTAAAACAATGTATTTTAAAAAGAAAATAACCATATGAAATTCGTCCAGATTGTTTTTTTGTTGAGCTTCGCTTTTTAAGTTTTTTAACAGATCAAATGAATTACAAACCAACTGAATAGGGAATCGCTTGATTAAATCAATATATATATATATATATATATAATATATTTATATATATATAAACTTAAAACGTTTTGTGATATTGCATCTCTCGACCAATGTTTTGTAATATTTGATATATAGTGAAAAAGAAGAAGAAAAAGCAGGCATGACAATAAACAGGCAGAACACGTGCTTCTTGATTTTCACAGCAGATGGGGTGGCGGTAGTTGGGGGAGAATCCGGAAATGACGTCATTTGTAGCCTTTGACCTCGTAACATGATGGCGGACGCCGACTTAGATGAAGAGATCTCCGCTTTGGTAAGTTTATTTTTTTTTCTTAATATTTCAATGACGACAGCTACAAAATTTGGCATATGGTAATGGATAGCAATGTCTTTTTGTCATTGCCAAATTGACATTTGTGTATCGCAATAGGGGTTTACGTATATTAACAGGTCTGGGAAGCTGTGATGATATATCTATGTATATGTGTGTGTATTGTTGATTGAACAACGGTGATGAGGTGGAGGTGTGAAGAAAAAGGTAAAGAAAAGAAGAAAAAAAAGATGTGTCTTCTTGTTGCATTTGAAATAATAAAGATAAATAAATGTAATTTATTCATTCTTATTTGTATTTTGTTGAATGACCTGTTGTAATCTCAGGAACACTCCTTTCCTTCTTCTTAAAGATGAAAAGAGAAAGACATTTTTTTTTTTTTTGTTGAGGTCCGAATAACGATTGTCGAAATAAAATAATGAAAGATAAAATATTTGTTGCTAAATTTTAATTTAAACATTTCTAAAAATAAATGAAGGATAAAAACAGTATTTTATTCTCAGTCCAAAAATATTGTTTGGTTCATTCTGTATATTTTTTATTGATTTCTTTCATTTATTTATTATTAATATTTACAATCTCTCTGTCCTTTTTGACTAAAAAAATGTCAGCTGATTAATTTATTCTTCTTTCTAACAATTCTTTTTCATTTGTTACGAATTTCCACGCTAGTAAATATAGTAGTAAATTCTCGCAATACCATTGTACAAGTTAGTAGCAAATTGTAGTTAAGTCATAATAATAACCAATAATAAATTTCCTTTCCTTAATTTTTGAAATGTTTACTTTTAACAATTTTTTTAAAGATTTATAAACTTTGCTTTCAAATAGAAGCAGTTATGTTTGAATCAAAGATATTTTTTTCAATTTAGGTATTAATTACATTAATAACTAATTATTAATTAATTAGTATTTTTTATAATCTAATTTCTTTAATAGTATTAATAAATTAATACTATTAATTACTGGTTTCATTGTCATCTTATCATTCATTCTAGCGAGAAATCTCTATCAGAAAAGAAAATCCAGCGAAATTGCATTATTAATTTTCTGATTTCAAAAAAAAAAAAAAATCCTCATATTCGTAAAAAAAAAAAAAAAAAAACCAGCCAAATTCTGAATCTCTTTTTTTTTTTCTTTTATGTTTAGTTTATCAAAACATACAAGGTCAATTTTTTATTTATTTTAACCCAAAAGTTTATAAACATTTTAAAAATAAGAGAAAATTCTTTTTTGTTGTTTGAGTTTATTGTTAGTATAGTAATGTATTATTGAAAGATCAAAAATAATATATTTGATTTTTTTATTGATTAGTGACTGACTGATTATTTTTTTTTACTGTTGACCTTTTCAAGATGAAAGAAGAGAGCTTTTTAAAAATATTCTTCTTTTGTATTCGTTAAACTTAACTTGCAATGAAAAACTAATCCTAAGATGAACATAAATCTATTTTTATTCTCTTAAAAAAATCAAATTTATCCTCTTTCAGATTAGTTAAATTAAAATTTAAATAATTTATTAAATTTGTTCTTTCAGATTAGTTTAAAAATTAAATAACTGAATTTTCCTTTTTCAGGTTAAATTAAATAACAATTTGTTCAAATCCTTGTCTTAAAACGTAATAAAAAGAAAAGGTATTTTTGTTTGTTTTTTTTTGTTTCTTAAAAAACGTAATCAATATTAAATTTAATTTAAATTACTACTAGTATATACCTTGCTGTATTTTTTATTTGTGCTTTAAGTGAAAAAAACCGTAAGACAACCTCGACATTCAAGTGAGGTCAGTGTAAGGTTACTTATATTTACTTCTTTAATTTTACTTTAAACAAAAAAAAAACCTTGATTTAATTATAAGAAAACTTATAACATTTTTAAGAATGGTTGAGAAATTTATTTTAATTTTGTGTGGTACACCGCCAAATTTATTTATTTATTTTTTGCTGTGCCCCCAAAGAATATATTACTTACTCAATGATTTTATTTTTATTTTAAAAAAATATTTCATGACAGTGATTATTAATTAATTGATTTCCTTGTTTTTATTTAGTTAGTCATGTGACCAAAATGGAGGCTGATAAAAATGGTATTATCCTGAAGTTTACCTACTTTAAACATTTTTTAGTGTCCATCACTATTGTTCAATTTTTGAAATTTTTTCATTGAAAGGCCTACAGTAAAAAAAAATATCTCGGTTTTTCTATGTATTTAACTTTATGTCTGTGATTCCTTTTATTAAAAAAAATTACACAAAAACTTAGGTTTCTACTCATAAAATAAGACATAGCAGTTCTAGAATTTAGTTTTCTCTTCTGGTGACAGTAAGATTATATTCCTGTGTTGTGATATACGTATAATTCTTTGTATTCATTAGAGTTAATTATTATCCCTTCTTTTAAGAGCTTCTGTACTTCGTTCCGAATAAATAATAAACAAGAGCAAAGCAAAGAGGAAAATAATGGTTACTTTTCTGAGACCTGGTCGATTTGAGGGATCGTCGGAGACAACTGCTGATGAATGGAATCACTGGTATTGTACCCTTGTCAATTGCATCGACTCTCTGACAGTAGCTCACCCTGACAACCCTCCTAACAAGCTCAGCATACTAATTAATTATATATCACCTAGAGTCTATTCCCTGATATCAAACTGCACGACATTCAAGAACCCCATTAGTATTCTTCAATCTACTAATGTCAAACCAGTTAATTCTGTATTTGCTTGCCACTAGAAAACAGCAGCCAGGTGAATCTATTGATCAGTTCCTTCTAACTTTAAAAAATCTTTCCAATGATTGCAAATTTGAAGATGTCACTGCTTCTCAGCATGCCGAACAAGCAATAAGGGATGCTTTTATCACAGGCCTCACTTCCCCAGTGATATGGCAGAGACTATTAGAAAGCTGTGAAATTAATTTGGATAATGCGGTAGCAACCGCGAGAAGTATCGAAATGGTCCAACACAATGCAGCAGCTTATGCCACTTCATTAGTTGTAACAAAGCATCAATTTATCCAGAAGAATCCAGAAATAAAGAATGTGCTGCTACTACCAGAACTAATCAAACAGTTTGTTACGCCAAATGTCAATTCTGCGGGTGTGAGAATCATTCTCGATACAATTGCCCAGCAAGAAATGCTGACTGCCTTCACCTAATATAAAAACCAGCACTGCTTTTATTGCTCTCACAGCTTCATCCCAATACACACCCTGCACACAATGCTCCATAGTAGTGGCAACTATAAATAACATTCGTCTGAAAGCCATGGTAGACAGCGGAAGCACTTACAATTTCATAAACGTTGTGAAATCACTTGGCCTTCCTATACTACCTTCCAGTGACACAGTAAGTATGGCTTCCTCTAATCTCACGAGCAAAACCCAAGGTCACTGTATTGCATCCATCGCAATTAATGGACAAACATACCCTGATATGCATCTGTCTGTTCTGCCCAATTTATGTACTCCTGTCATACTTGGACAAGAATTCATGCAACTACACAACCGTGTGGAATTCCTTTTTAATGGAGATATACCTCCTTTACAAATCTGTAACACCGCTTAGATGAAAATAGAGCCACTTGCTCTTTTTGCCAATTTATCAGATGACTGTAAGCTAATTGCAACAAAGAGCAGGAATTACTCTGCATCTGATTGCGAATTTATTCGGAACGAAGTACAGAAGCTCTTAAAAGAAGGGATAATAATTAACTCTAATTCCCCATGGCGAGCCCAAGTCTTGGTGACTCATAATGAAAGGCATAAGCGTCGCATGGTCATTGACTATTCTGCCATTATCAATCGCTATACTTTCCTCGATGCATTCCCTCTTTCAAAAATTTCAAACATTATACGCCATCTATCTCAATATAAGATTTTCAACAAGTTAGATTTGAATATCACCAATGCCCTATCCGTGAGGAGGAAAGAATTTATACAGCCTTCGAAGCTGACAGAGGCCTGTACGAATTTTCTCTGTTACCCTTTGGATTAACAAACTCTGTAGCTGTATTCCAACGTATCAAGCATAACATAATCCGAGAACACGAACTTAAAGGCACCTTCGCCTATATTGATGACATTGTCATCGGGGGAAAGACAAATAAGGAATTGAATGAAAATATGGGGGCATTCAAAGAAGTTGCTGGTCGTCTCAATTTGCAACTGAACCCTGATAAATGTGAATCACCAAACTTAAGTTTCTGGGGCACCTGTTGGAGAATGGAACAATCAGTCCTGACCCAGACAGAATTACACCACTCAAAGAACTACCGACTCTGAACTGTGGTAAGTCACTCAAACGAGCGCTGGGTCTCTTCTCATACTACTCACCGTCGGTGGAGAATTTCTCTGACCGCATTTCACTTTTGCTAAATATCTCCTCATTTCCTATTGCCGAAGAACTCGAGTCAATTTCAGGCAATAAAAGATGAAATTTGTAAGGCTTCGGTTGTGGCCATTGAGGATGAAGTTCCATTCACAATAGAAACAGATGCATCTACGATAGCATTGGCGGCCTGTCTCTCTCAGAATGGACACCCAGTAGCATATTTTTCTAGATCTCTTACGCAATCTGAGCGTCAACACTCAGCAGTGGAGCGTGAATCGGCAGCCATTGTAGAATCTGTTCGTAAATGGCGTGATCTTTTACTCGCCCGATACTTTACTATCGTTACAGACCAACAGGCCACCTCATATATGTTCAACACATGGGCACCAAACCGTATTAAAAACGATAAGCTACTTCAATGTAGACTTGAACTTTTTAACTACTCTTATGATATTGTATACCGACCAGGTTCACTTAATAGCTCTGCAGATTCTCTTTCCTGTTCATGCTCTGCTTCATGTTCATTATCACTAAAAGATCTTCACACAGCACTCTGTCATCCAGGAGTAGCGAGACTGTATCATTTTGTTAAACAAAAGAATCTGCCTTTCTCTATGGAAGATGTTAAACATATCTGTGCTGAATGCCAAATATGTGCTGAACTAAAACCAAGGTTTTTCAGACCTTCCCCTGGTCGCTTAATCCATTCTTGATCCCCTTTTGAACGCCTTGCTATTGATTTCATGGGCCCAAAACCATCAACAAATAGTTTTAAATATCTACTCGTAGATGAATACTCGCGCTATCCTTTCATCTATTCATGCCAAGACATCTCAAGAGGTACTGTAATAAAATGCCTCCAAAATCTCTTTACCTTCTTTGGCTGCCCAGATTCAATCCATAGTGACTGAGGGAGCCAGTTCGTATCATCTGAACTGAAAGAGTTTCTCTGGCAACATGGCGTTGTAATTACCCACTCAACACCATACCATCCAATCGGCAACGGACAATGTGAGAGGGCAAGTGGAACAATATGGAAAACAATCAAACTTGCACTCAAGACGAGGTAACTGGATGAACGTCATTGGCAAGCTGTACTCGACATTGCTCTGCACTCAATTCGATCTCTCCTTTGCACAGCAACTAACACAACATCACATGAAAGATTGTTCAATTTTCCGAGAAGGTTGGGTACCGGATACACCCTACCTGAATGGTTGCAAAGAGGTCCGGCGCTGCTAAGAAAGTTTGTCCGTCAACACAAGTCTGACCTACTAGTGGAACCGGTGGAAATAATATCAGCAACTCCCAATTTTGCGAGAATTCGTTTCCCTGACGGCCGTCAGTCAACAGTCTCAACAGAAGACCTTGCCCCCACTCCTGTTACTGACCCATCGCTTGTAGATTCGGATTCTCTTGTCTTCACCGATCACTGTGAGTCATTGAGTTCTACTCCATCAAATAACAATGAACCGGAAATGTCTACTGACCAACAAGAAACCACAACAAATGGGGAATCCTCCACTTCAGTTGACGAAACAAATTCTCGGGATATAGAACAGCAGCAGCGGTCACACTTGGAGAAGGATGCTCTGGGATTTCTTCCCGAATCATCAAGATGAGGACGAAAGATCATCCGTAACCCGAAGTATCAATGAAATGTATCGGAGAGTGTTGTGATATACTTATAATTCTTTGTATTCATTCAGTTAATTATTTAATACCTTCTACTTATCTGCATACGAACTGTGTTTGCGGGTTGGTTCACGTCACGTGATTTTGTGTTTATAAATAACGGTGGGAAGCCTCTATCTTTCTCTCTGGCGTCCGTTCGTTCATATCTTCTAACTATGTAACTGGTAACTATGTATGCTTTTTTTATGCTGAATAAAACCTTAATATTCTACTTTCTAAAAAGGTCTCTTTTCATCACATCCTGCTTGTTTATTATTTCTAAGAAAATCAAATGACTGTCTAGTGTATTTCTATTTTAATAATTACATACAGCTAAGTGCCAGTGTAATATTGTTTTCAGTTGTATTTAGCTTTTAAAATTATCTCTTCACATATTCAAATAAATAAGGCATATGTTCATTTTGCAGTTGTATTTTTTTAAGCTACAAAACTTGGGAAATACTTCTTTTATTTCTGAATGTCAAACTGATATTTGAAGATTTTTTAATTTATTCTTATTAAATAATTTTGTTTTCTTTATCATACTATGAATAAAAGCAAAATCTACATTTTTTACAAGACTTGAAGGCTATTTGTTACACAAAAATATTTTACAAGTTAAGCAAGAGTAAGTGAAAAGGTTTACTTTAGAGAAATGTTTGGAAATGCTATACTAAGTTTATATGATTTTATTAGGTATCAAGTTGTTTATTGTTATTATCAGATAAAGTAACTGGTTTATGGCAGTAGTGAAAGTAACATTTTGCTAGATAAGAAATTAAAGAAATAAACATTAAAGCTTTCCAAGGTTAACTTGTAGGTCTGTTCCAAATTTTAGCAAATATATACAACTTATCAGTTTTATTTTTGTTAGGCAAACCTAATTATTATTTTAAAAAAGAAAGTTGTGTTAATTTATGATCATCCCTAAAATGGTAATGAAGTTGAATTTTGTATATATAAAAATTCCAGCTGGACAGCAGCTGATTTCATGAAAACTAATCAGAGACACGATTACCATAAGCATTGCATCAGTTATGTAATAAACATTTTAATTCAATAACTAAATGTTTTCTATTTACGCTATTTACATTATTTGGACTATTGTCCTCATCTTTGTTGCCATATTTATCACAACGTTTTGGTCGTTGTACACTCCGGCCTTCTTCAGGTGGTTGTAATGTCGAACTGAACCCTTTATTTTGATCGCTGGGGTAGACTGTTCTAGTTCTGCATGCCATGTCTAATGGATATCAGTTATCTCCTGTTAATTCCCCTCTCCAAGTTTTCCACCACCTTAACCAGGTATTCACACTCTTTTGGTCCTGTCACTGGATCTAACTAATACCTTTATCCACTGTGCCATGTGTCCTTGAGGACATCTGTGGTATTATAGACCCTAATGTCTTTCTGGGTATTATAAACAATGAATACAATATGAGAACCAGTAATAAGGAGTGTCAGAGAAAAGCGATAATAACAATGAAAATTGCAATATGAGCTCTGGTAAAAACATGTAATGATAACAGAAAAAAAATTGCACTGGTAAAAAATGGTTTTCTATGCTTGGTCAGCTCAGGAGATTTTTGTGGCCTCGCATATGTGTTGATTACGAATTTTCCAATGATGTTCTTTGTCTATGATCTCAACATGGTCCCACAGACGGTGGTGATGTCCCTTTTCTCTCCATATGTGGTCAGCTACACCTTATTTTCCACTTTCTCTTGTGTTACAGCTTTCTGGTGTTCTTGAAGCCTTACCTTAAGGGGGTAGCCTGTCTCCCCTTTATATTTCTTTCCACGGCTGCATGGGATAGTGTACACATAGTCTTTAGTCATGTTCTCCTCTATGGGGGGGTCTTACTCGGATTCTTTTCATTTTTTTTTTTTCCTATCAAAGTAGCAATTTGAGGTTGACTGTTTTTACAAGGCTAAAGAGCTTCAACTGTCCTGTTTACCCATAGTGCTAGGGTGAGGAGGAGTGGATTGATGCCTTTTCTAACAACATTATCTGGGAATTGAATACACATAGTCATGATTTGACTAATCTGCTCCATTTTCTATATAAATAACTGATATGTTAGCTGAGAACTTTTTAAGAAAGCCACTCCCTTCCCAACCACATTTATGTGTGTAATTATGATAAAATGTGAAATGGTGTATTGTCATTAACTAAGGAAAACAAAATTGATAAACATTAGTTTGGATTCCATTTGGGACTTTATATAGATGTTCCAAATGAAAAGTCCCTGTAGACAATCTTATTGCCACTTATTGTGACGGGGGGGGGGCTGTCGCTTGCATGAAAGTAGCCAGAAAACAAAGTATAGTTGCTCATGTATATGAGTAATTTTCTCTTACCTGCCTGGGCAAGAGCATCAAAATAGCTCTTCTTTCCATTGTCTACTTTGAAACTAAATAATTATTATAATACCATCAACATTTTTAATAACTATCAAATAGCAACAAACATTGAAAGTGTAGTATTTGATACTCTCCCTTTTTTCTAGAAGGGCTATCACAGTGGCTTGTTTTATGGCTGAGATAGTTGTATATTTCCCTACTACTTCCAGTTGTTGGTATTTGTGCCTAGCAAAAAAAAAAAAAACAACAAAATGTGATGAGTTCTTTTTTTTGAACACTGATTTTTAAAGCAAATAGGTTTTCAGTTGAACAATTGACACAACATACTCTTTTTTAACTCTTCTTTCTCCCTTTGGACTACACCACAGTCTACTAAATGTAACCAATTTCTCACAGTCAAACCTATCTTGATAGAATGTAAGAAGTACAAAAAAATATGTAGCAACTATTACCAAGCTCAAAATCTTAACCTACTCTTCAAAAACGTACCTCCTACCCAAATAATAGGATATCTGAAGAAAATAAAATCCTTCCGACTTCTATAGAAAATAGAGCATGTATGTTGAACCATACAACTTATATTTTAAAATACTCCTGCACTATATAACTTGTGATATTTTGAAAAAAATTTTAAAACCTCGGAACCATTTGAAATGTTCTGAAATATTCCTGAATAAAAATTAACCCACGGAGCTTGATATGCTGGTAAAGCAAATCCACAATCAATCTTTCTCTCTTTGGATTTGTCCCATACTAAGTTTTATACATTATAAAAAAAGTGGGGAACCTTTTAGAAATTGAAGAACACTGAAAACAACATTTTATATTAAAATCACAGTAAAACCTCATCATCTGTTGATAGGGATGTTTCCAAGGTCGCTCTGTGGATGAGATTATGTCCAAGAATTTAATTGGGAAATTGGCACTGTTAATTAAGTGTAGAAGAAAATTTTTTTTTTTTTTTTACAAAGTTTTAATTTTTATAATGTTCAATTGAACAAAGACAAGAACTACTTTAATTGGCAATATTTTACTTTACTGTGTAAGCTCGTTTGGTGAGTGAAGTCACACACACCCTACACAACTAAGAAATATCTATGACTAAAAATGAATTAGGCAAAACATTTTGATAGTTAATGAATGACTAATTCTTTTAAGAATTAGTTTGAGTATTTCCCTTCTGACTATGATAATTGATTCTATTTTTTTTTTTTTTTTTTTTTTTAATAATTTTACTAAACTATGAAAGACTTGTTTGCCTTTTGAAAAATATTATTTTACAAAGTAGTTTTAGTTTAATAAAAAATTTAATGAAAATCTCACCGATTGGATTAACTTGAGGATGAGTGAAACATGGTTGCTGATTTTGTGGGGGAAGAAATCTTTGCAATTGATGATTTCAGAGACAAGCTGACTGTACTTTTCTTATATTGATTTCTGATTGTGTCACCCAAGAGAGAGAGAAAGATTTGCTGAGTTTGTATTTTTCCAATCAACATTCATAGAACTGAAGTGCCAATATAAATAACACTGTTTTTTTTGTTTTGTTTTTTTTTTTCCTTTCTTTTTGCTATTATGAGGTGTTACTTCTTTGATGATGTCTGATATAGAATTGTAAGGCTTCTCCACAGAAAAATGAACTGAGAAATCAATACAGATGTAAAGGTGGAAAGAAACATTTTTTCTAGTTTACAGATGTGGTAAATGTGTAACCTATGCAAAGTTATAGAATTATATTTGTCTTTCTTTTTATATAGTTTTTTAAGAAAATCAGGTATTTTAAGGAAAATGAAAATGTTTTCATTTCTGATCCAACCTTGTTTGCAACAGATCATACCTGTAAGTTTCAGATATGATTATAATTGATTTGGCCTTTGTGAAATTACTAAATTAATATTGAAAATAGAATTAGGCTCTAATAGAAGTAAAAGGCTACTATAAGATATAATTTTCAACATAGGCACTTTTTTTTTCCACAGAAATCTGAATCTTAAAATAACTGTCCTCCACAATGAAGGCTAGGTTTGGGGTCATGTTTGGGATGTACAAATCTTCCTCTCAGGGGTCAGATGTAAACTTCAGAATAGTTCTGTTAATTTCATGTTGAATTTCAGGTGTATTTTACATACTGCAAATACAGCGTATAATTCTGTAAGTCTGCTATAGCTGCCATTATTAGCAAATGGCATTGTATACATTTTGTTTTGGGATCAAGACTTTGTAAGTTTGTTATTCAATATCATGCTTAATTTTTAGAATGCAACTGACATCAAGGTGAATAGGTAACCTGTGTCATCATCAAACCAGCCTCTTCTCTTTTCTCAGCTTATTTTAGAGATCTGTAGCTAATACTGGATTTCATCTTTAACACAAACACATTGGAAAAAAAAAAAGAAAGAAAAGATTGAATTTAAAGAGACTGATGTAATTTTCTTTTTCATCTGTGCAGAAACATTATTTCAGTTTTCATATGTGAGGGCAAATTGAAAGTGAATGTTTGCTACAAGTCCGCTAAGACAGATTTTACAAATTGTTCTAATGGGAAAATGCATTTTTTTTTCTGTACTTTTAAGAATAAACTTAATCACAGACTTATAATTTCACAAGAGACCCTTTTGGAATCATTGTGAAAGTTTAGAAGCAATATAGATATGTCTTGGGCATATTTTTTTTTTATATAAATTTTCAATGCATTTTTACTACTAATGAAAATATAGGACTATTAATATTTTAATTTTTTAGTGTTTCTGGCATTGTGCATTTTTAAAAAAATGTTTTTGCTATTGTCAGTAATTACTGAAGCAAAAGATAAATTCCTATTTGTATGACATCCTTTTCTATTTCAATCTGAGATAAAAAGATACAAAAGATCATGAATTTCATCTGCTTTTTGACCTTCTAAGATATCTCTCCTAAGATACAGAACACATTGAGAAATTAGGACATTCAAGAGATTTAGTTTAAAATTTGGCCTCCAAGTGTTGACTGATACAAAAAAATCTGTTTATTATAACTACAGATAAGATTATAAAATAGTTATTATGATCAGAATCATTTGGTCAGAAGTATTTTATTTAAAATGAATTAAAAATTATCTGCTTATCATAATCAGGAATTTTTGTCTTCTAACAAAATTTTTATGACAAATTTAAAAATATAACAAAATGTTTTTTTTTTTTTATCATCTTTGTCATCAATAACAATAAAAGGTGCATGTTTTTATATAAGTACAATAAAATGTTGTTGGCTGTCTTTGATGGCATAAGCTAAGTGTGACAATAGGCCAAATAGAGATGTAGGAAGATTGTGTTGTGCCAACTTTCGTTACTTGGTCTGAAAGAATCTAGCCAAAAGCACTTGCAATAAACCAATTCCTCTGCATTTGGAAATGGAGTGATTGAAATCTAAAATCACAATTAACAAAGATGAGGTTATTAGTTTAAAATAGGTTCATAAGTCATTTTCGTAGTATTTGAAATTATTCTTGAGATGAGTAATAGGCTTGACAGAACATATATGAGGATGCTTAGGGCAATACTGGGTGTATCATGGAAAGAGCATACAACAAATGAGGATCTCTATAGAAAAGTGCAACATGTGATAGAATCACTATGGATGAGAAGGCTGCCATTCACAGGGTAGATTTGGAGGAGGGAAGAAAAACTGTACACTTGTGGGAGCCTAAATATGGAAAATAGAAAAAAAGGAAGGCCAACTAAAACATGTGCATCACTTAAGAAATGATATTGGTTTGCAAAATGAAGAACAAATGGCAATTGAGACTGAGATGAATGGAAGAAATTTGGCAGTGGCGTTTGGGTCCACTCAGAATAGAAGAAAATGAGGTTTATCATTATTTTTGCAATTTTATAGAAGATAGGGAAAAAAAGAACAGACACATATATAAAGTGGGATGCTGAAAAATTCTTGCGCTGCAAACATTTCAGTACCTCTTTATCTATGTAAATTAGTATCTGCTTGGTAGTTGTGAGCCAATCTGTGAAAGTCAGATCCTCCCTATTTGGAAGATTGGCACAACACCACCTTCCTACCTCTTTATTTGGCCTATTGTCCCACATAGCTTAAAGACTGACAACAAAAATATGCCAAAAACTTGTCTTGCAACTCATTGTTTATGTTCAATACTTCCTGAATAATAAACTAAACAATATTGTTTCTGTCGGAATTTCTGGGGTGAAGAGTTATTATTATTCATCTTAGTTGTTATTATCACCGTTTTGGCTTCATCGGGTGCTTGTTGACATGGGTGACCTTCATTTTGAACTGAACTCTTCATTTAATAGTGTTCCGCACACCTTGTCTTGGTATATCTGATCTTGTTCTTATTTATTATTGCTCACCCAGTTGTCCAGCCTATCCCAGGGATTGAAATCACAATTACTATCTTACCAAATTCATGAAGCAATGCTTTGATCCACTAGGCTATTGTGTCAAGGGGTGATCCCAAGTGTAAAACCTAATCTGCAACCTGCTACTTGTCATCCCAGCTTCGTTAGATGTCGAAAAATATATCAATGTTATTTTCAAAGAAAATATTGACATAGTAATACAAAACATATATAAGCGTTCTTTGTTCCCAACTCCTAATATTAAACCAGCAAATCCTATGTAAACCTTTTCTATCTTGCACAACCGAAGTATCTTTTTATGATCATTATAGTAATATTTATGCAGACTGATGATGTAGTCATAGGTTCACATATTGGTCATCCAATTTTTACATGACTTATATAGAAAACCAAATCTTTAATAATTTTACAAAGCCTACGATATCTCCATGACGTTCATACTAAAAAAAAAAAACTTAGACAAAATAAAATTTAAAAAAAAAAAAACTTTTCAGAGTAACTCTGTCCTACACTTATGAACTTAACATTAATAATGGAATTTCTTGATGTTTTAGTAGACACCAACAATCATAATTTTACTGCTTTACTCTAGAAATTTGCACAAGCCCAAATTGTGTCATCTCTCAATTACAAAAGTGAATATATAATATTGAGAGATAAAATAAATAAGTCTTCATTAACTGAGTGAAACACTATTTTATGAAGAATTGAGCAGAGAATAAAACAAATCCTTATCAACAATTTCCTCAACCATGTTGTCAATGAGTAAATAAAATTAGCTTTAGAGACTTTTAGAAAAAATAATACATGTACTATCCTGATGTAAACAAAAATAAAAAACAGCATTAACTATAGCCAGATGTGTCCCCTAATTAGAAAACAAGCTGAAAAAGCCATTAAAAATATAATATTCTTCTACATATCAATTAATGATTGTAATAAATACCTTAGACTTATCATTTACTATAAAGAAGTTTAAAACATCTGAGATAATTATAATCAAAATCTCTCTGTCTTGGTAAAACAAATGTTATAAATTCTCATGTCCTTTGGGATATTGAATCTCTAATACAATAATCAAAAAACAAATTCTTACATTAGCCACAAATGCACCATACTCTCTTGTAGGTTAACTTGTAACTTATTGAAACTAAGTGTAATTCATACACATATCAATCATCACATCACAAACAAGCAATATACAACTATTAACATAAGCCAAATATTAAGAGATAATACTAAAATACTATACAGCACTATCAGGAAAGACTTAAAATACTTAAAAAGATATTATACAAAAGAAATATCTCGCATTAACTAAAATATCTTTCAGCACAGGTGAAGTTAAAGTGTGTATGAAATGCTTATAAAATAATAATATAAATATTTGATACACTCTTTTTAAGTGGATTTGAGAAACTGATTTAAACATGTTGTCACTTACATGTGAATATTTGAATTAATTTGATTTTTAATATTCTAAAAATGCCATGATATCACTAAGAGAATCTTGTTAGCCATATTGACAGCATTCAGTTCTTGTTAATGACTGAGATGGTCAAAAGTAATTAAGTGATAACAGTATAAAACGTGATCTCTAG